>WOXC01011368.1:0-100967 GCA_011680675.1 Gymnobelideus leadbeateri
GGTAAGAGTTGGGATGGGGGTGGGGTGGAGGGTGCTTAGGGGTAAAGATAATGGGTTCTGTTTTAGATATATTGACTTTAAGATGTATACTGGACATCCAGTTTGAGATGTTTGAAAGGCAGTTGGAGCTGTGAGATTGGAGGTCAGGAAGGAGATTGTAGTAAAGGTAGATTTGAGAATCATCAGTATAAAGATAAGACCTGATGAGATCATCAAGTGAAGTAGTATAGAGGGAAAAGAGAAGAGGACCCAAGGCAGAAGCCCAAGGGACATTTCTGGTTAGAGGGCATCATCTGGAGGAGAATCCAGCAAAGAAGGCAGAGGGGAAGTGGTCAGAAAGGCAGGGAGGAGAAACAGGAGTAGTGTCCCCCAAACCTAGCTTTATCCTTCTATCTTTTAGTTCAACTTGTTGGGTTTTATTTTCTACCTTTTATATCTGAGTTTCTTTGTTCATTTTCAAAGGAGAAATTGATCTTGTTAATCCTTGAATTCTCTTTTGTCCCACCTCATACACCTCAACCCTCATACGTGTTGCTGTACTGCTCAAAATTAATTTTTAAAACCCCTATACTATTTGTTTTTTGCCTATTTTCCAGTCTTTTATTTACCCTTATACCAAGAATTCTTAACTTTTTGGCAGTCATGGTCCTCTTTGGCACCCGGGTGAAGCCTATGAACCATTTCTCAGAAATATCATCTTTAAATGCATAAAATAAAATACATAGTATAAAAGAAAGTCAATCATGTTGAAATACACCTATAAATATTTATGTATATAGGTACATGTATATATTTTAAAAACCAAGCCCATGGATGCCAAGAATCCCATCATGATACCTTCCCTTGGCGTTTCCCCAAATTTATCTTATTTTTATTTTTGTTCCCTTTTTTTCCTTTTTTTTTATAAGCAATTGGGGTTAAGTAACTTGCTCAAGGTTACACGGCTAGTCATTATTTATGTGTGGGTGCTCATTTTCTGAGGCCGGATTTGATCTCGGGTCATCCCAACTCCGAGGCCGGTGCTCTTACTCACTGCGCCACCTAGCCGCCCCTGTTCCCTTTTTTTCTACCCATATTTGACTTTTCTCTACCTTACCCTCATCCTGCTTCTTTAGTACTACAGTAAACTTCCTTTGGATCCCAGTATTTCAGATATGTTAATGATTTGCAGAGGAGCTGGCTTTAGTTTAGCATGACAAAACCTTCCTAAGCAGCTTAGTAGAGTAAATAATCAAGGTTACAAGGGACTTGTTTCTCTGCCTAAGAGATAATATTTTGAAACCTCTTTTCAGTATTCAACTTAGCAAATCATATGACAAATTTAGATAATTTACATTAAAGTATGTACTTTATGAATGTGTATTTGACTCCATTTTATTAGCTTAGTTAGATTTCATAAAATAATAAAATTTCATTTCTTTAAAAACAAATCATTATTTGTAGTTGGTGCTTATTTGCACTTTATTTCTGTCTAGCTTTTAGAGTCTATGAATTGTTTTTTAAATAAAGAGAATCCCAAAGCTCAAAGGATCTAGAAGCCAGCTATTTCCTTGTGTTCATATAGCCTCTGGTAGAAGATCTCCAGTGTTAGGAAGCTTTTCCTTAAGTAGATCCCAGATTAGCCTCCTAGCATCTTCCTTCCCCATTGTTTGAGGGTCACTCTTAAAGATTCTGTGAAGGACCATTTAAACAAAAGAGAATTGAGAGCCCTAGAGGAAAAAACTTTCTTTACTTCAAATTAGTTTACTACTAAAATTCCTACTGCTATCACTTTTCATGGGTAGAAACTCATCATTTCTCTTCTCCCCTGTCCTCCTCTGATGTTTCATTTGTTAAAAAATAGATGTTTCTTATTTAAGTAGTCGTTTGAAGGAGCACTGACTTTATGGTCTGCATTCAGTAGTAAGGCAATAGTTTTTTTTAAACGTGTGCATATTATAACACAAATGTTATTTTCCTCAAAATGATCTAATGATCACATCTCAGTGTTTTCCCTTTGAAGGTAGGATTTATTCAGATATGATAAAATTGCAGAAATAGAACAATAATGATACAACATGTCCCAGCTTTGCCTTGGTATTTCTCCTTATTCTGTTCACATTGTTTAATGCTATATCTTTCCTAAATCACCTAATTGAAGAAATGTGTATTATCTATATTCAGCTGAAAAAAGTTAAGTGTTTCCCATGTGCCAGGGATTGAACTAGGTCTCTCTGGCAACACAAACTCCAAAAATATTTGACCTCAAAGATTTCACCCGTATTGGGGAGAAAATAGGGAAGCAGTCTATGAGTCCAGATGACCTGGTACAAGTCCTAACTCTAACAGAGTCTGCTTGTGTGACCCTGGACAAGTAATTTGAAACTCTAAATGCTCCCAGCCACCTTTAAGACTGTAAGTTGTGTAGCAGTTGCCAACATGCATTGTAGAGGAAGTTCCCTCACTTTTGAATTTGCTACATAATGCAAAAGACACAAATTGTGAGTAAGCTGAAGCACCTTTCCAGTCATGACTTCTAAGAAAGAAGGCCATAATAGTTTCATCAGGGACATGTATGACCAGAATGGTGGCATGAGTGATACACTCATACCCACAAATTGTTAAAAGAACTGGAAAAGGCCCCTAGCATGTTGAGTCTTCCCTAAATAGAATCTTTACAGAAAGACATGGACAAGAATGATACATGATAAAAGATCAAGGAGAGGTTCTTAGTTCTTCTTAGTGGACAAAGTACTCACATTGATGAACACTGTCCCATCAAAGCTTGGAAGCAGGGTTGTAAGCAGTAACAACTTAACAAGGGGTGTCTAGGTGTATAGTGGATAGATCACTACCCTGAAGTCAGGAGGACCCAAGTTCAAATCCAGTTGCTGATACTTGACACTAGCTGTGTGACCCTGGGCAAGTCATTTAACCCTGATTCCTGCTACCCTCTACAATTTAACAATATCACAAATGCTTCTTTTTTCTGTTTTGTGTCATGAATATATTTCTATCACAGCTTTCTGTAATTTGGGCTTATTTCATATATAACATAAAAATACCAATATCCTATTGCCTCTGATCAACAGACCAACTGTCCAGTATTATCCCTCTGCTATTGGTCCCAATGAAAATTTTGTTGGAGCTCCTGATGCCAGGTTTTAAGTCTCACAAGACTCACTCTGAAATAAAGGGATTAGATGAGATTAAAGGTTTTTCACTTCTTTGTGTTGTGGACCCTTTGGCAGTGTGGTAAGGCCTATAGTCCTCTTCTCAGAATAACATTTTAAGAGTATTAAAATATTAAGTATTTTTTTAATTTAAACTTTGCAAACCCTAAAGCACTACGTAAATATTACATTGTTATTATCTATTTTTTTTTCTAAAAAGTTCATACGTTCTAGGGTAGGGATAGGGAACCAGTGGCCTTGAGGCCACATGTGGCCCTCTACGTCCTCAAGTGCAGCCCTTTGACTGAATCCAAACGTCACAGAACAGATGAGGACCTAGAGGGCCATGTGTGGCCGCAAGGCTGCAGGTTCCCCACCCCTGCCCTAGGTTAAAAACCTCTGAACTGCATTACCTCTAAAGTTCTGAAAATTAAAGGATCTTGTAACCTAATAATTACAATATTTTTTATTTAGCTACTTATCTGAATTACATTAAGTTAATTCTGGGAACATTTTGAAAGCAAGATTAAGCTTTCTTAGGATATTGCTTTCTCCAACATCAAGTTAAGGAACTCTAGTATCAAGCTTCCTAACCATTAGATATCTGCCATCTAGAAATTTATCAAAACCATTCTCACACATAGGACTGAAGTCATAGAATGCTAGAGTTGGAGGGATCCAATTCCCAGATGACTCCCTCCTCCACAGGCCTCTTGAAAATAAGGTCAACGTGGCACAGTGAATAGAGCACCTGAGTTCAAATTTTGCCTCAGACACTTAACACAAAAGTAGCCCTGTGACCTTGGGCAAGTCAACCTCAATTGCCCTACCTTCCCCACTCCAAAAAGCAAAAAAAAAAAAAGAAAAGGTCAAGAGAAGAGGTGGCTTTTCCAAATTCACATAGCTGTTTAGCGGCAGACCTGGATCCAGAACTTGTCATTATTACATAGGGTAAAAATGGACACGTTTCCTCATAGTTAGGAAGCATAGTAAACCTCAATATATTTGACTTTGGGAGTCAAATAAAGGTATTGAATCTGAAATATTTCTTAAATCATTCTCCAAACCTTTTCTGTCCAATAAATAAAAATATTTTTCTCCTTGAGTAAAATTATCTAATGATCATAGAGCTCCTTTAAGGAGAGCAATTAAATTAAGCATTAACCATGAACATTATTAGGGTGTCAGTTGTAATATGTCTAGGCTTTCCCCCAAAATTCCGATTTGTAATATGGATAAGATAATAACTGCAAAACTTTTCAAATATTCAAAAGATGCTAAGTAAGGTCAAAGAATCTCATTTATTGCCCAAGGCATCAATTTATTTTTATCTAAATTCATCTTTTTTGGTGAAAGGTGAACTGTAATAAAGTTTTTCTTTTGACTTTATAGTTAAAGAAATGAGGTTTTTCTTTGTTCAATTCCGCAGAAGGCAGCAAGGAGAGAAAGTTCACAAGGGGATTGGGCTAATTATTTTTAATTTGCTACAAGGCCCTCCATGCAAAGAACCTATACCGGATTATTTTCTTGAAATCAGTTAGTCTGAGTATTAGACTGATCAAGGAAACTTTCCAAAGAGGACTAGAGAAAGTTATGATCTTCATGACAAGAACCAATGGAAACAGTTCCCTGATGACTGACCTAAGTTATTGACCTGAAGGGGTTATCTAGAAGCAGCTGGGAGCCTGAGAGGTACTGAAGACCAGTAGTTTGCCTGGACAAACAGATAAGGCACTGGAGAAATGTGGGATTCTCTAAAGTATAAATGTCTCCATGGTCCCATATTTACTCTCATTGCATCATTTTTATAACAGTTAAAAAAGGCGGTGTGGTGAAGTGAAAAGGATATGGGATTGGGAGCTAAGAATTATAGGTTCCAGTTATAGCTCTACCATAGATTAGCAGTATGATCTCCACTATCTGGGCCTCAGTTTCCCTGTTTTGTATAAAAAAGAGTTTAGAATAATCATTCTCCACCTTTGGCTCTAACCCTGTCTACTTCCCTCTCTCCCCTAAAAGGTCATTGGAGAGACAATTTACTACAAGATCAAAATGGATCAATTGATTTAAAAAAGCAAACAAACAGAACTTGCTAGGATAAGGGATGATATGGTCTTTCTCATAAGACACTGGCAAAAGAAAACAACTATTATTATTTGGAAATATACTTGCTTGGCTTCTAAAAATAGCAGTATCCTGAGACTTAGTGCAATTGGTATTCCTAGGTCTCCAAGGACCTGAGTTTACAAACTTATGGGTAGAAGCCAAGCTTAATAAATACGATGTTTCTTGGATGGCTTTTTGGGGCAAGAGAACAACACACAGAGTTAGAACAAAGTTGTGGAGAAGATAGTTGTTTTGTTTTGTTTTTTTAAAGCAATTGGGGTTAAGTAACTTGCTCAAGGTTACACGGCTAGTCATTATTTATGCGTGGGTGCTCATTTTCTGAGGCCAGATCTGATCTCGGGTCATCCCAACTCCGAGGCCTTGGCTCTTACTCACTGTGCCACCTAGCCGCCCCTTTTAGGGCAATTGGGGTTAAGTAACTTGCCCAAGGTTACATGGCTAGGTTTTTTGTTTTGTGTGGATTAAGTGTCTGAGGCCGACTCCGAACTCAGGTCCTTCTGAATCCAGGGCAGGCGCTCTATTCACTGCGCCACCTAGCCGCCCCCGATAGTTTGTTTTTTTTAAGTTAGAACAATGGTTATCTCAGTTACATTAAATATCTTTAAGCTTAACCTTGTCTTGAATGCCCCTCAGATAATTTCCTGCAATTCATTGTATACTGTTGCTTCCTTTAAAGTGACCACATGGATAGTCAGAGTGAAATAACCCTTGCCCATTTGTTTTTAATAAACTGATTTATGAATTGATTTTCCATTGATGGAATAGAAGGCTTTGAGCTAGAAGGGAGCTTACAGATCATTTAGTCCACTCTCCTCATCATAGAGCAGCTAAATGAGTTAGCATTTCACTCCCTCCCAGAATAAGCTTCATCAGGTCATTATTACCTCTAAGGTGAAATACAGCTTCCTAAATTGAGCATTTACAACTATTCGCAACCTGTCAGGCTCCAACCTACCTTTCAGTCTGTATTAGAAATTACCCTCCTGCACCTTATAATCCAGTCAGACTGACCTATATGCTGCTCCCCATTCATGATATTTGATCTCCCATTTCTTTGCTTTTGCACGGGTTATGCTTCTTGCTCAAAATATCACCTTGTCACTTATATCTCTTGGAATTCTCAATTTCTTTCAAAGCCCAGCTTAAGTTTCATTTTCTACTTGCATGTGCATGTGTAATCAATCAACAATCATATATATACACACATGAGTATATGAAATGTGTGTGTGTGTGTGTGTATGTCAAAGATACTGGAGTGGTTTGCGTTTCTTTCTCTAGCTCATTTTACAGATGAGGAGACTGAGGCAAACAGGATTTAGTGACTTGCCCAAGGTCACACAACTAGTAAGTGTCTGAAGCCAGATTTGAACTCAGGAGGATGAGTCTTCTTGCCTTCAGGCCTAGCAGTCTTTCTACTGTACTTAGCTGCATGCATATATTTATTTATATAAATTTCCTAATAAATGATTGTTGCTTAATTATTGCATGTTGATTGTCTAAGGTCAGATGGTTGGTTGATGGAAGGAAGGAAACAAGAATTTATGTAGCACTTACTTTGTGTAAGACACTATGCTAATCACTGTACAAATATCTCATTTGATCATTACAACAACCCCGGAAGGAAGGTTCGATTATTATCCTTATTTTACTTGCACAGGGTCACTCAAGTAGTAAGTCAAACAGTTTGCTTAGTAGTCTGAGGATGGATTTGAACTTGGGTCTTTCTGATTGCAGGTCCAGTTCTCTATCCACTACACCACCTAGTAGCCTATAGGCAGCTAACATAACTGGCAAAGTGGAAAGCCTGATCTGCTGATATAATCTGGTACTAAAGTATATTTCCCATACTTCTCATACTTTTGAAAGCTAAAATAAAAGTTCATTCACTATTGGAGATGTAATTATAGTATAGAGCTGTAAGTATATTGATATTTCCAAATATTCATAAATGGACAGATCACATAAAAACGAATAGGCAAAGTACATGATGACGAGAAAGAAGGGAAATTAAATCCTACACCCTCTTACTGGGAATCATTTAAGTATTTACTGAATACTTATTGTGGGTCTGGCTCTGTAATAGGTTCCATGGAAGATGGACATGGTATATCTATATAGACATATATAGTCTTTCTATACGGGTCCAGTTCATATATATAGAACAGAGTCCCTTTTCTCTTTGGTGAACTCATCCAGAAGAAAGCAAGGTGCTTCATAATAAAGGGAGCCAATGCTCAAGTGCTGAATTGTATTAATTGGTGACTAATAGCTTCTCCCAGCCCTCACCCAAATCCTTAAGAAAAGATAAATCATTAAAAAAAAGATTACTATTGAGATTCTAGACATTTTCTTCTTCTATATGAATTTTATTATTATTTTTTCTAGCTGTAAGAAATATTCTTTTGGGACATTAATTTAGGCAGTGACATTTTTATTGACATCATCTCCCCATCACCAATTAATGTTTTCCCAGTTATTTGGCTCAATTTGCTTAGATTAATTGGGTCTGTTTGTTTCTGCTCAGTCTTTTGTAGTTAGTTTCATATAGTCCTTTTAATCTCAAAGGAGACACATCTCCACCTCTGGTAAACTGACCTTGGTATTGGATATTGATATTTCCATAAAGGATGTTGACATTCCTACAAAGGATCTAGCTCTTGCTATATCAGTTGGGACTTCGTTTGTTCATCCAACAGATGGCTTTCTCTGTGCCAGGTACTGGCCTGGGCAATATAGAGATTCCTTTCTTTGGAAGAGCTTCTGACCTCCTGGGGAGAAAAACCTTAAGGGACCTATAATGCGCCCTGAACAGGGACAAATACCTACACACACTGAGCCTTTGCGGTGCCAGCCAAGTGGGCGCTGGGTCAGAGGAAGAAACAAGCCCTTCTGGTGGAACGGGGGTGAAGGTTTTACGGGGTGAGACAGGATCTGAACTGCGGTGTGGATGACTGGGCAGGATTTCAGTGGAAACACAAAGGTGGAGGGGAGGCCCTTCAAACGGGGGAACAGCGAAAGCAAAGGTGTGGAGGCAGGAAAGTGCCAGGCATGGCCCGGGACTGCTGAGCGGGTCAGATGTGACAAGAACATGGCGTTCTCGGAGGAGAGGAGGAGAGAGTGATGTACGGATAGAGAATGAGCAGCCTCGGGGTTGTGGGCAGACTTTATTGCTCAGTAAAGAGTGCGATCTTGTCACCCGGCAGGGAGAAGTCACGGGCGGGGGTGGGGGGCTCCAGGCCAATGAAGAGGGGTCTTGGGAGGATCGTTGGGACAAAATGGACAGCGCGCTGTTCCCAGATTCTGCTGGACCCTCGCCTGTCTCTTTCCTCAGGCAGTTCCCCCTCCCCCCACCTTCTCTAGTCAAATTCCAGTCCTTCCAGGCACTGTCGGGGTGGGGGGTGGGAGGGCGCCTTCTCCAGGGGGTCTTTAAGGATTGGTGGCGGCAGGGGAGCGGGGAGGGGATCCCCTCCCCCCACAGTGCACACATAGGTGCACCGCATCACACTGCTCCTCTCCCTCCCCCAACCTGGCCAGGGCTCCCCAGCCCCCTCCCACCTCACAGGACCCGCCCCTCCCCCAGAAACCCTCTGGGACAAGAGCCTAGTGTTGGCACAAGTGCACATGCGGGCCGAGACCATTGCCCTCTCAGGGGGTCTCTGGCTTCCCCACCCAACAGCGCTGGGCGCGAACTAAGAGATTAAGCAGTGTCTGCTTCATGGAACAAAATGAAATTATTTCAAATGGAAGCAGTGGATGAGGTGGAGCCCCACGGCATGGGAGAGGGGCTGGGCTTGGGTGGGGTAGCGACGCCACCTCCCCCCTTTTACCCCTCTGGGAGCCTCGGCTGGGCTAGGTGGCAGGAAGAGCAGCCATTGGACAGAGCTGGTTGTCTCTGGGGCTGTGTGTGCTTCTCATTGGTGGACTAGACCGAGCTCTGTCACGTGACAGTGACAAGCGTGTGCCAGTGGTGTTGACGCCATCTTAGCCAGAGCTGATCGACTGACGAGGCTGCACCTTCTGTGGGCAGCTCCTTTGAAGCAGTCGGGCCCAAGGCGCAATTTCTGTGGCCCAGATCCTAGATTGCCGAGGGGCTTGCCAGCTGCGGGGCCTGAGGCAGCGAGAGGCAGAGGCTCAGGTTGGTGGGGCCCGGGCCTGAGCCGGCGGGTGGAGGGCCTTTGTTAAGAGATGGCGCCAAAGAAGGATGGCAGAAAGGGCCCCAGAAAGCCCCGATTCCAGGAGGGAGACCGCGTGCTGTGCTTCCACGGGCCTTTCCTGTACAAAGCCGAGTGCATGAAGGTGTCTGTAAAGTACAGGAAGGTGAAATACCAAGTCCGGTACTTTGGGGTGAAAAGGAGGAGATTGGTGAAGGCCGCGGTCACTGCACAGGCCGAGTTTACCCAGCAGGCCGAGGGCACCGTGCAGGCCCTGCAGGCCGAGGGTACCCAGCAGGCCGAGGGCACCGTGCAGGCCCTGCAGGTCCAGGGCACCTTGCAGGCCGAGGTCACCCTGCAGGCCGAGGTCACCCAGCAGGCCGAGGGCACCGTGCAGGCCCTGCAGGCCGAGGGTACCCAGCAGGCCGAGGGCACCGTGCAGGCCCTTCAGGCTGAAGGCACCCAGTGGGCCGAGGGTACCCTGCAGCCTTCCAGTCTCCAGGCCACTGACGCCTGCCAGCCAAGCACCAGCGGGGCTGGAGACAGTGCAGTCCTTGCTGGTGCTGATGCCCAGGATGTTCGTGTGGCCTTAAGAGGGCGCCCCTCCCCCCAAGCTGACTGGGAGGATGAGTGGCTTCCACAAAACAAGTTACTCATATATAACAAGGCCAATCTGAGAAAACTACGGAAACTGAACAGAGCACAGCAGGGGCGGGCTGCAGAAAGGCCTGGGGTAGGGCCAGTGACCAGACAAAAGGCCTCTGCTGTCCAGAGGAGAAATGAGCAAGCCTCAGCCCCGACAGCGCCAGAGGCCAGAAGTGTCCACAGGCAGATCTCCAGGGTTGCAGAAACTGGCATCACCAGTGTCAGAACTGGTCGTGGCAGAGGCCGGCCACCCGGGCGGCAGCCTGGGCAGCAGCCTGGGCAGCAGCCTGGGCAGCAGCCTGGGCAGCAGCGGCGCCGCCGTCAGCGTCGGCGTCGGCGTCAGGGCCTGTTGCTCCCTAGGAAAAAACGGAGCCCAGAGACTGCTACTGCTCCTAGTGACAGTGCCAGCGACGTCGAGCCCGAACTGGACTTCCTCCCCCAAGCTGAAAGAAGAGTGCCTATTCCTGAGTCGCTGAAACCATGGCTTCGGGAGGACCGGGACTTGATCGTGAGACAGAGCCAGCTGTTCCGTCTGCCTGCACAGAAGAGCGTGGACTCCATTCTGGAGGACTATGAACGTTATGAGAGCATCTCCCTAAGTGCGGATGCCAGCCGGATGCGCAATGTCAGGGAAGTGGTGCTAGGACTCAAAGCCTACTTCAATGACATGCTGGGCTCGCAGCTGCTTTACAGATTTGAGAGGCCCCAGTATGCTGAAATAGTGGCAAGCATGCCAGGTGTTCCTATGTCCCAGGTCTATGGGGCACCCCATCTCTTGAGATTATTTGTCAAAGTTGAAGAAACACTGACCTATACACCTCTTGAGCAGCAGACTTTGGCTCTATTGTTACAGCATTTTAATTCTTTCTTGCATTACTTAGCAGATAATTTGTCCGTTTTGTTTAGTCCCACTGAGTATGATGTTGCTCCTCCTGATTATTACGGTAAAGCTTTAGCTTTTTAGGAGTCTGATAGTATTTGTAAAAGGCTGAGAGCGTTTGTTATCTTTAAACTTTGGAACATTACAGTGTTATGTAGCAGATAATCAACACAAATAATTGTATTTGTGTTCAACATAGCCACTGTTTTTTCAATATGTTATTTTTTTTAAAACAAAGTTAAAAAATAAGTGTTTCAGTTGCTTCTCTCCATTTGGAGCCAGTACTCATTTATGTACTAGCAAGCTATGTAGGGTGTTGTATATTGACAACAGTGCTTTATTTCTTTTGGACTTTTACAATAAGCACTTCAACAATTTGTTTTCCTGGGTAAAGAAGCATCTTGTGCCAAAGTTTGCTTCTTATATATAAAATCTCATTCATTTATGTTAATTTTCTTTTGTGATGTTGACGTAAATATCCCCTTCTAGACACTGGCATCATTCTAGGGCAACAGACTGTTTTCCAAATGGTTGAAGATGATGATTTATTCCTATTTAGGTTATCTAGGAAGCATGAATTTTCCAGAGTTGCTTTATAAGTCCCAGAAATAAATCTTTATTGAAAATGTTATTCTTCTGAACTTTATCACCTTCTTAAACATCTAGGGCCCACGGAAACCTAACTGTCGTCAGATTAGAGCAGGGGTGGGGAATCTGTGACCTCAACACCACATGTGGCCCTCTTGGTCCTTGTGTGGGGTCATTTGAGTCGAAATTTTACAGAACGAAGCTTTATATCAAGGGGATTTGTTTTATGAAGTTTGGATTCAATAGGATGGGCTTGAGCACCTAGAGGGCAACATGTTCCCCAACCCCCCGCCCCCTGTGGGTTAAAGATTGTAAGCAATGAAGTAAAATAATTGATTTTCCTGAAGTCAGCATGGTGAACATTTTAAAATTAACCATCCTGGGGCAGCTAGGTGGCGCAGAGAATAGAGCACTGGCCCTGGAGTCAGGAGGACCTGAGTTAAAATCTGGCCTCAGATACTTAACACAAAAACTAGCCATGTGACCTTGAACAAGTCACTTCACCCCAACTGCCCTCCAAAAAACAAAAACAAAAAAACAATTAAGCATCTTTAGGAATACAGAGGTGAGTATGTTTTCCCCCCAATCTAACTCTCTCTCTTACAAAGAATTTCCAGTGCTTATTGAATAGATAAGTGGGCCTTCTGGTATCCTATGTATATGCTTTTGGGGGAGGGTTTATTTCCATGATTCTGCAGGATTGTAAATGAACTGCTTTAACCTGAAACACCTGTGTCTGGATTAAGAGTAATAGTACATGATCTACTGTATCTGAAATAATTTTTCCATAACTAATGTTTAGAACAAGTGAATGAAATTTTCCTTCCAGATTGACTTATTACTGTAATTCAACAAAAAAATATCTGTCTTCTCTAACTGGGTGCATATAGTCTTAGGGTACAATAAGAGACTGAATTTTGGTCACAAGACTTCTTATACAATTACAGGTATTAATATTTTAAGCTTAAAATAGGGGACATTTTAAAAATTAGAATTTTGACCAATAAATAGCACCAAGAGCCAAAAATACTGATTCCAAATATTTGAAGAATAGGAAATGCATATACAAAGAATATGAGTTAGGAACAAAATAGTTTGTTATTCCTGTATAACACTTAATTCTGTACTTTAAGGATTCATGAATCAATTTGGGCAGGTGATCCCTCCAGCACAAATTGCAATGCTCCTGGGCTTATTAGGTGAAAAAAAAAACAATCGCTGGTGAAGCTGGGGATAAGTTTTTCTATCTGCACTTTTTTTAGATTACTCCACAGCAGATAGCTTTTTACTGGGCTTGTATTTGAAACATTCCTAGCCGGTGAAGACTTGCCTCCAAGAAACCCAAGGCCGCCTTCACGTAACAATGAGGTATCCATAGCAAAGGGGAATAACAGCCATTGCTTAAGTACAATTCCATTCTTCATAAAATCTTCATGAATGTGAAAAAATTTCCCATTCATTTTTCACTCTTAAATTGAACCATCAATATGTCCCAGAAACTTTTTAAAACCTGGAAAATGGTTCTTTAATAAGAATATTTTTCTTACACAAAAAAATTCCCAAAATCATTTGCTTTATAGATTTACATCTATGTCTTATATATAAAACAGTCTGATTTCCCCCACTTAGGAAAGTTTTCAGATAATTGTCTTTTGAAGAAGAAATCTGGAAGGTTTGCTCTTTATAACAGTGCTTTCATGTCAGGCCTTTATATATTTGAGAGAGTTTCTATTAGAAGAAGACATGTAAGGTAGGGGATGGGGAGCTGAACTTTTAAGTTGGGAAGACCTGTATTTTAATCTTGCTTCTTACACAAATTGTGAGCCTGAGCAAATCACCTCTCAGTGCTTTTTTTAGGCTGCTTCCTAGTTCTCCGAGTTGTAGAGAAGGTCTGCCTCTGGGTTCCTAAGACCAGAGAAATCACAGGTCTTGTTGTCATCACTTGTATTGCTAGTGATAGGCTAGCTCTGGATGCTGACAGTCTTTTATATGGCTTTCTGCCTTTGGTTATTGGTTGGTGTCAAGAAGGGTGAAATACATATTTTTTAACACTGGAAAAGAAGATGAAGTTTTAGTAAATGAGAAACTTGATCTGTAATTTTCTAAAAGTACTCCAATGAGATGAGTGCTGACATAAGTTTAAGACTGGGAAAAATATATAGTCCATCTCTATGCAAATTAACCCAGGGATATCTAAGAACTTCACTAAGGATAGAGCTACTTTCCCAGAAAATGGGTTAGAAATTTTTCAATGATGTCAGATATTAAAATCCCTAAATTTCAGTCATAAATCACTACCAATGTCCTTAGGGCTAGTGACTTCTTCCTTGGCTCACCTCTTAAATACGCATACAGATCAGTTGTCTCAAAACTCTTCAAGTGCTTCATCGTTGTAGAGATCTGGCTAGACCTAGATCCCATATGGGGTCACCATTCACAATTTAAGAAGGATTGTTAGGGGTTGTGAGTGGGAAAAGTTTAAGAAGCTCTTGTCTAGGCAACTCTTGAATGAGGAAACCCCCTCTACTGATACAGCTCAGCAATTCTCTTCAGTTGTTTGTCTCAGCTAGCTTAACTAGTAAGGAAAGGGCCAAGGGTGATAGGCAGTAGGTTTCAGGGGCAAGACTTGAACCTCAGTTTTGGTGTCTCTAAAATTGTCTCTCTCTCCATTTTACCATACTACCTCTCAGTGAAGCTACTCAAATGGGGGACTGCAGACCAGTAAGAATGCTTCTTTGCAGCCATGAAAAGCCTGGGGCAGGTAGGATTCACTGATAACAGTGTTGTTCAGTGCAACCTCGTGCCATCTATCATTGTTGAACAGTTGCTTGGCCAAGTGGTACAGAATTTTGAACATAATTCTCTGTTAGGCATGGTGTTGCTTAATGGCATTTCCTGTCTAGCCTGTCCTATACAGATAATCATCTGTTAAATGTTAACTGTTAAACTGAGGCTATATTCAGTGGCATTGGGGCTTCCTCTTCTTACCTATAGTGTAGAAAATGTTAATAGGAAAAATATTGCTTAGTACATCATAAAGGAAAATAAGTGTCATTTAAAAAATAATATAGGGGCGGGTAGGTGGCACAGTGAGTAAGAGTGCCGGCCCCAGAGTTGGGATGACCCAGGATCGGATCTGGCCTCAGAAAATGAGCACCCACACATAAATAATGCCTGGCCATGTAACCTTGAGCAAGTTACTTAACCCCAATTGCTTTAAAAAAATAAAAATAAAAATAATCTAAATCCAGGGGCAAGACAAATGTCAGGATGACTAGGGATAGCCTGGGATGCAGTAGATGATCTTGATGTCTTTGATGCCTGACCAGGCTCTAAGCACTTCACAGCACCTGCTTCAGCTACCTTCATGGCCCTTGGAACAAATCGTTCTCCTTTGCCCATTCTGCCAGAAAGGTATTCACATGCTTGGGGTAGCTACCCCCTAGCTCACTGAAGGGTTTGAGGCCTGTGGGTTAGCCTCAACCTGGTTTAGCCTGTCTGCCCAGATGCTTTGTCCCAGGGTGTGGCCACTTCACATACTACAGCTTCTTGAAGCCACAGGTGGGAGTTGAGTGTCAGATGGATGCCGGAGCTTAATGAACCACCCTGAAGAGGGCTCAGTAGTCCCCCCACCAGAGGTGCTAGTCCTCCCTGAGCATCTGATACATCCAGATTATTAGCAAAGCTGTGGTTTTGAACTAGCCAAGTATTTTCATGATGTCTGGTTATGATGATTAGATCTTTTAGGACATTTGCTGAAGTGCACTCAAAGGTTCCCAATAAAATATATGCAAAGAGGCTTAGATTTTCTTTCTCTAGAGTAAGAATGCAATGGTAACCAAGTGAGCTCTCTATCACAGATGTATGAACCCCTCCAATAAAGAGACCAAATAGTCTATCAGGAAAATTATGGTATAGTCATTTTATTTGTGCCCAATAAATAGCATAACCTTTAGTACAATGTATTTTTAATATCAAAAGTGATACCTTTCATTTCTTTGGTAATCTGTGTGACTGTGTCTGGCTTAATTGTCAGAATAAGAAAGTTGACTGGATAGCATTCTGGACTCACAAAACCATTTACTGCTGTGGGCTGCTCAGTGTCCAGCACTTAGCATTATTCTAAGATGTGAATAAATAATGAGCAGGCCATGTGGGTAGTTCAGGAAGACAGATGAACTCCATTTATTGATTCTGAGGACAAGGATTTTATAGAGCAATGAGACAAAGGAAGGGGACTCAAGTATACTTATCTTAGTCTGTCATATCCTGGAAGTAGCGTGGCAATAAGGCTTTTCTTCTCTAGGTGCCAGAAAGTCTTAAGAAAAAGCAGTTAACTCCTTTCATGTGCAGTCACATTACAAAGGATGCTCTTGAGAGCTGGCTTCAAGGCCAGAAACCAAAGCCACATCATCAAGTACATCTGCATAGGAACTGTGACCACCTAAGAATTCAAATATTTTGGTTTTGCATAACTAAAGTCTTGGGGCAGAGCCTATTGTTCTCAGAACTCAAACACCATCCTTTTGAGTGTAACCCATATAAAAGACCCAAGGAGAAAGCTTAACAAAGCCCCATCTCCAAGGGCCTTCTATATGGAACATAGTGAGATTTTTATCTGAGACCTGATTCAGGCCTCTTTGGCTCCCAACATTTCCCTCTTTTTAAAGAAGTTTAAAGGCATGTAATTCAGTGCCTAAAGTTTTAATATTGCATATTATAATTCATATAATGCAAGGTCCAGATATACAACAGACTATCATAATGATTAATATGAGAAGTAGATGCATAGAGATTTTTTCAATGTGTCAATAATTGTTTTTGCAACTCCTACTGGGTCAATCCCAGGAATCTCACTATGTTCAATATATTAATAATTTGATTGAAAGCTTTTTATTTCCAAGGTGATATTGAAATTGTGCCAGGCTCCCAATAATTGATATAACTTTTGATTATTGAAATCTGTCTCAGTGCTCCTTACAGAATAAAAAAAAATATTTTCTATCCATAAAAATGTTAAGGTTTGAGATTGTTCCTTTAGAAGACATATAATAGGAAACATTTCATTCTTTTGGGTAAATGAGGAGTAGAAATAACTTCTGTTAGGTATCTGTTTATTTTAGGCCTCCCTCAGTAAAAAGCCTCATCTTCTTATAACAGAGGAGAAAAAGATGTTATTTTGGAAATGACTCATTGTTGATTGGAATATAAAATTGTATTATCCCTAGTTCCTTGATACACAGTCAATAGGATTGGCCAGGAAGGGCCTGTGTTAATTAACGTTTCAATTTGCACTTTAACATAAGGTTACTGAATATGGACAGGGAGGGAGCCTGAAGTGGTTATCACACATAGACTAGCCTTATAAGTTAGCATAGCTACTAATTGAGGGTAACAATGTTTTTTTGGCTTTGATGAGGGAGATAAATACACACTTAAGATATTTTTTGCCTATGTATGGCCCCAAAGGGAATTAAAGGTGTCCTCAGTACACTGATTTCTATGGGGCTATTAATATATATCCTATAGACTTGGCACGGCTGAATGGCATTTTAAATAATAATTTCAAGTTGTTCTGCTTATTTTGTTAAGGTTTGAGGAGAATGGAGATTTGGGGCTCCCCTTAGGGGATTAAATAAGTGAGTAAGCTGATGTGTACTTTACCCAATTTATATCGATTAATATTTTTTGAAAATCATTTTAAGTTTTCACATTATCTCTTTGAATTACTGTATTTTAGAGGCTCAATTTTATCTCTCATTTTATGTGCTACATAGTTATATAGGGGTTACAACTAAATTTTAACAGAAACTAACCTGAGTGGCTTGAAGAATTTATTGCTAGCTTTACTACTTGTACCGGAAGTGCAGGACTAGAGTCCTGTCAAGCAAAAGGATGAGACAGCTTAAGTACATTCTAAGACCATCCCAATTAGGGGTGTCTGAGTTACACACATTCATGACCCACATAATGGTTTAATCATTGTATGAGAAAGGAATTTTCTTAATTGGATAAATGGCAAATACAATAAAACAAGAAAGATGACAAAGTGTTCATTGATATTATGATACAGAATATCTGTGTTTTCTTTAACATTAACAGTCCATAATATGGTATATGCCCAGAAAATCTTAAGATAAGAAAAAGTCTCTTCTCATTGCTTGGTCTTATTTCTTCTTTACCATTTTTCATCCCACCTAGTACAATACGCCTTTGTAATTGGACTAACGTGTAATATGAAAGTATTTGCAGATCCTATACTGGACTATATGCTGTGGTGGGGGGTGGGAGGAGGGAGGTAAAGGAAATTTGAAATTCAAGGAACTATGGAATTGAATCTTGTTAACTGAAACTAAACTAATAAATTAATAAAAAAAAAAAACAACAGCAAACAAAAAAAGATAAGAAAAAGTCCCATTACTCAAGTTAGTACCTCCAATTGAGGGTCTCATCCTTAAGGGCCATATAAAAGGCTTTGTTAACATGAGGAGTAGTATTCTCAGAGACAAAGCTGGGTCATTTTGGAATTTATCATCTCTGGATGCCTGTTTTAAATCCTACTCCCAGCCTTATCTGAACTCTAGAGTGGCTGACATAGAAAGAGCTTTTTCTTTTTTTGGTAAAATGAGGCAGAGCAGCCTGTTTGATTGAGATTTTAGTCAAAATAAGATATTAAATGATTATCAGAGGTCAGTGAGCATTCTCTACTTCCCTGATTTATTACTTAACAAAACTAAGTATCACCAAGTGTTTTAGCCAAAGGAGAGAAGAAAACATATATTAATTGAATCTCAATTAAAAGGTGATCACTGTATTTTTAAAAAAAGCTAATACTTCCAAAATTCCTTTAGTCAATGGGAATATCTTCAGGTGTTTTTTAAGTGGTTTGTATAAATTTCTGTACATTTTCTAATCTCAAGTAAAAATAATACTAAATTTTCCAATAAGCTAACATAAAAAGAGTTCATATCCTTTACTGATTACATAGTCTGATCATAGGAATCGGGTGTAAGCAGAAAAAAGCAGAACCATGTGAATGTGGTCTTAAATGCTTTTTATCTTAAACAGCAATTTTTACCCATCCCAGCTTAGAGCTAATCACAGTTAATTTTATTCTCATGTAGCTGTAATAAACAATAAAGATCTACTAGGTCTTGTAATACATGAGGGATATTATTTAACATTTTTTCTTTCTCAAATTTAAACATCCTGGTGTAATAGCCAATCCTTATTAATCTTTTGTAACTTTTTAGCAAATTAGGTTCATTATTTAAGAATTGCATTACTAAAACAAATTCCTCACCTAGTCTGATAATTTTTCCTATAGAGACAAATTCCAGGGGTCTTGACATTATTAAAAAAAATAAGAATTGATATAGACCAGGGGCTGAAAGTGGTGCTCCTGCTTTGCTAAATTTCATACGTGCAGGAGGAATTAATGGAATTTTTTACCTAGTTTCTTCTTTTCCACACACAGTAAATCAATGAACAATTTTAGGTTTTAGCATTGAGACATTAAAATCATCAATTTTACAAGTTCCATGAGGGACAGCCAAATTATTTTAGCTGTAGAAAAAAAACATTAAACTTCAGATGAAGTCAGTTGCATTCCTAGATCATATAAAATCATTACTAAAAAGGATGGATTGTCTTATCCAGTACAGACAACTATTGGTTTCTTTTCAGTGGCAGGGCTCAGAACTTTTAACAAAGAAGTCCCCGAGGTGGCTGATGTCCCTTTCCCCTCCTTCCTTTGCCCAGTGGGGGAAGGTAAGTTTGCAAGTGTGGGGGGAATGGTGGAACTCTCTTTTCCTAATTTGATCTAGGATGAAAGAAGTTAATACAATTGTACTGAGGTTCGCTCTAGACTTGTGGGGGAGGGCCTGTAACCTCCTTTTGTTACTGCAGGTAAATTGGTGACTATTTAGTTTTCTCTATGGCAGATATAAACATGATGAGACAGGTTTAAGGAGAACTGATACAGTCATCATGACTGTTTCTACACAAATTTCTTTCCTCTAACTTTTTAGTTCCAACAAAAAATCCGATAAAATTTTTGTTTTATCTTAACACTATTTCTGGCTAACAACAATTATCCAATCTTTACTATATAATAGAATTGTGCCGAAACTCAGAAAGATGACAATAACACAATGACATTATGATATTAGTTGAATTTTCAAATCATCACATTGATAGAGTATTTAGGCTTTTTACTCCTGTTTTCAGAGTTGCAGAGGTTTTTTCTCCTCCTTTTAGAGTTGCAAAGTCTGAATTGTGGATTCAGTTTGCCTAGTAAGTGTGGGGTAGCATGCTCTGCCCCCAGGCCTGTAGTTTGGGGAGCCCTTTATCATGCATCCTCCCTTTATCTAGATTGAGGAGGGCAATGATTAAGTATCCTAATTATCCTTCAGATCTCTGTCTTCTAGGCACCAGAGACATTTTTTTTTTAAAGTCCAGAACCATTGTCGATTATAATCTGGGTGCAGAGAGTAGGAAGGGGAATTGGGGGCTAGGCATCCTCTTCCTTCCTGGGCATTTCCTGGTCTCCTCAGCTCTGGGTGATTGCCATGGAGCAGAAGGTCACACCATCTCCGGACGACGGCAAGGGTTCAGCTCCCCAGCTCACGCTTCCAGCCCTTTCACGATAGCTTCATTGGCTTCTATCCGGATCTGAACCTCGGCCCGGGCTGCCTCATCTGATGCCCCCGACAAGTCTGAGTGCACCTTTTCCAGGTTGGATCACGGCTTCCTCTGCCAGCAGTTGCACCGAGGAATCGGCACTCACTGTGACAGAGCCACTGCTCACACAATACGTGGTAGTGGTGCCGTCCTCGGCGTGCACGGTCATCACGCCGGGCTTCATCACCTGCAGGGTGGGCACGTGGGCAGCGAGGATCCGAAAGGCCCCACTCTGGGTTGGGACATACACCTGCTTCACATTGGCCTCGCTGAAGTACACCTGCGTCGGGGAGGCGAAGGTGAAGGGCATCTAGCCCAGGGCGGCGGCGGCGGCGGCGGCCGGGCGGCCTCGGCGTAGGCTCGGGCCGGAAGGGCCACAGGGGCTGGGACCCGGGCTTTTAATGGCCAGGTACAGTATGGAGAAGCTGGACAAAGTCCAGTGGCTCCACTCTCCAGACAGTATTAGAACTAAAACCTTTTACTCCTGAAGTTTTTCAGAGCTTTCTATGTTCTAATTTTGCCTTAGTGCCAAATGAAATTAACCTTCAGTTACATCCTGATACACAAAACTTTTTTTAGATGAGGCAGCAGAATAGTTAAATGCTTGCTAGTCCGCCTCTTTAATCTGAGGGGAAAAAATTCCCTTTTTTCTTTTTTTTAATATTAGTATTATTTTTTTCAATCTGCTATTTGTTTTTTTTAAATCAACTGCTTTATTAACTTCTAGTTTAAATTATTCATTTCCACAAGATTTTGAGTTACAAATTTTCTCCTCATTTTTGCCCGATCCACCACCCCCAAAGAGTGATCCCACTGGATATCCCTTCCTCCAGTCTGCACTCTACCATATCTTCTCCCATATCCCCTCCAACTTTCCAGTAGGGCACAGGGGATCTCTATGCCCCAGGGCCTGTATATCTTATTTCCCAGTGACATGTAACATAATATTAATAATAGCATATGTATGTGTATATATATGTATATATTTATAACATTTAATTTTAAAACTTTGACTTCCATAATGATTCCCTTCCTCCCTTGTCACCCACCCTTACTGGGAAGATAAACAATTCAGTATAGGTTGTACATGTGTAGCTATGCAAACCATTTCCATAGTGGATATATTATAAAAGACTGACTATATTTCCCTCCATTTATGCCACCTCCCACTTGTTCTATTCTCTACTTGGATCTTGTCCCTTTTCAAAAGTGGGTGCTTCCAAACTTCCCTCCCCCCCAGCCTACCCTTCCTTCCATTATTCCCCCTCTCGTGCCCTTCCCTCCTGTAGCGTGAAATACCCTATTTAGTGTGTATGTCATTCCCTCCCTAAGCCAAATTCAATGAGAATAAGGTTGACCCATTCCCTTTTGCCTTCCTGTTCTTCCCCTCCATTGTACCCATTTCCCCTTGCCTCTTCTACATGAAATAGTTTACCCCATTCTCTCTCCCCATCTCCTCTCATCATATTCCTCTCTCACCTCTTAATTTCACCTTTTAAGTATCATCCCTTCCTATTAAATTAGTCCTGTACCCTTTCTCTATGTATACCTGTACACATATATACACACATTTATACATGTATTCATATGCTCTATACCCTCCTATATAGACATATATATGTATGTGTGTGTATATACATATATATATATGTATACACACACACACACACACATTCCCTTCAACTATTCTCATACTGACAAAAGTTTCATCAGTTACAATTATCGTTTTTCCATGTAGGGATGTAAATAGTTCAACTTTGATAAGTTCCTTATGGTTTCTTTTCCCTGTTTACCTTGCCTTGCTTCTCTTGCTTCTTGTATCTGAATGTCAAATTTCCTATTCAACTCTAGGTTTTTCATCAAGAATGCTTGAGGCAACCAAGATGGTGAAACAGAAGCAGTAACTTTTCTAAGCTCCTCTGTGAAACCCCTCACTAAATTTTAAAAAGTGAATCTGAATGGATTTAGGAGTGTCAGAATTCACTGGGAGACAGAGTGTGGTAGAATCTAGCCTAGGAAAGTGCCCACCTGGGTCGGGACAGGGGGAGCACAGAGCATGTGGGGGCTGCAGCCTGAAATACAGACCAGACTACAGCAGAGTGAGAAGGAGCCCGAGCCAGCAGACTCACCCACCCCAAGGGCAATCCTCAGCTGTCTCACCAGCTTCTCACCACAGGACAAGAGGGTCCATCAGAGTTGGATAAGAAAAAGCACAGGGCCCAAATCACCACGGAACAGGAGGATCCATCAGAGCTGGGTAAGAGAAAGCTTAGGGCCTGCAGCAGAGACAGCAGCTTCACCTGGGGCTATCAGCCCTCAGCCTGGAAGTTTAAAAATCACCTGACTGCCCAGCAGTTAATGAATAGAGTAATCTACTGTTCGATAAACCCAAAGACCCCAGTTTTTGGGATAAGAATGCACTATTTGACAAAAACTGCTGGGAAAACTGGAATACAGTATGACAGAAAGTGGGCATAGACCATTATATAACACCATATACCAAAATCAAGTCCAAATGGGTGCATGATCTAGGTATAAAGGATGATACTGTAAGCAATCCGGGAAAGCAAGGAATAGTTTACATGACAGATTTGTGGAGAGGGGAAGACTTTAGGACCGAACAAGAATTAGAGAGCATTATAAAATGCAAAATGGATAATTTTGATTATATTAAATTGAAAAGCTTCTGTACAAACAAAGCCAATGCAACCAAGATCAAGAGGGAGGTGGGAAATTGGGAAAGAATTTTTACAACTTATGTCTCTGATAAAGGACTCATTTCTAAAATTTATTGAGAATTGAGTCAAATCTATATGAATACAAGTCATTCCCCAATTGATAAATGGTCAAAGGATATGAGCAGGCAGTTTTCAGAGAAAGAAATTAAAGATATCTATAAGCATATGAAGAAATGCTCTAAATCACTCCTTTCCTATTTTGTTAACATATGATTATAAAGATATGACTTTTCACCTGAGGACTACTCTAGCTTCATCCCTCAACTATTGATATATTGCTTCCTAATTATCATTGTCTTTTATGTAGTTGTTAATTGTTTCTATGATTTGTTCTTTAGCCCACTCTATCTAAGATTTCATTGTTAAATCTTTATTTTCGTTGGTATCTTTTGGTTATGATCTCTGAACCAGTTTCTATTCTTCTTAAATTATGGCATATAAAGGATGAATTGATTAATTCTGCCATTTTATATTTATGTTCAATATTTTTGTGCCCTAGCACATGGTAAAATTTTCTAAAATTTTTGTGTGGTGCAAAGGAATATGCTTATTATTTTGCTGTCTCTTTGCGAAGATGCCACAATTTTTAAAATATATATGTATATCTATCTATCTATCTATATATATATGACTCATTTATTTTTTTTTTGAACAAATATTTTATTAACTTCTGTTTTACATCATTCATTTCCACCAGATTTTGAGTTACAATCATTTTCCCCCCATTATTCCCCTACCCAACCTCCCAGAATAGCAGTCCCACAAGATATCGCTTCCTCCAATCTGCTCTCTCCCATACCTTCTCCCATACCCCCATCGACTTTTCCATTAGAGGAAGATGGATCTTTGTGTCCCAATGCCTGCACATCTTATCTCCCAATTATAGGCAAAAGAGTATTAATAATAGTATTTATATATATTTGAAACATTTAATGTTAAGCCTCGAATTTCAGATCCATTTCCTTCCTCCCTTGTCACCCATTCCTTCTTGGGAGATAAGTAATTCAGTATATGTTGTACATGTCTAGCTATGCAAAACATTATCATAGTAGATATATTGTACAAGGCTGCTTATAATTCCCTCCCACTCATCTCACCCCCCACCTGGTCCATTCCCTACATGATCCTGTCCCTCTTCTATAGTGGGTACTTCCAACCTCCCCTCCCCCCAAGGATGCCCTCCCATCCATCATCCCTCCTCTCATCCCCCTTCCCCCTATCCTGCTGCAGGTTGAGATATCCCATTTAGTATGTATGTCATTTTCTCCCTGAACCAAATTCAATGTGAATGTGGTTTTGCCTTTTTAGCCTTCCTTATTCTCCCCCTCCTTTGCACCCACTTCCCCTACATGAGATAGTTTACCCTACCATGTCTCTCCCCATCTCCTCTTGCCACTTTCCTCTCTCACCTCATAATTTCATCCCTTGAGTACTCTCCCTTCCCAACAAAATCAACCTATGCCCTCTATCCATATATAACTGTAGCCACATACACACACATTCACGTATGTATTCGTATGACCACACCCCCTTCTTCCATTATTTTCATAGTGAGAAAGATATCATCAGTCACAGATATTGCTTTTCCATATAGGAATGTAAATAGTTCAACTTTGATAAGTTCCTTTTGATTTCTTTTCCCTGATTACCTTCTCAGGCATCTCTTACTTCTTGTGTCTGGATGTCAAATTTTCTATTCAACTCTGGTTTTTTCCTCAAGAATGCTTGAAAGTCCTCTATTCCACTGAATGACCATATTTTCCCCTGAAACAAAATACTCAGTTTTGCTGGGTAGGTGACCCTTGGGTTCATTCCCAGTTCTTTTACCCTCTGGAATATCCTATTCCATGCCCTTCGATCCCTCAGTGTAGAAGCTGCCAGGTCCTGGGCTATTCTGATTGTGTTTCCACAATATTGAAATTGTTTCTTCCTGGCTGCTTGTAGTATTTTCTCCTTGATCTGGGGATTCTGGAACCTGGCTATAATATTCCTGGGAGTTTTCTTTTTGGGATCTTTTTCAGGAGGTGATCTGTGGATTCTTTCAACCTCTATTTTGCCCTCTGGATCTAAAACATCAGGGCAGTTTTCCTTGAGAATTTCTTGAAGGGTGATTTCTAGGTTCTTTCTTTGATCATGGCTTTCAGGTAGTCCAATAATTTTTAAATTGTCTCTCCTGGATCTATTCTCCAGGTCAGTGGTTTTTCCCATGAGATATTTCACATTGCCTTCTAATCTTTCGTTTGTTTGGATCTGCTTAACAGCATCTTGATTTCTCATAAAGTCACTAGCTTCCATTTGCTCCAGTCTAACTCTGAAGGAATGAATCTCCTCAGTGAACTTTTGAGATTCTTTTTCCATCTGGCAAATTCGACTTTTTAAGGCATTCTTCTCCTCATTGCCCTTTTGGGCCTCCTTTGCCATTTGAGTTAGTCTATTTTTTAAGGTGTTGTTTTCCTCAGTCAGGCTGTTGACCCTCATTTCATACTTTTCCTGCATCCTTCTCATTTCTCTTTCCAATTTTTCCTCCACTTCTCTTATTTGATTTTTAAAGTCCTTCTTAAGGTCCTCTATGGCCTGCAACCCGCTCATGTTTTCCCCTGGGGCTTTTGGAGCAGGACTTCTGACCTCACAGTCCTTTTCCCGCTCTATGCCCCCAAAATAGGAGTCTAGGGTTGCATTTTTCTGTTTCCTTTGCCTTGGCATGTTGCCACTTAATTACTTGACTTTTGGGCTTGTTGCCACACTATGGCTTTAAGGCCAGATAGAGGAATTTTCGTCCCGAACGTGTGGGGGGCAACTTCCGTTTCTGGCAAGCTGTAAACCCACCCACAACTTCCACCCTAGATCACAATCCAGATCCAGGGAGGTTAAAGCAAGAGCGATTACCCCCCAAGACTGATCGCTGGATCTCCCCACGATTTGTAGGCTGGGAGCCGGAAATGCCTCTGAAAACTACAAATGGCGTGTCTCCTCAGCGGCTTCTAGCCCCCAGGGGAGGGAGCTGACGCATTCCCCAAATACAGGTCCCAAAGTCCATAGGACACTAACCTCTTACTTTGTCCTAGGCAAGTCTATGTTGATAATTCTGGAATCTCCACAGTTCCTGGTGTTCTGGGGTTCCTCCAGCCGGCTGCTGGCCCTGCCGCCCTGGGGCTAAAACCTCGGCTCATGTGGACCTGGGCTGGGCTCGGCTCCTGCGCTCTGCGCGCTGCTGGCTCCCAGACCACTGCGCTGGTCCTTCCTGCAGGGTGCTGGGCTGTCCTCAGCGGGAGGTTAGCTTCTCTGTGTCGTTCTGTGGGTGCTGGGGCTCCAGAAGTTTTTCAGAGTCCTTTTTTACATAGTTTGTGGAGAATCTGGGGGCAGAGAGGCTTGGATGAGCTGTTTCTACTCCGCCATCTTGGCTCCGCCCCCCTCATTTATTTTGTTTTAACATTTTTTAAAATTTGAGTTCCAAATTCTCTCCCTTCCCCAGCTCCTCCCCTACCCATTTGAGAAGTCAATCAATATGTCAATTGTACATATGAAGTTATGCAAAACACATTTCCATATGAGCCATGTTGCACAAAAAAAGAAAAAGAAAGTAAGTGAAGAAAGTATGCTTCAATATGTATTCAGAAATCATCAGTCCTCTTGCTGGATATAAAGAACATTTTTCACCATGAATCCTTTGGAATTTTCTTGGATCATTCTGTTGATTGGAGTAGCTAAATTTTTCACATTTGATCATCATTACAATATTGCTGTTACTATGTACTATGTTCTCCTTTTCTTCACTTAAATTGGCATCCATTCATATAAATCTTCCCATGTTTTTCTGAAAACACCCTTCTCATCATTTCTTATACCACAGTAACAGTATTCCATCTCAGTCGTATACTACAGCTTGTTCAGCCATTCCCCAAATGATGGGAATGTCTTCAATTTCTAATTCTTTGCCATATTTGCTGTGAATATCTTTGTATATGTAGGTCCTTTTTCTTTATTAAAATTTATTTATGGTACAAAACTTGTAGTGATATTGGTGGGTCAGTGGGTAAGAAAAGTTTTATAGCTTATTGGGATTAGGTCTAAGTTGTTCTCCAGAAGAGTAAGGCCAATTCACAACTCCACCAACCATGCCTTAGTGTCCCTATTTTTCTACATCTCCTCCAGTATTTGTCATTTTCCTTTTCTCTCATGTTAGGCACTCTGATAAGTATGAGGTACTAATCTCAGATTTGTTTCAAATTGTGTTTCTTTAATCAATAGTAATTTAGAACTTTTTTTCATGAGTATAGATAGCTCTGATTTCCTCTATTAAAAACTGCCTATTTATATTTTTAATCATTTATTTATGGGGGACTAGCAATTATTTTTTCATAAATTTGGCTCTATCCCCTATATATTTGCTAAATGGAAAATTTATCTGAAATGTTTGGTATAATTTTTTGTATTTTTTTTTGTTTTTCATTTGATTTTACTGAATTGGTTTTGCTTGTCAAAAGCCTTTTAAATTTCATGTAATCAAAATAACCTATTTTACTTCCTATGATCTTCTATATCTTTGTTTTGGTCATAAACGCTTCCCTTATCAACAGATCTGACATGCTCATATGACTTCCTTATGATGTTATCCTTTGTTTCTAAATCATTGCATCCATTTTGAGCTTATTCATACTAGTTCTTTGGTTGTTGTCCTTATTATTCAAAGAGGATCAAAACAACATCTCAAATTCTGGGTCAAGGTATAGTGTGTTCACCTGTGGCTGCTAAGAACAATGCTAACTCAGAAGGCTTTGTTACAGGTCATCCACAAATAGTCCATATGAAAATTTGAAGTGGAGATATCTCTAAATTTGCACATCTCACTTTTCTTTTGAGCTACCACAATTCTGCTTTGCTGATAGATGTGGGCACACCATGCTGGGCCGTCCTGTGTCAATATCTATACAATGTCACAATGCCTCACAATCAGTTCAAGAGTTTTACAGAGAGACCTTGAGAGTGTCCTTGTATCACTTCTTCTAACCTCTGTGTGACCATTTATCTTGTGTGAGTTCTCCATAAAACATATTTTTAGGCAAATATACATTTGTCATTTGAACAATGTGGGCAACTCATTGGAGTTGTGCTCTCTGCAGTAGAGTTTAAATGCTTGGAAATTCTGCTAGAGAAAAGATCCCAGTGTCCAGGACTTCATCTTGCCAGATGAAGAATCTTCAGAATTTTCCTAAGACAAATCAAACAGAAACAATTTAGTTTCCTGGAATGGCGTTGGTAGACCATCCAGATTTCAGAGACTTACAACAATGAGGTCAACATAACAACTCTGTAGAGATATAATTTGGTAGGCAGCCTAATACCTCTTCTTGCCCACACTTTCCTTCAGAGCCTCCTAAACACTGAGGTAGCTCTGGCAATGTGTGGATCAACCTGATCATTTATGTATACAGCCCTGGAAGATATATTGTCAAGCTAAGTGAGCTCAGTCACTTGGTATATGGTGTGAGATGCTGGTCTGTGCCTAGTTTCTTCCCATCTGCTTTCTATTATTCCTAACAGTTTTTGTCAAGTAGTTAGTTCTTGCCCCCAAATCTTGGATCTTCGTATTGATCAAACACTATATTACTCTGCTTATTAACTGCTATATGTTATGTACTTAATTTATTGTGCTGATATACCACTTTATTTCTTAGCCAGTACCACATTGTTTTGATGATTACTGCTTTGTAATGTAATTTGAAATCTGGCTGCTGTACATCACTTTTTTTCCTCATCGATTCCCTTGATATTCTTGACCTTTTGTTTGTCCGGATGAATTTTGTTATTATTTCTTTCTAACTCTAAAAAATAATTCTTTGATACTTTGATTGGTTTGCTGTGGAATAAGCAAATTAATTTAGGTGTAATTGTCACTTTGATTATATTGGCTTGGCCTACAGGTGAACAATATTTCCCCAGTTTTCAAAATCTGTCGTTATTTTTGTGAAAAGTATTTTGTGATTGTGTTCATATAGTTCCTGGATTTGTCTGACAGGGAGATTCCCAAATATTTCATATAATCTTCAGTTATTTTAAATACAATTATTCTACCTCATTCTATCTCATGGAATATTCTATATTCGAATAAATTTCAATAATTTTTTTCTTATCTTATTGCAGTAGCTTTCATTTCTGTTACAATATTGAATTCTGATGGTGACAATGAACATCCCAGCTTCACTGCTGATCTTACTGGACGGGTTCTTTTTTATCCTCATTACAAATAATACTTGCTCTTGGTTTTAGATAGCTGCTGCTTACCATTTTATAAAAATCTCCATTTATTCTGAAGTTTCTAAGATTTTTAAAATTAATTTGTTTGTTTATTTTTAGTTTACAGGATTCAATTCCATAGTTCCTTGAGTTTCAAATTTCCCTTCCCTCCCTCCCCAACCCCCCGACGGCATATAGTCCAGTATAGGATCTGCAAATACTTGCACATTAGACATTAGTCAGGTTACAAAGGTGTATTGTACTAGATGGAATGAAAAATGGTAAAGAGGAAATAAAACCAAACAATGAAAAGAAAAAGATCAAGTAGTTTACTTCCATCATGATTCAAACTCAGTTCTTTCTAGTTACTTCTCTGGATGTAGACATCTCTTTCCTTCATGAGTCTTTTGGGATTGACTTATATCACTGCATTGCTGAGAAGAGTCCAGTCTGTCATATTTATGTCGTGTGTGAGATGGTATACAAATTTCTCCTATTTCTACTCTTCTCACTCAGCATCAGTTTGTATAAGCCTCTCCAGGTAAATATGAAATGCGTCTCCTCCTCATTTCTTATAGCACAATAGCATTCCATTAATGCATATACCACAACTTGTTTAGTCATTCCCCAATTTATGGGCACCCCTTCAATTTCCAGTTCTTTGCAACCACGAAAAGAGCTGATATAAATATTTTTGTATATATGGATCTTCCTCCCACTTCTATGATCTCTTTGGGATATAACCCTAGAAGTGGTATTGCTGGGTCAAAGGGTATGAAATTATTTATAGCCCTTTGGGCATAATTCCAGATTGCTCTCCAGAATGGTGGGATAAGTTCACAACTCCACCAGCAATGCATTAGTGTTCTAATTTGCCCACATCCTCTCCAGCATTTGTCATTTTCCTGTTTTGTCATCTTAGCCAATCTGACTGGTGAGATGTGGTACCTCAGAGTTGTTTTGATTTTCATTTCTCTAATCAATAGTGATTTAGAGCATTTCTTCATATACTTATAGATATCTTTAATTTCTTTCTCTGAAAACTGCCTGTTCCTATCCTTTGACCATTTATCAATTGGGGAATGACTTGTATTCTTATAGATTTGACTCATTTCTCTGCCATGGGCTGCTCAGTGTCCAGCACTTAGCATGATTCAGAGACGTGAATAAGAAACGACCAGGCCATGTGGGTAGCTCAAGGAAGAACCATGAACTCCATTTATTGATACTCAGGGAAAGGTTTTTATAGAGCAAAGAGACAAAGGACAGGAAGGAAAAGAAATCATTATCTTAGTCTGTTGTATCCTGGAAGTAGCATGGTAATAAGGCCTATTGTTTCCTAGGTGCCATAGAGTCTTGGGCAGTTATCTCTTATCTCAGTCAGTTACATCTGAAAGGATGCTCTTGAGAGCTGGCCTCAAAGCCTAATGGCCAAGGCCACATCATCAAGAACATCTGCATAAGAACTGACTTCCTTATCTGAAGTCTTGGCTCAGGCCTCTTTGGCTCACCACATATTCCCCCTTTTTTAAGGAGAAGCTTAAAGCCATGGAATTCAGTGCCTAAAGTTCTAATATTGTGAGTTATAGTTTTTATAATGCAAGGTCCAAATATACAACAGCCTATTATAATGATTAATATGGGAAGTAGGTGCATAGAGATTTTTCGCTGTATCAATAATTGTTTTTGTAGCTCCTACTGGGTCAATCCCAGGAATCTCATTATGCTCAATATCTTAATAATTTGATTGAAAGCTTTTTATTTCTAAGGTGATATTGAAATTATGCCACGCTCCCAATAAGCAGGCTCTGATCCTCTCTCATGTGATACTGGGATGAGAGGAATTGTATAAACTAGTGATAACACAAATAGATGTGTATTTATAATCACATCTGAGTAACAGTTGAGTTTTTAATGGTTTTAACTCATACCTATGCATAATATTAATTGTAATAAATTGATCTTATACAATAGATCCTTATCTATATCATTTTGTGTCTTAAAGGCTGCAGAAACGTTTTTTTTTTATAATTCATTAACTTATTGTGCAGGTTAGATTGCAAACACAGCAGTTGGAACCATTAACAATATTAGGACAGTGAATATAGTAGCAGGAAATTTGACAAACCTTGTTTCCCCTTTTTAAAGACATCAGATATGTATATACCCTCAATGTTTGATATCAAGCATAAGTGAAATTAGTTGGAAAAAAAACAAAATAAAGATTGTTCAGCAAGATCTCTACTAGATGTACATTGAGCAAAAGTAAAATCAATGCAATTAAAAGTTCATACATAGATAGATAGGTATATCCACAATTACATTGGAGAGGGAGTCTGATCTTGAGTTTTCAAAGGCAAGGTAGCATTCCTTGCAAATTCATTCACAAATGGAGCAGTTTGTATCCCACTTAATATAGAAGACACAGTCGTTGACATTAAGAGGAAGGCAATTAGTCCTGTGATTTAAAAAGTCCAGAAGTCAGTTCTTAGTAGAAAATCAGATATTTCTTGAAGTGCAGGTGTTTCTGAAGTCTGTCATTGTGTAATGTTCTATTAGAAGGCTGTATCATTCTGTGAAAAGGTGGGATGCCAAGTCATTTCTTCTGGGGTTATCCTTGTGAGGAATCCTCTGAACCTCTTCTTTGTTTCTGCATCTGCTGGAACACGCCTGGACATTCTTTGTTGGCATCTTCAGTGGTCTTTCAGTATCTAAAAAAATATAAGCACAGCGTCGCCTCTACATAGTTAAGGGGCAAGTCTTTTCCATTACTTTATTTGGGAATATGTACTTTTTCAAATTTTTATTCCTCTGGTTTATACCCTTTTTAAATGATGCTTAAAAAATTTAGGGTATAAAAGGCAGTAGCTAATTGCCCTTGTGTTATATCGGTCCAAATCCAAATTGCCTTATCATTTTTATCAGTAGGTTTTATTGAAAGATTGAAATGATTTGCCAGTGTAGGCAAGAGCATTATCAGTTTCTGTTTCTTTTGGAGTACCTAAGAATGAAGAACAATGGAAATGGAGTGAAAAAAAAATGTTTCTCCTTATAGAAGTATAGCTACAGGTATAATCATATAATATTGAAGGACATTAATTATATAATGTAGCCTCATTAAGTTAAATGAATAGAAGGTTCCACAGTTACAAAAATGATAAAAATGTTTTTAAGTTTTAAATTTTTTGAATGGAAATATAGTCATTGACTGTTGCCTTTTCATTTCTGAGGGATGTTATGGAGAGAGGCCTCTCCATTATTTAAATACACTATTACATAGTATCTTATATCAGGGAAAAATATCATTCTAAAAAACTCAATTCTTGAAGAAATGGCAACAATAAAAATTAGATTAGAGGCTTCTAGTATTATACTGAAAGTTTTCTTTCCCATTTCTCACTCACCTTAAATAAATATGTGAGTCATAGTTATGATAAATTGTTAACTTTCAAACTAAAAAGAGCTATAATGCTGACATATGACTCAAAAAATTAAATTTAAGTTTTAGATTTAAGAAAACTCAACTTTCATGTTCCAATTGCTTAGATCACAAATTTAAACTGTGCTTGATATTACTTATCTCACTCCAAATATCAGTATGTGCAAATTCTTATGAATGAAAATATTTGGTAGTTGATATTCTCAATTCTTATTTAGCTTTAAACAGCAAAGATTTTCCAACCTTTAAAGTTACCAAAACAAAAGTGTATGAGAAAAAAAAATGTTCGTTGTCACTGGGATATATTGTAAGTTTCTAAAGAAGTGACATCCATTTGCCAAATTAGGTTTAAACTAGTAGGATTAATAAAGGTGGAAGAGGGAGAAGGTATGTGAAGAAGGTATTTTGTGCAGGATTTAACTATTTGCCTGGCCTGTTCTCCAGTAAATGTGAATATCCTTAAATTTTGAATGCAGAGATAAAGGAAGAAGAAATGTTCTTAAGTTTGTATTGTTAATTTATCAGGTAAAGCATTGCCTTATTGAATGGGCTCAGGCAAAAATGTATGAGAGTAAACGTGAGAAATCCAAAAAGGACCTTCTCCACCTCTAACCACTTGTTGCAACTGAAAAAAAATAATTCATATAACTTTTGATTATTGAAATTTGTACTATCCCTAAAAATGTTGAGGTTGAAATTGTCCCTTAAAAATATATATATAAAAAACATTTCATTCTTTTTGGGTAAATGAGAAGGAGTAGAAATAACTTCTGTTAGCTATCTGTTTGTTTTAGGCCTCAGTAAAAAGCCTTATCTGCTTGTAAGAAAGGAGAAAAAGATGTTATTTTGGAAATGACTCATTGTTAATTGGAATGTAAAATTGTAATATCCCCTACTTCCTCCATACACTGTCTATAGGATCAGGCCAGGAAGGGTCTGCCTTAATTAGCATTTCAATTTGGGCATAAGGTTACTGAATATGTACAGGGATGGAGCCTGTAGGTTGTTATACATTAGCATAGCTACAAATTGAGGGTAGGTAACAGATTTTTTGGCTTTGATGAGGGAGATAAGTAAACTCTTAAGATGTTTTGTTGCCTATGTATGGCTCCAAAGGGAATTCAAGTGTCCTCAGTACACTGATTTCTATAGGGCTATTACTATGTATGCTATACACTTGGCACTGCTGAATGGCATTTTCAATAATTTTAAGTTGTTCTTCTGCTCATTTTGTTAAGGTTCAAGGAGAATTAAGGTTTGGGGCTCCCCTTAGGGTGTTAAATAAGTGAGCTGATGTGTTCTTTACCCAATTTATATCTCTTAATAATTTTTGAAAATCATTTAAAGTTTTCACATTATCTCTTTGAATTACTATATTTTTGAGGCTCAATAGTTTTTCTCTTATTTTATGTCCTAAATAATTGTATGGGGTGACAACTAAATTTTATGACTAACCCATATTAAGATAAACTAACCTGAGTGGCATGAAGTATTTATTGCTAGCTTTACTACTTATACCTGAAGTGCAGGACTAGAGTCCTGACTGACAAAAGGATAAGAGAGCTTAAGCACATTCCAAGACCATCCCAATTAGGGGTGGCTGAGTTGCACAAATTCATGATCCCTATAATAGTTTAATCATTGTATGAGGAAGGAATTTTCCTAATTGGATAAATGGTAAATACAATAAAACAAGAAAGATGATAGTGTCAATTGAAATTGTGATCCAGAATATCTGTATTTTCCTTATCATTAACAATCCATAACATGGTATATGCCCAGAAAATCTTAAGATAAGAAAAGTCTCATTAAGTTAGTACCTCAAATTGAGGGTCTTATCCTTAAGGGATATAAAGTAGGCTTTGTTAACCTGAGGACAGGTATTCTCAGAGACAAAGCTGGGTCTCTTTGGAAATTATAATCTCTGGATGCCTGTTTTAAATCCTACTCCCAGCCTCATCTGGGCTCTGGAGTGGCTGACATAGAAAGAGCTTTTTTTTTTGGGGGGGGGGGTAAAATGAGGCAGAATAGCCTGTTTGATTAATTCAGATTTTAGTCAAAATAAGATATTAAATGATTATCAGAGGTCAATGAGCATTCTCTATTTTCCTGACTTATTGCTTAACAAAACTAATTTAGGTATCACAAACTGTTTTAGCCAAAGGAGAGAAGAAAAAATATATAATAATTGCATCTCAAATGATTAAAAGCTGATCACCTTATTTTTTTAAAAAGCTAGTAGTCCCAAAATTCCTTTAGTCAATGGGAATATCTTAAGTCGAATTTTAAGTGGTTTTTATAAACTTCTGTACATTTTCTAATTTTAGGTAAAAATATTAAATTTTCCAATAAGCTAACATAAAAAGAGTTCATATCCTTTAATGATTACTTAGTCTGATCATAGGAATCAGGCCTAAGCAGAAAAAAAGTAGAAATGTGTGAATATGATCTTAAATTCTTTTTATCTTAAACAGCAATTTTTATGAATCCCAACTTAGAGCTAATTACAGTTAATTCTATTATCATGTAGCTGTTAAAAACAATAAAGATCTACTAGGTCTTTTAATACATAAGGAATATTATTTAACATTTTTCATTCTCAAATTTAAACATCCTGATGTAATAGCCAATTGTTATTAATCTTTTCAACTTTTTGGCAGGTTAGATTCATTATTTAAGAATTGCATTACTAAAACAAGTTCCTAACCTAGTCTGATGATTTTTCCTATTGAGATAGTTTTTAGGAGTTTTGACATTATTAAAAAAAATAAGAAGAATTGATATAGACCAGGGGCTTTAAGTGGTGCTCCTGCTTTGCTAAAACTCATACATGCAGGGGGAAAGTAAATAAAATTTTTACCTAGTTTCCTCTTTTCTGCATATGGTAATCAATTAACAATTCTAGGTTTTAACATTGACACTAAAATGATCAGTTTTACAAGTTCCATAAGTGACAGCCAAATTATTTTAGCTATAGCAAAAACATTAAACTTCAGATGAAGTCAGTTGTATTCCTAGATCATATAGAATCATTGATAAAAAGGATGGATTGTCTTATCCAGTACAGACAACTATTGTTTTCTTATCAGTGGCAGGGCTCAGAACTTTTAACTGCTAGGCCCCCAGGGTAACTGGGGTCCCTTTCCCCTCCTTCCTTTGCTCAGTGGGGGAAGGTTAGTTTGCAAATGTGTGAGAAAGGTGGAGCTCTCTTTTCCTAATCTGATCTAGGATGAAAGAAGTTAATACAATTGTATTGAGGTACCTAGACTTGAGGCGGGGAGGGACTAACCTTCTTTTGTAACTACAGGTAAATTTGTGACTTCCTGGTTTTCTATATGGCAGATAAAACCATTATGAGACAGGGTTTAGCAGAACTAACAAAGTAACATGACTGTTTCTACACAAATTTCTTTCCTCTATCTTTTTAGTTTCAACAAAAATCAGATAAAAATTTTGTTTTATCTAACACTATTTCTGGCTAACAATGATTATCCCATCTTTACTATATAATAGAATTTTACCACAACTCAGAAAGACCACAATAACGCAATGACGTTATGGTATTAGTTGAATTTTCAAATTATCACATGCAAAATTTTTCTATTCAGAGTTGCAGAGGATGTCTCCTCTTTTTCAGAGTTGCAAAGTCTGAATTGTGAATTCAGGTTGCCTAATAAGTGTGGGGCTGCATGCTCTGCCACAGGGCTGCTGTTTTCAGAGTCCTTTATCATCCATCCTCCCTTTATCTAGATTGAGGAGGGCGATTTAAAATCCTTCAGCACTCTCTCCTCTAGGGATGAGAGACTTTTAAAGAAAGTTTTGAACTAATTTAACCTATACTGTGAACTTCAGTGATGTCTATTTTTTTTTTTTAAGTAAAAGGCTTTTAACGTCCATGTACAGTATGGAAAAGCTGGACAAAGTCCAGTGGCGCCAATTTTCCAGACTATACTAGAGTTAAAATCCTTTACTCCTAAAGTTTTTCAGACCTTTGTATGTTCTAATTTTGCCTTAGTGCCAAATAAAATTAACCTTTGGTTGAATCCTGATACACAACACTTTTCTCTTTTGAGATGAGGCAGGAGAATGGTTAAATGCTTGGTAGTTTTGCCTCTTTAATCTGAGGGAAAAATTCCCTTTTTACTTTTTATTATTTTGATTAATATTATTTTTAACAGCCTTTCCCACAATCAAACTTGGCCAGAGTTGGATTGGGGGAAAAGAGGCCCTTAAACCTTAAAACTTCTGTTCACATTTTTATGCAAATTTATTTTTTCTAATTTTTATCCTGATATTTTTTTTTATACTTTTTTGACTTGCTATAAATACTGTATAAAGACAATTGTTTGTGCCACCTTTGGCACTTTCATTCCTGATGTTAAACATATCTTTAATATATTCCATAGGAAAAAAAGCAGAAATTGGGAAATGCTGGGTTTCCTTCTTTTCCTAGTTTCTCAGTTATCTGTTTTCCTTCTGTATCCCATTCTATTACACCGACCTTTGGAAACCCAGGGCTACACTGTTCCAAACACACTAGATAAAATTCCTCTAACTGGTCCTTCATAGTAACAAACCCTCTTTCTTTCATTACTTTCTTTAATACTTGAAAATATTGTTCCTGAATTTTGAACTGTACCCTGTGCATTTGACCCGTGGTGATAGAAAGCTTGAAAATCCCTGTATCAGCCTGGTGGGATAGAATGACTAAAAATTGATTGAAAAAAGTTCCCTTACCCTGTGACTTGTGATTTTTGGAGCTTCTTCTCCTTGTAAGGGCCAACTCCGCTGTGGACCTTCCTTTCAGGTTCCTATGTGTCCCGTGTGGGCGCCATTTGCCATGGGCTGCTCAGTGTCCAGCACTTAGCATGATTCTGAGATGTGAATAAGAAATGACCAGGCCATGTGGGTAGCTCAAGGAAGAACCATGAACTCCATTTATTGATACTCAGGGAAAGGTTTTTATAGAGCAAAGAGACAAAGGACAGGAAGGAAGGGAAATCATTATCTTATGGTAATAAGGCCTATTGTTTCCTAGGTGCCATAGAGTCTTGGGCAGTTATCTCTTATCTCAGTCAGTTATATCTGAAAGGATGCTCTTGAGAGCTGGCCTCAAAGCCTAATGGCCAAGGCCACATCATCAAGAACATCTGCATAAGAACTGACTTCCTGCAAATGTTTTGGACAACCAAAGTTTTGGGGCAGAGCCTCTTAGCCTCAGAACTCAAATACCATCCTTATAAGTGTAACCCATATCAAAAGAACTCCAGAGCTGACTTAGTGAAAAGTCACATCTCGAAGAGGTCTTTGTTGTTCAGGTCCACTGATATCAGGGTAATTATCTGAAGTCCTGGCTCAGGCCTTTTTGGCTCACCACAGTATGTCCCATAAATATAATTATCACATACTGCCAAACTGAGGAAACTGAGGATCAGAATAGTGAAATGAATCCAAGTCTTCCTGATTGCATGTCTAGCATCTTATCCACTACAGTACACTAACTGCTTTTATCTAAATCTCCCCCATCTACACAGATACCTCCAGAGTCTGGAGGAGTGTAGCCCTGTAAGTAAGGTAGATTTTAGTGTGTGTAAGGTGGGTTTTTGCTATTCTTTCTTAGAATCTAGCTTCCCAGGATCCATGGCCATAACAATCTCTATTTCCCATCCTCATGACTTGTTAACATCTCCCCCATGTTTGTGCAGCATTATATAATGATAAATAATATAAACATGTGTGCTTAAATTGTAGCTATCTACTGCAACTGCACAGTGAGATATAATGGTGAGATAATGTAAACTTGTGACGCTATTGCTAGCAATATGTTTCCTTTCTCTGTTGCCCTATAAAGCAAGTAGGCATTGGGTCAGTGAGTATGGAAACCTTAGGGTTCAATGCACAAGGTGGATTGTTGTGTGTGCCTCAGTTAGTCTCCATGAAAGCTTGGGGGGAATCTGTGTTTGCCTCAACTGGACTCCATTGAAGCTTGAGGGGATTTAAGTTGTGCCTGTCTTGATTGACCTCATCGAGACATAGGGATAGTTGCCCTCCCACTTCTTTCCAGCCCCTGCAAGAATGGTGATTAGGGAATGCTGTAGGAGTTGGTACTCCCATTATCAGCAACTCTCTTGGGAGAGGAACAGATGAGAATACAATAAGATATTAACCCCTCTGAATCAGTTCTCCTGTCCTTCCTCTCCAACCATATCAAGAGCAAACATGTACTAGCAGCTCTCCTATATGTTTGCCTGTCTTACATACCCTTTGACTGAATCCAAACTTCACAGAACAAAACCTCTCAATAAAAGGATTTCTTCTGTAAAACTTGGACTCAGTCAAAAAGTTGCACCCAAGGACCTAGAAAGCTACATGTAGTCTTGAGGCCCCAGGTTTCCCACCCCTGCTCCACACTATAGCAAGGAGTCCCTCCCCCTAAAAATATATAAAACTTCAAAATTGGTGAATCATCGACATGTTTTTGTTTCCCCCTCTACAGGAACAGAAAAGGAGCATGGTGTAATAGAAAAGGTACCACATTTAGAATCAGGAGACCTAGATCCAAATTCTGACTCTAATACTTATCATTTGACCTGTTTCTTCCCACTTGGAATTGTATCCTCCAGATAGGACATCTAGAAATCTCATCCCCAAGCCCTGGAGCAGATAATTTAATTAACTTTTGGAATTCCCACCCGAAGTCTAAGTTTTGTAGTTAAGAAATTGAGTACAAATGCCACCTAGCACATGACATTCAGTTGGCCTTAAGCTGGGGGATGCTTCACATCCCATTCTGCCATTCACCTGGGTCACCCTGCCATTTGACCTGCTGCCTCACTCATTATCAATTTCAACCCCACATATCCAATCTGTTGCCAAGGTCTGCTAATTTCACCTTTGAAACATGTCTCAAATAGCCCCCCTTCCCTCCTCTTATACCACTGCTACCCTGCTGCAGTCGCCCATCACCTCATGTGATTTTTAATAGCCTGCTGCTTGGTCTGTCTGCCACAGATCTCTCCCTACTCTAGTCAATCCTTCAGTCACCACAGTGAATTTCCTAAAGTACAGGTCTGACCATGTCACCCTCACACTTAGAAAATTCCAGTGTCTCCTATATTACTTCCAGAATCAAATATAAAATCCTTTTTTGGGCATTCAAAGTCTTTTTGTCCTCTTTCATTCCCAGTCTTCTTACACCTTCTAGTACTCCTCAAATACTCTTCAATTCAGGAACATGTAGTTCTACATAAAAGACACTCCATCTTTTGGTGCCAGGCATTTTCTCTGGCTGCCCCTATGCTTAAAATGTTCTTCCTCCAATATCTGAGGCAGCTGGTGGCACAATGAATGGAGAGCTTGCCCTGGACTTTCTTGAGTTCAAATGTGGCCTTATTAACTTCCTAGCTGTATGAACCCAGGGAGGTCTCTTAACCTGCTTGTCTCAGTTTCCTCAACTGTAAAATGGGGATAATGATAGCTACCTCATAGGGTTGTTGTGAGGATCAATTGAGATATTTATAAAATCATTTAGCATAGGACCTGGCATATAGTTAGAGCTATATAAATGCTTATCCCTTTACACTTTCATCTCTTTCTCTGGCTTCCCTCAAATTCAGCTAAAATTCCATCTTACACAGAAAACCTTTCTTTGTATCAACAACATCTAGTAGTGTCTGCACAGAAAGTATTTAATAACTGCTTACTGACTGACTGGCCAGAACATTGTCTTCTTGTGTAAATTTTTACTGATATCTATAATTACCTTGACTCCATGAAGATCCGTAAAGTTTCCAGCATTTGCAAGTGCTACTTTTTAATTTTAATTTGCATTCATTTTATTAGTAATCTGGAGCAATCTTTTATATGGTTGGTGATAGTTTACAATTTTTCCTTTGAAAATGACTGATAATCTTTGACTACTTATCTACTGGGAAATTGTTTTTAGTTTTATATACTTGTGTTAGCTCTCTATATTTTTGAATATGATAGCATGGATATTTGATGAAAATATTTTCCTCCCAATCTACCACTTTTTTATCCAAATGCTTTATTAACTTCTGGTTTACATCATTCATTTCAGCCAGATTTTGAGTTACAATTTTTCCCCATTTTCCCCCTATCCACCACCCCAGAATAGCAGTCCCACAGGATATCCCCTCATCCAATCTGCTCCCTCCCATATCTTCTCCCATACCCCCTTCGACTTTACCATTAGGGCAAGGTGAATATCTGTGCCCCAATGCCTGCACATCTTATCTCCCAATCACATGCAAAATAGTATTAATCATGGTATTTATATATATTTGAAATATTTAATTTTAAAACTTCGAATTTCAGATCCTTTCCCTGCCTCCCTTGTCACCCACTCCCTCTGAGACTATAAGCAATTCAGTATATGTTGTACATGTATAGCTATGTAAAACATTACCACAGTAGATATATTGTAAAAGACTGGCTATATTTCCCTCCCACCCTTCCCAGCCCCCACCTGGTCTATTCCCTACTTTGATCCTGTTCCTCTTCAAAAGTGGATGCCTCCAACCTCCCCTCCTCCCACCATGCCCTCCCCTCCATCATCCCCCCTCTAATCCCCCTTCCCCCAACTCTCCTGCAGGGTGAGATATCCCATTTAGTATGTATGTGATTCTCTCCCTGAGCCAAATTCAATGAGATTATGGTTTTGCCTTTTTGCCTTCCTGTTCTTCCCCTCCCCGGCAACCACTTTCCCATGCCTCTTGTACATGAGATAGTTTAGCCCACCCTGTCTCTTCCCATCTCCTCTTGTCACATTCCTCTCTCATGTCTTAACTTCACCCCTCAAGTGTCATACCTTCCCACCAAATTCGACCTCTGCCCTCTATCCATGTATACCTGTAAACATATATATACACATTCACATATGTAATCATATGCCCATATACCCTTCTTCAACTATTTTCAAAATAAAAAAGATTTCATCAGTTACAGTTATTGGTTTTCCATGTAGGAATGTAAATAGTTCAACTTGGATAAGTTCCTTTTGATTTCTTTTCCCAGTTTACCTTCTCATGTTTCTCTTGCTTCTTGTGTCTGAATGTCAAATTTTCTATTCATCTGTTTTTTTTTCCCTCAGGAAAGCTTGAAAGTCCTCTATTCCACTCAATGACCATATTTTCCCCTGAAACAAAATACTCAGTTTTGCTGGGTAGGTGATTCTTGGTTTTAATCCCAGGTCCTTTGCCCTGCGGAATATCATATTCCATGCCCTTAATTCCCTCAGTGTAGAAGCTGCCAGGTCCTGGGCTATTCTGATTGTGTTTCCACAATATTGAACTTGTTTCTTCCTGGCTGCTTGGAGTGTTTTCTCCTTGATCTGGGAATTCTGGAAACTGGCTATAATATTCCTAGGAGTTTTCTTTTTGGGATCTTTTTCAGGAGGTGATCTGTGGATTCTTTCAACCTCTATTTCCCCCTCTGGGTCTAAAACATCAGGGCGATTTTCTTGAGAATTTCTTGAAGGATGATTTCTAGGCTCTTTTTTTGATCATGGTTTTCAGGTAGTCCAATAATTTTTAAATTATCTCTCCTGGATCTATTTTCCACGTCAGTGGTTTTTCCCATGAGATATTTCACATTGCCTTCTATTCTTTCAGTTGCTTGGATCTGCTTAACAGCATCTTGATTTCTCATAAAGTCACTAGCTTCCATTTGCTCCAGTCTAACTCTGAAGGAATGAATCTCCTCAGTGAGCTTTTGAGATTCTTTTTCCATCTGGAAAATTTGACTTTTTAAGGCATTCTTCTCCTCATTGCCTTTTTGAGCCTCTTTTGCCAATTGAGTTATTCTATTTTTAAGGTGTTATTTTCCTCAATCAGGCTGTTGACTCTCATTTCATACTTTTCCTGCATCCTTTTCATTTCTCTTCCCAATTTTTCCTCCACTTCTCTTATTTGGTTTTTAAAATCTTTCTTAAGTCCTCTATTGCCTGTAACCCACTCGTATTTTGATTTGGGGCTTTTAGTGCAGGATTTCTGATGTCACAGTCCTCCTCCTGTTCTATGTTTTGATCCTCTTTGCCCCCAAAATAGGAGTCTAATGTTGCGTTTTTCTGTTTATTTTGTTTCCCTTCCCTAGGCACATTGCCACTTAATTGCTTGACTTTTGGGCCTGTTGCCACAGTAGGATTCTACCACCAGACAGGGGAGCTTCTATCCCAAACATTGGGATCTTCTCAACTGCTGGAGGTATTAGTTGGGTGGCTTTTATGAAGCCTCCACACACTCTGGCAAGCTGAAAACACACCCCAAGAACTCAACCCCAGACTGCAATCCAGATCCAAAAAGGATAAAACAAGAGTGAATACCCCCAGACTGATCCCTGGATCCCCCTACAGTCTGCAGGCCAGGAGCTGAACCTGCAACTGAAGCTGCAAAATGGTGGCTATGCCTCAGCTCTTCAGAGGCTCCTAGCCCCCAGGGGGAGAAGCTGATGGGTCTCCCAAATACTGGTCCCAAAATCTATAGGGTACTAACCTCTCACTTTGTCCTAGGCATCTATGTTTTGGTAATTCTGGAGCTACATCTGCTGGTATTCTGGGGTTCCTCCAGCTGGCTGCTGGCCTGGCTGCCCTGGGGCTAAAACCTCTGACTCATGCAGGCCTGGGGTGGGCTCCCAGAGCTCTGTGCTGGCCACTCCATGCCCCACTGCTAGGCTGTCCTCAGCAGGTGGTTAGCTTCTCTGTGATGTTCTGTGGGTGCTGGAGCTCCAGAGGTTGCTCAGAGTCCCCTTTTACATAATTTTGAAGTGGTGTGGGCTGGAGCTCCATGGAAGTGCTGTTTCTACTCCACCATCTTGGCTCCACCCCCCAAGTGCTAGTTTTTGGAAGCAAATTGCATCATATTTAACTTTCTAGAAAGTCATGTGTATTTTCTACTGTCATCAGAGACTTTTGAATAAGCTTTAATATTGGTCTTTTTAGTGATTATCATTATGGAATAGCTATACATAATCCCAACCTCCCCCTCAAACACCTACAAAGATTAAACTGATTATTTTCCTTGAGAACTTTCATTTTAAATATCCTTAATGTTAACAGTTTATTCTTTCTTTGCTCTATCATGAATTGTCAATACTTATTTCCTAGAAAGCATCCTTTTTGAGGCTAACAGAATATACTGTGTGAATAAGAGATGGGATGTTGTTTTCAGTCACAAAGTGTTTTCTCAACTCTCTTAACCTGGTGTTAAATGTATTCAGATAAAATATGTACTGAGTTTTTTGTTGAATTGATGAATTATATTCAGCTCCTACCAAAACTATCTATGTGCATGAGTGTTCAGGTGTATCTCTTGGCAGACAGTGATTTTCTTTTATTGTATACTGGTACTAGAGTAAAAAACCTGTATTGAAATAGGTACGCAGCGTTTAGGCCAAGGGATATTCGATTGAGGTAATTGTGAATCATGTATCATATAGGAATTTCATAAGGAGTCAAAATTTTTTTAAAGTTCATTTGTTTTAACACAAAAAAGTGTCTTTTGTCAGAATAAACAAAACTCACAGATGCTCTGTGAATGTCAGTGGCCCTACTCACACAACACATGCACACAGACAAGCTCGTGTTCATGCAGTAGCTTTTCCATATGCTTATGGCTCCAAAATGCCTATCGCTGGCAAGAAAAGAAAGATCACTGTTCAAATGAATATAAGTGTCCCCATATCCCCAACTCAGCATTTCCCTCTTTAGGCCATTAGATATATTTCACTTTGACATGAATTTACACACACATACCTGCAAACACACTTGCTTCATAATTCCTTAGATGATAAACATAGTTAATTATCATGAAATAGCATGTAAATCATGGCAATTCAGATTCCTAAGTAAATATGCTGCTTGCTTCTCCTCACTGACTCTGGAGAACATATATTCCCTAAAAGCCTCCTGCTACTACCTCCCACATTCTGCCCCAGTTCTAAATTCATACTAGTGTTGAGGAGAGCCTCAATCTTTAATCAGCTTCTTTGCATGCATAAAAAGAAATGTGAGAACTAGAAGAAAGGCATAAATTAAGCCACCTGGACAAGGAAAAATACATGAAAGAAGTAAAAACAGTGGAATCCTTTTTATGACATTGGAGTAAGATAACAATCAACATGTTTAAATTATAGGAGTTTCAAGATAGAAGGAACCTAATAGATCATATAGTCCAACTAATTTGTTTTATATTTAAAGAATCAAATGTTCAGAAGGGTAGCTGGAAAAACAAACATTTGGCATAGCTTTTTGAAAAGAGAGGAAAACTCAGCACAAATTGACACACGCTCTAGATCTGAAGAGAATATTTAAAGAGAGAATTTCAAAGAGATTAGAGAAAGAATGGGTATAACCCCATGGACTAAAATTCTGTATAGAAAGTCAATAATCAAGGTGTATAAAATCCTTGAGAATGAAATTCTGAAGACCACCAAACAAAAAGAATGCTGAGGAGAATGAAGGGAAAGATAAGTATAATGTTTATTAGCTAAAGAGAATGATGTGTATACATAAGGAATTCATCAAACAGCTTAGGTTTATAAGAAGATATGTACAGTACAAAATCATTAACATTTTATATGATAATAACATTCAGAAGTAAATAATAAAAATGGAAATCTCATTCTAAATAACTACAAAACAATACCTAAATTGGGAAGAGCCAAAACAGAGAAAGAAAATTATAGACCAATCTCTCTCATGAAAATAGATGAAAAAATTTAAATAATATATTAGCAAAAAGATCACAGAAACTTATCATGAGAAAAATACACTTTGAACAGGTGGGATTTATTCTAGGAATGCAAGACTGGTTTAATACTAGGAAAACTATCAGTATAAATGACATATCAACAATAAAACTAGTAGAAACCATGTGATTATCTCCATAGATGCAGAAAAAGGTTCTGAAAAAATACAACATCCATTCCTATTCAAAACACTAGAAAGTATAGGAATAAATGGAGTCTTCCTTAAAATAATAAGTAGCATCTACCTAAAACCATCAGCAAGTATTATATGTAACTGGAATAAGCTAGAAGCATTTCCAATAAGATCAGGGATGAAACAAGGATGTCCACTATCACCACTGTTATTCAATTTGTTACTAAAATTGTTAGCTGTAGCAATAAGAAAAGAATAAGAAATTGAAGGAATTTGAATAGGCAGAGAAGAGACTAAGCTATCACTCTTTGCAGATGATATGATGACAGACTTTGAGAATCCCAGAGAATCAACTAAAAAATTACTTGAAATAGTAAATAACTTTAGCAAAGTTATAGGATATAAAGTAAACTCACATAAATTCTTGTCATTTCTATATATTTCTAACAAAGCCCAACAGCAAGAAATAGAGGAGGGTGGAGCCAAGATGCTGGAGTAGAGGCAAGAACTTGGCACGAGCTCCCACTACAACAGCCTCCAATACCTGCAAAATATGACTCTAAAAATTTTAGAGCCACAGAACCCACAAAGTGACAGAGAGAAACAAATATCCCCCTGAAGGCAGCCAGGAAGGCCAATGGGAAGGACCTAGCTGGGAGCCGAGCACAGTTCCACTCAGTATGAGACCCAGGGCAGCCCTGATCAGTAGCACAGACCAGCCAGAGCAGACTCCAGAAGAGTGAATCACCAGCAGCTCTGGTGGTTTCCAGACTTCTCAACCCATAAACTCCAAAGAGATAGTAAAAGGTCAGTGGGGAACTCTGTTGGAACAGGGGGATGGAAGAGCATGGTCCAACCCCTGCCCCCTGGGGTGAGAGATGGGGCAGGTGTGGCAGCCACAGCTGCTGTCACACAGCTGCATCCAGAGTTCCTGGCCTGCAGATTGTAGGGGAAACAGGCGACCATGCAGAGGGTAATTGCTCTTGCTTTGACCTGCTTGGATCTGAATCACGGACTTGGATGGTGGTCCTGGGGTTTGTGGCCAGTGTGCTAGAGCATGGTGTGTCTGTAGATAGGGCACCCTCCTCATTGCTCTGACAACATTTGTGAAAATCCCAGAGATTTGGAACACAGCTCTCTGCACTCTGGAATCAGAGTTCTACCATGGCAGACAGCTCAAAAGGCAAGTAAGTGGCTGCCAAATGAGCAAGCAGAGAAAGTGCAATCAGACCACAGAATCCCTTTTTTGGGACAAAAATGATCAAAACATGGAACCAGAAGAAGTCAACAAAGTAAAAACTCCTGCATCAAAATCTTCCAAGAAAAATATGAATTGGTTGTAGGCCATGGAGGAGCTCAAGAAGGATTTTGAAAAGCAAGTAAGAGAAGAGGAGGAAAAAATGGGAACAGAAATGAGAATGATGCAATAAAATCATGAAAAGGGAGTCAACAGCCTGCTAAAGGACACCCAAAAAAATTACTGAAGAAAATAACACCTTAAAAAATAGACTGTGAGGGGGGAAGTGGAGCCAAGATGGCAAAATGCAAGTGGTATCTTTTCTAAGCTCCTCCATGAATCTGGTCACTTAAGTTTGGAAAGCGAATCTGACCAGATTTTGGAGTGACGGAATCCACTGGGAGACAAAGCATGGTGGAATCCAGCCCAGGAAAGTGCCCACGTGGGTCCAGGCAGGGGGAGCACAGAGCAAGTGGGGGCTGCAGCAACTCAGACTAGAGAGCAGAAGGGCTAGAAGGAGTTTACCTGTCAGATTTGTGGAGAGGGAAAGACTTTATGACCAAACAAGAATTAGAGAGCATTATAAAATGCAAAATGGATAATTTTGATTACATTAAATTGAAAAGCTTCTGTACAAACAAAGCCAATGTAACCAAGATCAAGAGGGAGGTGGGAAATTGGGAAGGAATTTTTACAACCTATGTCTCTGATAAAGGACTCCTTTCTAAAATATACAGAGAATTGTGGTGAGCCAAAGAGGCCTGAGCCAGGACTTCAGATAATTACCCTGATATCAGTGGACCTGAACAATAAAGACCTCTTCGAGATGTGACTTTTCACTAAGTCAGCTCCAGAGTTCTTTTGATATGGGTTACACTTATAAGGATGGTATTTGAGTTCTGAGGCTAAGAGGCTCTGCCCCAAAAAACTTTGGTTGTCCAAAACATTTGCAGGAAGTCAGTTCTTATGCAGATGTTCTTGATGATGTGGCCTTGGCCATTAGGCTTTGAGGCCAGCTCTCAAGATCATCCTTTCAGATATAACTGACTGAGATAAGAGATAACTGCCCAAGACTCTATGGCACCTAGGAAACAATAGGCCTTATTACCATAAGATAATGATTTCCCTTCCTTCCTGTCCTTTGTCTCTTTGCTCTATAAAAACCTTTCCCTGAGTATCAATAAATGGAGTTCATGGTTCTTCCTTGAGCTACCCACATGGCCTGGTCATTTCTTATTCACATCTCAGAATCATGCTAAGTGCTGGACACTGAGCAGCCCATGGCAAATGGCGCCCACACGGGACACATAGGAACCTGAAAGGAAGGTCCACAGCGGAGTTGGCCCTTACAAGGAGAAGAAGCTCCAAAAATCACAAGTCACAGGGTAAGGGAACTTTTTTCAATCAATTTTTAGTCATTCTATCCCACCAGGCTGATACAGGGATTTTCAAGCTTTCTATCACTACGGGTCAAATGCACAGGGTACAGTTCAAAATTCAGGAACAATATTTTCAAGTATTAAAGAAAGTAATGAAAGAAAGAGGGTTTGTTACTATGAAGGACCAGTTAGAGGAATTTTATCTAGTGTGTTTGGAACAGTGTAGCCCTGGGTTTCCAAAGGTCGGTGTAATAGAATGGGATACAGAAGGAAAACAGATAACTGAGAAACTAGGAAAAGAAGGAAACCCAGCATTTCCCAATTTCTGCTTTTTTTCCTATGGAATATATTAAAGATATGTTTAACATCAGGAATGAAAGTGCCAAAGGTGGCACAAACAATTGTCTTTATACAGTATTTATAGCAAGTCAAAAAAGTATAAAAAAAAATATCAGGATAAAAATTAGAAAAAATAAATTTGCATAAAAATGTGAACAGAAGTTTTAAGGTTTAAGGGCCTCTTTTCCCCCAATCCAACTCTGGCCAAGTTTGATTGTGGGAAAGGCTGTTAAAAATAATATTAATCAAAATAATAAAAAGTAAAAAGGGAATTTTTCCCTCAGATTAAAGAGGCAAAACTACCAAGCATTTAACCATTCTCCTGCCTCATCTCAAAAGAGAAAAGTGTTGTGTATCAGGATTCAACCAAAGGTTAATTTTATTTGGCACTAAGGCAAAATTAGAACATACAAAGGTCTGAAAAACTTTAGGAGTAAAGGATTTTAACTCTAGTATAGTCTGGAAAATTGGCGCCACTGGACTTTGTCCAGCTTTTCCATACTGTACATGGACGTTAAAAGCCTTTTACTTAAAAAAAAAAAATAGACATCACTGAAGTTCACAGTATAGGTTAAATTAGTTCAAAACTTTCTTTAAAAGTCTCTCATCCCTAGAGGAGAGAGTGCTGAAGGATTTTAAATCGCCCTCCTCAATCTAGATAAAGGGAGGATGGATGATAAAGGACTCTGAAAACAGCAGCCCTGTGGCAGAGCATGCAGCCCCACACTTATTAGGCAACCTGAATTCACAATTCAGACTTTGCAACTCTGAAAAAGAGGAGACATCCTCTGCAACTCTGAATAGAAAAATTTTGCATGTGATAATTTGAAAATTCAACTAATACCATAACGTCATTGCGTTATTGTGGTCTTTCTGAGTTGTGGTAAAATTCTATTATATAGTAAAGATGGGATAATCATTGTTAGCCAGAAATAGTGTTAGATAAAACAAAATTTTTATCTGATTTTTGTTGAAACTAAAAAGATAGAGGAAAGAAATTTGTGTAGAAACAGTCATGTTACTTTGTTAGTTCTGCTAAACCCTGTCTCATAATGGTTTTATCTGCCATATAGAAAACCAGGAAGTCACAAATTTACCTGTAATTACAAAAGAAGGTTAGTCCCTCCCCCCTCAAGTCTAGGTACCTCAATACAATTGTATTAACTTCTTTCATCCTAGATTAGATTAGGAAAAGAGAATTCCACCTTTCCCCCACACTTGCAAATTTACCTTCCCCCACTGGGCAAAGGAAGGAGGGGAAAGGGACCTCAGTTACCTTGGGGTAACTCAGGTACAGTAGGGGCTGTTAAAAGTTCTGAGCCCTGCCACTGATAAGAAAACAATAGTTGTCTGTACTGGATAAGACAATCCATCCTTTTTATCAATGATTTTATATGATCTAGGAATACAACTGTCTTCATCTGAAGTTTAACATTTTTGCTACAGCTAAAAATAATTTGGCTGTCACTTATGGAACTTGTAAAATTGATCATTTTAGTGTCCTAATGTTAAAACCTAGAATTGTTAATTGATTACTATATGCGGAAAAGAGGAAACTAGGTAAAAACTTTATTACATTCCTCAAGCATGTATGAGATTTAGCAAAGCAGGAGCACCACTTAAAGCCCCTGGTCTATATCAATTCTTCTTATTTTTTAATAATGTCAAGACTCCTGAAAACTATCTCAATAGGAAAAATCATCAGACTAGGTTAGGAACTTGTTTTAGTAATGCAATTCTTAAATAATGAACCTAACCTGCCAAAAAGTTGCAAAAGATTAATGACAGTTGACTATTACATCAGGATGTTTAAATTTGAGAAAGAAAAATGTTAAATAATATTCCTTATGTATTAAAAGACTTAGTAGATCTTTATTGTTTATTACAGCTATATGAGAATAAAATTAACTGTAATTAGCTCTAAGTTGGGATTGGTAAAAATTGCTGTTTAAGATAAAAAGCATTTAAGACCATATTCACATAATTCTACTTTTTTTCTGCTTAGGCCTGATTCCTATGGTCAGACTAAGTAATCAGTAAAGGATATGAACTCTTTTGTGTTAGCTTATTGGAAAATTTAATATTTTTACCTAAAATTAGAAAATGTACGGATCTTTATAAGAACCACTTAAAATTCACCTTAAGACATTCCCATTGACTAAAGTAATTTTGGAACTAATAGCTTTAAAAAAATATGGTGATCAGCTTTTAATCATTTGAGATGCGATTATTATATATTTCTTCTTCTCTCCTTTGGCTAAAACAGTTTGTGATACTTAAATAACTTTTGTTAAGTAATAAGTCAGGAAAATAGAGAATGCTCACTGACCTCTGATAATCATTTAATATCTTATTTTGACTAAAATCTGAATTAATCAAACAGGCTACTCTGCCTCATTTTACCAAAAAAGCTCTTTCTATGTCAGCCACTCCAGAGCCCAGATAAGGCTGGGCGTAGGATTTAAAACAAGCATTCAGAGATCATAAATTCCAGAAAGACCTAGCTTTGTCTCTGAGAATACCTGTCCTCAGGTTAACAAAGCCTACTTTATATCCCTTAAGGACAAGACCCTCAATTTGAGGTACTAACTTAAGTAATGATTTTCTTATGATTTTCTGGGCATATACCACGTTATGGATTGTTAATGATAAAGAAAATACAGATAATCTGGATCACAATTTCAATTGACACTGCCATCTTTCTTGTTTTATTGTATTTACCATTTATCCCATTAGGAAAATTCCTTCCTCATACAATGATTAGACCATTATGGGAATCATAAATTTGTGTAACCCAGCTACCCCTAATTGGGATGTTCTTAGGATGTACTTAAGCTCTCTTATCCTTTTGTTCCCCAGTCAGGACTCTAGTCCTGCACTTCAGATACAAGTAATAAAGCTAACAATAAATACTTCAAGCCACTAAGGCTAGTTTATCTTAATATGGGTCAGTCATAAAATTTAGTTGTCACCCCATACAGTTATTTAGGACATAAAATAAGAGAAAATTATTAAGTCTCAAAAATATAGTAATTCAAAGAGATAATGTGAAAACTTTAAATGATTTTCAAAAATTATTAAGAGATATAAATTGGGTAAAGAACGCATCAGCTCACTCACTTATTTAATACCCTAAGGGGAGAACCAAACCTTCATTCTCCTTGAACCTTAACAAAATAAGCAGAAGAACAACTTAAAATTATTGAAAATGCCATTCAGCAGTGCCAAGTCTATAGGATAGAGAGTAATAGCCCTATAGAAATCAGTGTACTGAGGACACCTGAATTCCCTTTGGAGCCATACATAAGCAACAAAACATCTTAAGAGTGTACTTATCTCCCTCATCAAAGCCAAAAAATTTGTGTTACTTACCCTCAATTCCTAGCTATGCTAATGTGTAACAACCTACAGGCTCCATCCCTGTACATATTCAGTAACCTTATGTTGAAGCCCAAATTGAAATGCTAATTAAGGCAGACCCTTCCTGGCCTGATCCTATAGACAGTGTATGGAGGAAGTAGGGGATATTACAATTTTACATTCCAATCAACAATGAGTCATTTCCAAAATAACATATTTTTCTCCTTTCTTACAAGCAGATAAGGCTTTTTTACTGAGCCCTAAAACAAACAGATAGCTAACAGAAGTTATTTCTGTTCTTTCTCATTTACCCAAAAGAATGAAATGTTTTTTATATATCTTTTTAAGGGACAATTTCAACCTCAACATTTTTATGGATAGTACAAATTTCAATAATCAAAAGTTATATGAATTATTTTTTTTCAGTTGCAACAAGTGGTTAGAGGTAGAGAAGGTCCTTTTTGGATGTCTTATTGTTACTCTCATACATTTTTGCCTGAGCCCATTCAACAAGGCAATGTTTTACCTGATAAATTAACAATACAGACTTAAGAAGATTTCTTCTTCCTTTATCTCTGCATTCAGAATTTAAGGATATTCACATTTACTGGAGAACAGGCCAGGCAAATAGTTAAATCCTGCACAAAATACCTTCCTCACATACCTTCTCCCTCTTCCACCTCTATTAATCCTACAAGTTTAAAACCTAATTTGGCAAATGGAATTCACTTCTTTAGAAAATTACAATATATCCAAGTGTCAACGAACATTTTTTTTTCTCATGCACTTTTGTGTTGGTAACTTTAAAGGTTGGAACATCTTTGCTGTTTAAAGCTAAATAAGAATTGAGAATATCAACTACCAAATATTTTCATTGATAAGAATTTGCACATACTGATATTTGGAGTGAGATATGTAATATCAAGCACAGTTTAAATTTGTGATCTAAATAATTTGAATGTGAAAGTTGAGTTTTCTTGAATCTAAAACTTAAATTTAATTTTTAAGTCATATGTCACCATTACAGTTCTTTTTAGTTTGAAAGTTAACAATTTATCATAACTATGACTCACATACCTACTTAAGGTGAGTGAGAAATGGGAAAGAAAACTTTCAGTGTATTACTAGAAGCCTCTAATCTAATTTTTATTGTTGCCATTTCTTCAAGAATTGAGTTTTTTAGAATGATATTTTTCCCTGATATAAGATACTATGTAATTGTGTATTTAAATAATGGAGAGGCCTCTCTCCATAACATCCCTCAGAAATGAAAAGGCAACAGTCAATGACTATATTTCCATTCAAAAAATTTAAAACTTAAAAGCATTTTTATCATGTTCTGTAACTGTGGAACCTCCCATTCATTTAATTTAATAAGGCTACATTATATGGACAGAGCAAAATTATTGTCCTTCAATTTTATATGATAATACCTGTAGCTATACTTCTATAAGGAGAAGCATTGTTTTTTTACTCCATTTCCATTGTTCTTCATTCTTAGGTACTCCAAAAGAAACAAAAACTAATAATGTTCTTGCCTACACTGGAAAATCATTTTAATCTTTCTATAAAACCTATTGATAAAAATGATAAGGTGATTTGGATTTGGACCAATATATCACAAGGGCAATTAGCTACTGCTTTATATACCCTAAAATTTTTTAATCATCACTAAAAAAGGGTATAAACCAGAAGAATAACAATTTGAAAAAGTACATATTCCCAAATAAAGTAATGGAAAAGACTTGCCCCTTAATTATGTAGAGGCGAGGTTGTGCTTATATTTTTTTAGATACTGAAAGACCACTGAAGATGCCAACACAGAATGTCCAGGCGTGTTCCAGCAGATGCAGAAACAGAGAAGAGGATCAGAGGATTCCTCACAAGGACAACCCCAGAAGAAATGACTTGGCATCCCATCTTTTCACAGAATGATACAGCTTTCTAATAGAACATTACACAATGACAGACTTCAGAGAAGCCTGCACTTCAAGAAATATCTGATTTTCTAATAAGAACTGACTTTTGGACTTTTTAAATCACGGGACTAATTGCCTCCCTCTTGACGTCAATGACTGTGTCTTCTATTTTAAGTGGGATACAAACTGCTCCATTTGTGAATGAATTTGCAAGGAATGCTACATTGCCTTTGAAAACTCAAGACCAGACTCCCTCTCCACTGTAATTGTGGATACACCTATGTATGAACTTTTAATTGCATTGATTTTACTTTTGCTCAATGTACATCTAGTAGAGATCTTGTTGAACAATCTTTATTTTGCTTTTTTCTAACTAATTTCATTTATGCTTGATATCAAACATTGAGGGTGTATGTGTATATATATATATATATATATATATATATATACACATCAGCTATATATATATATATATATATATATATATATATATATAGCTGATGTCTTTTAAAAGGGGAAAAAAGGTTTGTCAAATTTCCTGTTACTATATTCACTGTCCTAATATTGTTAATGGTTCCAACTGCTGTGTTTGCAATCTAAACTGCACAATAGGTTAATGAATTATAAAAAAAAAGTTTCTGCAGCCTTTAAGACACAAAATGATATAGATAAGGATCTATTGTATAAGATCAATTTATTACAATTAATATTATGCTTAGGTATGAGTTAAAACCATTAAAAACGCAACTGTTACTCAGATGTGATTATAAATACACATCTATTTGTGTTACCACTAGCTTATACAATTCCTCTCATCCCAGTATCACATGGGAGAGGATCAGAGTCCGCTTATTGGGAGCGTGGCATAATTTCAATATCACCTTAGAAATAAAAAGCTTTCAATCAAATTATTAAGATATTTAATGAGATTCCTGGGATTGACCCAGTAGGAGCTACGAAAACAATTATTGATACATTGAAAAATCTCTATGCACCTACTTCCCATATTGATCATTATAATAGTCTGTTGTATATTTGGACCTTGCATTATAAAAATTATGAGGCACTGAATTACATGGCTTTAAGCTTCTCCTTAAAAAAAGGGGGAATATGTGGTGAGCCAAAGAGGCCTGAGCCAGGACTTCAGATAATTACCCTGATATCAGTGGACCTGAACAACAAAGACCTCTTCGAGATGTGACTTTTCACTAAGTCAGCTCCAGAGTTCTTTTGATATGGGTTACACTTATAAGGATGGTATTTGAGTTCTGAGGCTAAGAGGCTCTGCCCCAAAACTTTAGTTGTCCACAACATTTGCAGGAAGTCAGTTCTTATGCAGATGTTCTTGATGATGTGGCCTTGGCCATTAGGCTTTGAGGCCAGCTCTCAAGAGCATCCTTTCTGATGTAACTGACTGAGATAAGAGATAACTGCCCAAGACTCTATGGCACCTAGGAAACAATGGGCCTTATTACCATGCTACTTCCAGGATACAACAGACTAAGATAAAGATTTCTCTTCCTTCCAGTCCTTTGTCTCTTTGCTCTATAAAAACCTTTCCCTGAGTATCAATAAATGGAGTTCATGGTTCTTCCTTGAGCTACCCACATGGCCTGGTCATTTCTTATTCACGTCTCCGAATCATGCTACGTGCTGGACACTGAGCAGCCCACGGCAACATACACCATAAGACTATTATGAAGGTCATATAAGGTCCTTTGTATAAAGTGCTTTATGAACTAAAGTTCTATATAAATTTCAGTTTATTATTATTATTTTGTTGTTGTTGTTGTTGGTATTGTTATTATGGACAGGAAGAGAAGAAAGGTGGAGGAAGGATGGGGAAAATGATTTCACATAGTTGAGGTTAGCAAATGGATAAATGATTACCTCATTTGAATTTAAAAGAAAGAGCAATATTAAATTATGAGTATAAAAAGGAAAATTTACAATGAATGAAGAAATTAAAGAAATTATTAGAAAATATTTTGCCTAACTATATGTCATTAAAACTAGCAACCAAAATGAAATTGATGAATTATAAAAATACGAGATTCCTCAATTGACAGAATAACAAACAGAGAATTTAAACAATTCATTCTTAGAAAAATAAGTTGAATATACCACAAATTAACTCCCAAAGGAAAATAAAAGCCAGATAGCAGATGGAGTTAAAAGCAAATTCTAGGAAATGTTTAAGGAACAGTTGATTCCAATATATTTGAACATAAAAGGTTTGAAAAATTAGGGAAAAGAAGCAATTCTACAAAATTCCTCTATGACACAAATGTTTCTTATACCTCCAACAGGGAGAGTCAAAACAGAGAAAGAAAACTATAGAGCTATCTTTCTAATGAATATGGATTCAAAAATTTAAATAACTTATTAGCAAAGAGGCTTCAGCAATATTTTACAAAAGCAGTATGTCTTTGTGACCTGGTTGTATTTATATCAGGAAAATAGGGTTATCAATATTAGAAAATTTATTAAAGTAGGAGACTATATTAATTAGAATAACAAAAAAGTTTGTGATTATATAATAGATAAGGAAAGAAGCTTGTGACAAGATACAGCAGCCATTCTTGTTAAACAGCAGCAGCAACAGCAAGACACTAGATAACAAGAATAAATGCACCTTTCCTTAACATAAATAGTATCAATCCAAGGGGCAGCTAAATGGTACAGTGCATACACAGAGTGCTGGGTTTGGAGTCAGGAATACTCCTCTTCCTAAGTTCAAATGTGACATCAGATATTTACTGGCTGTGTGACCTTGGGCAAATCACTTTATCCTGTTTGCCACAGTTTCCTCATCTCTAAAATGAGCTGGATAAGCAAATGGAAAACCACTTCAGTATCTTTGCCAAGGAAAGCCCAAATGGTGTCACAAAGAATTGGACATGATTGAACAACACATCCATTTACAACTGAGGGAGGGGAAAGGGAAGGGAATAAGCATTTATATAGCAGTTAGTATGTGCCAGACCCTATTCTAAATGTTTTACAAATATTATCTCATTTGATTCTCACAACAGCCCTGCAAGTTAGTTGCTATTATTATTTTTACTTAACAGTTGAAGACACTAAGGCAAAGAGAGGTTAAGTGACGTGCTCAGGATCACACAGCAAATAAATGTCTGAGACCAGATTGGAATCCTGGGTCTTCCTGACTCAAGGCCACTGTGCTACGTGACTGTAGCATTATAATTAATGGAGATTAACCAGAGGCTTTTCCAGCAAGATCTGGTATTACACAAGGATGTTCATTGTCATTAGTACTATTTGCTATAGTGTGAGAAATAGAAGTTATAGCAATAAGATAAGGAAAAAAAATGAAAGAATAGGAACCGGTGAAGAGGAAACAGAATTATTGCGTTTTGCACATACTTAGAGAATGCTTAGAGAGTCAAACGAAATTAATTAAAACAATTAGTTCAGCAAAATTGCAGGTGAATTTACATAAATTATTTCTATTTCTGAATGTCGTCAACAGTTACAAGCAGGAAGAGAGACAAAGAGAAATTCCATTCAGAATAACCACTGAATGTATAAAATGGCAATCTACCTACCGAGAGACATGCACAGGAACTCTACAAACACATTTACAAAAGATTCTATATACAATAATGACAAATTTCAATAATTGGATAACTCAATTCTTTATGAGTAGGCCAACCCAACATAAAAATTACAATACTACTTAATTTTCTTATGCAGTACCATACCAATTAAACTGCTAAAAGATCACTTTATAAATGTAGAAAAAAATAACAGTCCATCAGAAGGAAAAACAGGCCAATTATCACAAAGAAAGTAATGAAAAAGAATGGGAATGAAGAGGGCCTAATAGTACAACTTCTCAAACTATACTACAAATCATCAAAACAGTTTGGTCCTTGGAAATCAGTGCAACAAATTAGATTTACAGTATAGAGAAGCAAGTCAACACAGTAGCCTAGTATTTGATAAACCTAAAGACCTAAGGTACTGGGGTAAGAACTCACTATTCAACAAAAACTTCTGAGAAAACTGGGAAGTAATCTTATGGAATGACATATAGAATGGCATCCTTCTCCAAGCATGAGTATAAGCCCCAAATGAATACATGCCTTAAATTTAAAGGTCATAAAATAAACAAAATAAAGGAGCAAGGAAGAATTTACCTCTAAGTTCTATGGAGGGGGGCAACAGTTCATGACCAAAGAAAGGATAAAAATTACTGAAGTTAAATAGACAGTTTTAATTACACAAAATCAAAAGGTTTTGTAGAAGTCAAAAACGAAGCAGCTAAAATTAGAAAAGAAACAGGTACCAGAAAAAATATTCACAAGTTTCTCTGATAAGGGGCTGTCTCATTTCTAAGCTATTAAAAAACTGATGCAAATTTATGACATTCCCCATTGATAAGCAGATAATGTGAACAGGAAGTTTTCAGAGGAAGGAATCCAAGTTATCAGTAGCCCCATGAAAAAATGTTCCAAATTGCTAGTAATCAGAGAAATGCAACTTAAAGCAATTCTGAGGTTTCACATCATGCTCATCAGGTTGAGAAAGTTGATAATAAAGGAAAATGGCAAATTTTGGAGGGCTCTGGGAAAGCAAGCACATTAATGCACTGTTGGATCCATTCACTTTGGAATGTAATTTATGACTTTCCTAAAAGTCGCTAAACTTGTTTAACATTTGATGCTTATATGCAAAAGTGATGAAAAGAAGAGGAAAACATCCCCTTCTGTGCCGCAATATTCATAGCAAGTGTTTTTTGTGTCTTTTTTTTGTGGTGGCTAAGAACTGGAAATAAAGAGGTGTCCACAAACTCCAGAATGGCTAAACAAATTATGGCATATGATCGAAAAGGAGTATTATATCGTAAGCAATGACGAAGGGGCTGTTTCAGAAAAAACCAAGGAAGACTTCTATGATCTAAGGTACAGTGAAATGAGCAGGAAAGGGGGGACAATTTATGCAAGAGTAGCACAGCAAAGATGGACAATTTTTAAAGATTTAGTAACTGAATATCTGATGAATAAAATAACCAGCCACAATTCCAGAAGTCTGATTATGATGTATGGTACCCACCTTCTGACAGAAAGGTTATGTGTTTTTGGACATGACCAATGCAGATATTTGTTTTGATTTGTAATACATTTTTGTCTTAAGAGTTTTGTTTGTTTATTTGTTTTTCCAATGGGGGTGTGGGGTAGAGAGGAGCAAGAATAAATGGATGTTTAATTGTTTTAAGGAACTTTTTTTAAGTAAAGGTCATTAAAAATTCAAAATAAGTTATGGGAAAGAAGAGAAAAAAAATTTCCCCATTGTAGATAAATCTATGTATGGCTCATCCCAGAGCTTTTTTTTAAAGCTTACTACCCACATGCTAAAATATTATTCCCAATCTTTATAAGAAATATTATGAAGTTTGAAATGGAAATGAAGATGATGTTTCAAACATTACGTTTTTTTTTCTTTTTAATTTATTTATTTTTAGTTTTCCACAATATTTTGAGTTACAATTTTTTCTCTCCCCGTCTTTCCCCTACTCCACTCCCAAAATAGCAAGCCTACTGAATACCCCTTCCCCCAATCTGTTTTCTATTATATACCCCCCTACACCTGCCTAACTTTCTAGTAGGGCAAGATGGGTTTCTATACCTGTGTTCCTATATATCTCATTTCCCAGTTGCATGTAAAAAAACAATTTTTAAACATTTGTTTTTAAAACTTTAGAGTTCTAGATTTTTTCCTTTCTTCCCTTCTCACCCACCTGCACTGGGAAGATAAGCAATTCAATATAGATTATACATGTGTAGTTACCCAAATCATTTCTATTGTAGTTATATTGTGGTAGACTAAATATATTTCCCTTCATCCTATTCCTTCCCCTCACTTATTCTATTTTCTCCTTTGACCCTATCCCTTTTCAAAAATATTTGCTTCTAACTATCCTCTCCCCCAATCTGTCCTCCCTTCTATCCTCCCCCCTCTTATCCCCTACCCATCTATTTTCCTGTAGGGTGAGATACCCAATTGCATGTGTATGTTATTCCCTCCTTAGGTCAAATTCAATGAGAATCAGGTTGTCCCATTCCCTTTCACCTTCCTGCTCTTCCCCTCCATTGTAACAGTTTTTTCTTACCTCCTTTATATGAGATAATTTGCCCTAATCTCACTCCCTTTCTCCATCTCCCAATAAATTTCTCTCTCATCTCTTAATTTTATTTTTTAGATATCAGCCCTTCATATTCAACTCATTCTGTGTCCTCTGTCTATGTATACATGAACATGCAAATGCCCACACTAACATACACACACATATATATACATATTCCTATACATACATATGTATGTATATATACACAAACACACACACACACACACACACACATATATATATATATATATATATATATATATATATATATATATATATATATATATACACGTGTATATTCCTTTCAGCTATCCTCATACTGAGAAAAGTTTTATGAGTTACAATTATCATTTTTGCATGTAGGAATGTGAATAGTTCAGCTTTAATAAGTTCCTTATGATTTCTTTTTCCTTTTACTTTCTCATGCTTCTCTTGCTTCTTGTATTTGAAAGTCACATTTTCTGTTCAGCTCAGGTTTTTTCATCAAGAATGCTTGAAAGTCTTCTATTTCATTTAAAGACTATATTTTCCCCTGATACATTATACTCAGTTGTGCTGGGTAGGTGATTCTTGGTTTTAATCCTGGCTCCTTTGACCTCCAGAATATCATATTCCAAGCCCTTCAATTCCTTAAGGTAGTAGCTGCTAGATCTTGTGTTATCCTGATTGTGTTTCCACAGTATATAAATTATTTCTTCCTGGCTGCTTGTAATATTTTCACCTTGGCCTGGGAACTCTGGAATTTGGCCATGATATTCCTAGGAGTTTTCTTTTTGGGATCTTTTTCAAGAGGTGATAGGTGAATTCTTTCAATTTCTATTTTGCCCTCTGGTTCTAGAATATCAGGGCAATTTTGCTTGATAATTTCTTTCTTTCTTTTTTTTTTTTTTGCACTGAAAGCCTTTATTTGTATTTTTTTTAAACAAATGCTTTATTAACTTCTGTTTTATATCATTCATTTCTGCCAAATTTTGAGTTACAATCATTTTCCCCCCATTATTCCCCTACCCAACCTCCCAGAATAGCAGTCCCACAAGATATCGCTTCCTCCAATCTGCTCTCTCCCATACCTTCTCCCATACCCCCTTCGACTTTTCCATTAGAGGAAGGTGAATCTTTGTGTCCCAATGCCTGCACATCTTATTTCCCAATTATAAGCAAAAGAGTATTAATAATAGTATTTATATATATTTGAAACATTTAATCTTAAGACCTCGAATTTCATATCCATTTCCTTCCTCCCTTGTTACCCATTCCCTCTGGGGAGATAAGTAATTCAGTATATGTTGTACATGTCTAGCTATGCAAAACATTATCATAGTAGATATATTGTACAAGGCTGCTTATAATTGCTCTTTCAACATTTGAAAGAATTTAGCTAGCTTTTAATTGTGTACATATAACAGATTGCTGACTTTTATTAAGATGTCTTGTTTCCTAGCTTTGTCTCCCTGATCATTTGCTTGTAAAGTGTACCCCAAGAGTCTTAGTGCAGGTTTAAGCTGTCAAAGCTTAAGCTTGCGCTAAGACTCTGGGGACACCCTGTATATTTGTCTTTGATAACTCTGGAGAAAGTTTCAGTTGAGTAGTGAGATCAGAAGCCAGACAGCAGAGTTAAGAAGGGAGTGAGAGGAAAGGAAGTGGTGGTCAAAATTTTAGACAGTCTTCTCGAGGAATTTAGGCAGAAAAGGGAGGAAAGATCTAGGAAGATAGCTAGCAGGGGATGACTGGATGGCTAAATCAAGTGAGGTAGTTTCACACATTATCTTCTTTAGTAGATTTCCCTCTGTATCACTCTCACTCACTCATTTTTTCCAAGCTGTTCCCAGACTCCTAGCTATTTCCCCACTGCACTCTCTATAAAAATGCACCAATGTGTGAAACTATCAATGATCTCTTATTTGTCTAATCAAATAATCTTTTCTCAGTTTCATCCTGCTTTTTGTCTCTGCATTCTTTGACACTGTCAGTCATCCTTTTTTTCTTAGAAAGCCTCTTCTTTCTAGGTTTTTGTAACCCTGCTCTCTCCTGGGTCTCCTTCTGTCTGTCTGCTTTCTCTATCTCCTTTGTTGTTGTAGTTTTACTTAGGTCATGCTCACTAACCATAAGTACCACCCAAGGCTTTGTCCTGGGCCATCTTCTCCCCTCCTTTCCTTCCTTTTCCTTTTTCTTCCCTTTTTCTCCCTTTCTCCCCACTCTTCTCCTATCATCCACTTTCCTCTTTTCCCCTCCCCTCCTTTCCCTTCCCTTCCATCCCTTCCCTTCCCCTCCCCTCCTTTCTGTTGTATATATCTATAACTTTGTATCTCGAATTGGATGTTTCCCAGAAATCTTAAACTCAATATGTACAAAACTAAGTTTATTATCTATCCCCCTCCAGAAACACTCCCTTGTTCCTAACTCCACTCTCTTCTCAGCCACCTGGGCTCGAATCCTCCTCTTCTTGCTCTTACCCCCTGTCAATTGTTTACTAATCCCTCTTCTTCCAACATGTGCAATATCTCAAATATTTGCCTTTTCTTTTTTCTCTTCTGATAATGGTCCCACGCTAGTGCCAACCCTCATTACCTCTCACCTAGACATTTGAGATAACCTGCTGGTTGGTCTCTTTGCCTCAAGTCTTTCTCTACTCTAGTCTATCTTTCACTCAGCTGTCAAATTGAGGAGTTTAGGTAGAAAAGGGAGGAGAGATCTAGGAATATAGATAGCAGGGGATGGCTGGATGGCTCAAACAAGTGAGGAAGTTTCACACAAGGATGTATTTTATAGATAGTGCAGTTGGGAAGCAGCCAGGAGTCTGGTAATACTTAAAGATAAGTGACATCACCTATTACATTGTAATGTCACTGGTCACCTTCAAAAACAAAGGACCCCCAGCAATAACTTGTTGATGAATTGATTGACCTGTTTATTGTGAAGCCACACTAATTCTGTAATTACTGACTCCTTTTCTATATGCTCCCCAACAATCTCTTAAATGATCCATTCTGGAATTTTGTCAAGAATTAAAGTTAAGCTCATTGCCCCAAGTTGTAGATTCTGTTCCCTTATCTGTTTAGAAAATAAGGGTGACATTTGCCATTCTGAACTCTTGAGGTTCTTCTGCTGGTTTCCACAATTTTTCATACATTATTGACAGTGGCTCTGTAACCTAACCTTCCCATTCTTTCAGTATGTAGGGATGTAGTTTATATGGGCTAGGTGACTTGAATTTATCATGGACAACATGGTGCTCGCTTACCTTTTTCTTTTTTCTTTTGCTTTCTGGAGGGGAAAAGGTAGGGCAGTTGGGGTTAAGTGACTTCTCCAAGGTCACATGGCTAGTTTTGTGTTAAGTGTCTGAGGCCAGATTTGAACTCAGGTCCTCCTGACTCCAGGGACAGTGCTCTATTCACTGCACCACCTAGCCGCCCCCTAAAGTGTTCTATTCACTGAGCCACCTAGCTTCCCCTCACTTATCTTTTTCTATCGTATACTCAGTACCAACCCCTCTTTAACCATTTTTTGTCCTGTCATTTCTGGGAGCGAAGGCAGAAAAAACAGAAACAAAACAAGAATTAAGCACATGTGCCTTCTCTCTGTGATCAGTTCTCATCATCCCCTTCACCCCAGTAGTGGGCCTATCCCGTCTTTCAACTTTTCCAGTTTTCAGTAGATACATTGTATCCTTTCTAATCTTACATCATTTTACTTGATAGGGAAGAGAAGAAGATAATTTAACCTTCTCTCCATTTTTGTTTTCCAATACAGTAGCAGTCCTATTATTTCATCACCTTTTCTCAAGTTCAGCTGTTAGGATTCCTTTTTGCTGTTCTTAGAATTCATCATCAAATTTAACTCACTGAGTCCCCGAAATACTGATAGTTGGTATAAAAGCTGTATGACCCTGAGCGAGTCACTTAACCATTGACTGCCTCAGTTTGCTCAACTGTAAAATGGTGATAATAGCACTTGCCTCACAGAGATGTTGTGAGGATCAAATGAGATAATAATTATAAAGCACATAGACAGTTTGATTACTCCTCCTGCTCCCTCTGTCTTTTCCTTCTTTGTTAGCTGCCTTTTCCTGGACTTTAAGGTTTTTTTGTTTGTTTGTTTGTTTTTGCTTTTTGGAGAGCAATGGGGTTAAGTAACTTGCCCAAGGTCAAACGGCTAGGTTTTTATTTGTGTGTGCATTAAGTGTCTCAGGCCAGATCTGAACTCAGGTCCTTCTGACTCCAGGGCCGACGCTCTAGTCACTGTGCCACCTAGCCCCCCCCCCCCCCGGACTTTAAAGTTTTAAGAACCTTGTCCCCTTTCTTAAAATCTGCTGCTACACATTTCTTAGGTCTCTCTCACTTGAAGGTTGCCTAGGAATATCCTGTTTATAAAGTTTAAGATTTTTTTTTGCTTTTTGGAGGGAGAAGGCAGGGCAATTAGGGTTAAGTGACTTGGCCAAGGTCACACGGCTAGTAAGTGTTAACTGTCTGAGGCCAGGTTTGAACTCAGTTCCTCCTGACTCCAGGTGCTCTATTCACTGTGCCACCTAACTGCCCCCAAAGTTTGTGAATTTTGACAGCAATTTTCCTCACAGTTTTTTTACTACTCATTTTCATATTCTTGGATGTCTTTCTGATTGTAGAAGTTGCTAGAAGTCTGAACTACAGGTAAGTGAATGTTAATGTGTTTGTTTACCAACTAAGTTTGCAAGAGTCCAGCAAAATTCAACTGGGCAACAGCATCTATTGGGTTTCCAAACAAGAACTTATTATTCAGTTTGCCTTCATCCTGGCATTTGCTTGTGCCTTGAGGTTTATCTTGAAAATTTGGATATTGTACCACCAAAGTAATACATGATAGAGAAAAAGACAAGAGTTGTATCCTCCTTCCTGCCAAAACCTTTGTAGTTTTTGCAGGGAGATATCATGGGCCTCAGCTGGGAGAGTGGAAATAGCCATAGGTGGTTTTCCCCTTCATGGAAAGCTTTTGTCAGCTGTCATTAGTTGTTTAAATAGATAAATGCTAAAGTTAGTGTGTTATGTTAATTAAGAAAAGCATATTTTATTAATGATCAAGTTATCTATCGTGGAGCAAATGGAATTGTGTTGAAATCTATACATAAAGGATGAACATCTTGCATACAGACATACTTAACTAGTACCAGGTGTAATTTTATCTTAATTTACATTGGTGTCTTTCCTCTCCATAGAGCATAATCTTCTATCATAGTTAATATTATTCTAGTAATTATCTAGTAATTACTGCTCTGGTTTACTGTTCAGGTAATATTCCTGATGATCTTTGGGCTGTAACTGTATCTGGAAGAAGGGAGGAAAATAAGTGCTTACTGTGGGCCAGGCACTATGTTAAGTGGTTTATAATTTTATCTTTTTTGATCCTCACAACAGTCCTGTGAGGCAAGGGCTACTATTATCACCATTTCACAGTTGAGGAAACTAAGGAAGTTTTTGGTTAAGTGACTTCCTCAGGGTCATATAAGCTGATGTCTGCTGTCATATTTGAACTTGGGTCTTCCTGACTTGAGGTCCAGCACCATACCTATAGCGCCACCTAGTGACCTAATAAGTATCATGGCTTCATTGTGTTGTGTTTGGTGAGATTTGTACATGAATTGCTCTGCCTCTTCACATCTTTTATGCTTTTGCGTCAGCAAGTAACTCATGCCCTGCCCTCTGATTTGTTGTGGATGTAGTGGTTTTAAAAAAAGATATTTCCTCTTTCAAATGTGACATTTTCTGTATTACCTGCATATGCCATATTGTCTGGGGTGTAGTTTCTGACCTGCAATGCATTATCTGCTTGACTGAGTTTGATGTTGTTTATCATGGATGACATATTTTTCTCCAGGAAACTACCATTTTTCTTGTCACTCCTTTACAACTGTAAATGCTGAGATGAACCTAGAATTTTCCAGCAAATTGTTGAAAGAAATCAAAGCAAGTACTTCACATTGACTCCGGGCCTAAAGGGAAAAGAAAACCTTTTGGAGTAGATTTCCTTTTTTATTGGAACAAATACCACAGTAACATAGAAAAAAATTCTGTCAGGAACTAAAGTCCTTGTGAATATAGTGTGCTTGTCTTAGTAATCCTTTCTAGTGTTGCAAATTGTAAATTGAAATGAAAAAGATATTTTATATTTTTCAAACTGAGCAAAAGCCCTTCAGGTAGCTAAGGAACTGTAGGACTTTTGTGAAAGAAGATCTAAACTCATTGTCCAGAACCCTATTTACTGTTTCTAAATCTGTATCAATGTTTCTTAAAATATAAGCATTATTCTTTTGTAACAAATTCTAGTTTCTTGGAGGCATTATGATAACACCCTCTACCTTCCTGCTCTTCCTAATATGTGGGAATTTCCCTTTGTTCATGGTTTATTAATTCGTACACATAAAAGTGAATCGATTTTTAGCAAGAATTGACTCTGGGTACCCTTACCTTATAGTCCATGCTATTGTACCTGTTTTTTCCCATTTACACAGTGATATAACTAAGTCATGGCTGCCTCTGCATCTTGTTTGTTTTTTGGACAAGTTCCTAGAGCTTTAGTGGTTTACCAAATTGATGTGTTCACATCTATTTAATTCTTTCTTTCTGGGCCATGTGGACAAAGCAACACCAATTCTAAAACCTATTTAGTGAATTACTACAAACACTTTCCCATTATCCATAGGACACAGAAACAACATGGATAACCCATAACACCAGTCAGTCCAAGAACTTCTCTCTAAAGTCTTTCAGCATCCTTCTATATTAAACCTTTTATCAGAGGGATTACTTCAAAACAGCAAAGTTGCCTGATGCAATTTTCATATCCTTTCTGCCTTTTGTGAGCCCAAGTGAGCTATAATATTTTTAAAATTATTTTCCTTTGTAGAGTTACAGGTTCGACTTTAAAGCAGTTCATTTGTTTCTCTTCCTTAAAATAGGACTGTTCTTACATTTGCTGCAATATCCAGTTGTATCAGAATTTGCTTGGAATTTAAGGAAAATGCTTCTATCAAGTCTCTTCAGGGGGGCCTGTTTTGTAACCATCTATTGCAGCTGCTCCAAACCCACAATTAATTATAGTAATTATGCACATAAATGCATAAATTTCTTCACCCACTTGTGACTTCATTTTAGAGACAGAAATCATTATTTCCTCAACCTGCTAGATTTGCTTTTTTGAGTTCATGTCACCGTAAAAAAGTGAAGCATTTTCATCTGTCACTTGAAAATTAGAATTTTTGATATCACCATATATCATTTAAGCTCTCACATGTCTTCTGCCCCTTCCTCCTTTACTGAAATTGCTTCCTTGACCCTAATCATTTACCAACTTCTTGCTTCCTAAATAGAATGTCTTTTATCGTAAGAGTACCCACTGTTAGCCTCTGTGGCATTTGACACTGTTACCTTTCTAGTCCTTCCTGAAATTCTCTCTTTCCTGGGTTTTACTGTATTTCATTGTTACCATTAATCCAGCATGTCTAAAATGGAACTCATGATCTGTTCCCCAAAAGTGGCTACTCTACAATTTTTCCCATCCCAAAGTTTGAAATTTTGATATCATCTTTGTAGTAAGTATTTTGGATCCTCTACTGAGTTCATCTCCCTAGTAAAAGTCTACATGCCAACAATAAGTTTTCTTTTTTTTTTTTTGAAAGCAATTGGGGTTAAGTAACTTACTCAAGGTTACACGGCTAGTCATTATTTATGCGTGGGGGCTCATTTCCTGAGGCCGGATTTGATCTCGGGTCATCCCAACTCCGAGGCCAGTGCTCTTACTCACTGCGCCACCTAGCCGCCCCTTTTAGGGCAATTGGGGTTAAGTAACTTGCCCAAGGTTACAAGGCTAGGTTTTTGTTTGTGTGGATTAAGTGTCTGAGGCCGGCTCCAAACTCAGGTCCTTCTGACTCCAGGGCCGGCGCTCTATTCACTGCGCCACCTAGCCACCCCTAACAATAAGTTTTCTAAAACTCAAACATTTTACTGGTGAATTTTGCCGCTAAATCACAGACATATGCCACCTTCCTTAGGGACAAAGGGTGAAAGGGTATGAACAGCTGATATTCTTTTTTTTCAATAATTCCAGAATGATTTTTAACATTTTGTAGCTTCTGCAGCTGTACTTCCTTTCTGTCAGGCCTTCCTGCACTGACTCTTCTCATTTGTTTTCATCTTTGCCAGTTTGCACACAATAAGGTAAAAGCTTAGAGGTATTTTAATTTGTTTAATTTGTTTTTTTGCTCTTACTCTTATAGATTTAGAGCATGTATTCCCATGGTTATTTATAATTTTCAAATGTTCTTTTGAAAACCATTTGTTCACATTTGGGAGGGGGGAGCACATTTCAGTTTGGAAATGGCTCTTGGTATTAGAACTTTTTTGTATGCTCCCTTTTTAGTTTGGATTTCAGATTTTTATCAATGATATTTAATGAAAACTTTTTTCACTCTATTGTTTTGTCTTTCAGAGATTTTAATGTCATGTAATTGAAATTTTGTTTTATGTATAAAAAAGTATCGGGAGTAGAAACAGCACTTCCAAGGTGCTCTGCCCCACACAACTTCCAAATAATGTAAAAGGGGACTCTGAACAACTTCTGGAGCCCCATATTTTCCCCTAAAACAAGATACTCAGTTTTGCTGGGTAGGTGACCCTTGGCTTCAATCCCAGCTCTTTTGCCTTCTGGAATATCATGTTCCATGCCCTTCAATTCCTCAGTGTAGAAGCTGCCAGGTCCTGTGCTAATCTGATTGTGTTTCCACAATATTGAAATTGTTTCTTCCTGGCTGCTTGTAGTATTTTCTCCTTGATCTGGGAATTCTGGAACCTGGCTATAATATTCCTAGGAGTTTTCTTTTTGGGATCTTTTTCAGGAGGTGATAGGTGGATTCTTTTTACCTCTATTTCCCCCTCTGGGTATAAAACATCAGGGCAATTTTCCTTGAGAATTTCTTGAAGGATGATTTCTAGGTTCTTTCTTTGATCATGGTTTTCAGGTAGTCCAATAATTTTTAGAGTTTTTCTCCTGGATCTATGTTCCAGGTCAGTGGTTTTTCCCATGAGATATTTCACATTGCCTTCTAATCTTTCGTTTGTTTGGATCTGCTTAACAGTATCTTGATTTCTCATAAAGTCATTAGCTTCCATTTGCTCCAGTCTAACTCTGAAGGAATGAATCTCCTCAGTGAACTTTTGAGATTCTTTTTCCATCTGGCAAATTTGACTTTTTAAGGCATTCTTCTCTGCATTGCCCTTTTATTTATTCTATATATCTCCAGAAAACACAGCTTGATTTACTAGCAATTCACATTTCTTTAAATTTATGATTATCTAAACAATTATATAATTTCCTATTTCTGGAAATTTTTCTGCCTGGACATTATACAACATTTATCTCTCCTAGGTATATTAAAATTTTTCAACTACTTCTAATGATTTCCTTACTATATCTTCCATTTTAATGATGTCTTTAGTATTAGTAAATTTACAGTTAAATAACTTTTCCCCTCTAACTGGCATCATGCATGCAGAATATATAACTTCTTAGCACTGCCTTGAAGGCTCTCCAAAGACGATGATACCAAATGGGAATTTACTTCAAAGTGAAATTATATTGCCAGAAAGGAAGATTGTATGAAGTTGTGAAATCTGAAGAGCAAAGCATTAAATCTCCTTTCCCTTAAGTTTACTCTCTGCATTCTAGTCTCATTGTCTAATTACAAAACGAGCTGAAAAACTCTCGCATAAATAATTGAATTTTGTAATTCCATGTAAGAATTATCTCTGTCTGTATAAGAAGTCCTTCCAAGGAATCATGATGGAGGTTATGATGGAGGTTGTAGAGGAAGATAAAGATGATAATAGTGATTAAATCTCTGGAAGGAGAAATAATATTGACTGAGAGGGAAGAAGCAACCAGAGACAATATGGAAAGGAAAACTCCCTTCTTGTACTTTGGAATATTTACTTCCCTTTAGATGTTTGCTGTCCGTAAAATAGTTTTAGAAGGAGGTACTGATAGCTTAATATTTTCAGGCACAATTAGAAATGCATCTCAGTCATGAAAGATGACAGATAAGAATTTAAGAATTTAATTACATTTTGTCTCTTCTAAGAAATACAAATGAGTAGGGATACCTTTTAAAGTTTTTTTTTCCTATTCACAGGCTGAAATTATAATTTGCTGTGATTCTGAAACTTACTGTGACAAATTTGGTGCATTTACACTTGAAGCACTGCTAGGTCCATTAACCATATGTTTGCCTTTCTTGTGTCCCTAACTCTTAACATAGTACCTAGCACATAGTAAATATTTAATAAATGCTTGATAATTGACTAAACTTATGTTATACTGTTTATACTTTTTCTGAAATTTTATTTGTACAAATAGGAAGAATAACTTTTGGGGCAATGCTGCTGTAAGAGATAGAGATGAAGAACTTCTTATAAGATTTGAATTCTGTACAATATACAGATTGACATAGGATCCCTAAACCTACTCCAGGCCCACCCCTTGAAGCAATCCGTGGAGAGGAGAGGCCAGAAATTCCCCGCCAACTGCCCCATACAGCGCAGGCAAACCAGGCTAGCTCAAGCTGCGAGACAACCAGAGGTAGAAAGGGAAGGTAGCTTGTACCAGACACACCAAACTATCATTACCATCTCCCCTCAGGCCCTGATAGAGAAAGGCCCAGACTCTGAATCCAAGGGCTTTGGAAATATCCATGCTTCCAGTCCAAGACTCACAGCTTCTCTCCTGGGAAACTGACACTGTAGAGATGCAGCCTGGACACTGCTATTGAAGCAACTACAGCCACAAATACTGAAGACCAACAAAAGAAAAATGTTAAGTTCTTGGCAATGTCAAATGGTTCAACATCAGAACTGATATGATTTTACCAGTGGAAATGACATTAAAGATGAGACATTATCATTTGTTTTGCAGCTATACCTGAAGTTGTATGTCTTGCCTCTTCCATTAAGATATGAGCTCCTTGAGAGCCGACACTGCCCAACTTTTTTATTTATGTCCCCAGGGTTTAAAACAATGCTAACCACATAGTATGCCCTTAATATTTTTAAAGCAATTGGGGTTAAGTAACTTGCCCAAGGTTACGTGGCCAGATATTTTTGTGTGGGTGTTAAGTATCTGAGGCCAGAACTGATCCCCGGGTCTTCCCGACTCTGGGGATGGCACTCTTACTCACTGTACCACCTAGCCGCCCCAATATTTTTTGTTCTTTATATTAACAGTTTTTGACATAGTAAATACTTAATAAATGCTTTATCCTTTCATTCCTGTGGAGACTTGAAATATGTTCATTGAAACTTATTTGTCTTTTCAGTTGTGGATGGAAGCTCGAGAATGTCAATAAAAGAATGGATGATAAACCTCTAAATGAAAAATGATGATTTCAAAGAGCCAGCATGGTTTCATTAATAACAGGTTGTGCCAGACTAATCTCATTTCTTTTTCTGAAAGAATTGCTTTACTAACAGGTAAAAGTAAAGTTGTGGATATAATTTATTTAGATTTTAGTAAAGCTTTGATCACGTACTTAATAACGTTCTTATGCAAAAAATGAAGAGATGTAGTTTAGATTATAATACGTTTTTCTAGATTGAGAATGTGTTGGAAGGTCATATTTTTAAAATAGTCGTTAAAACTTCAGTGTTGGCTCTGCAAAAAGTCACCAGTGACTTAACCTAGGGATCAGTGCTTCCTCCTGTGCTTCAGTCAGTTAAGAAGTACATTAGAGGGGTGGCTAGGTGGTGCAGTGAGTAGAGCGTCAGCCCTGGAGTCAGAAGGACCTGAGTTCGGATCCGATCTCAGACACTTAATGCACACACAAACACAAACCTAGCTGTGTGACCTTGGGCAAGTTACTTAACCCCAATTGCCCTCCAAGAAAAAAAAAAGTACATTAGAGTTCTGGCCTTGGAGTCTGGAAGATCTGAGTTCTAATCTTGCTTCAGACACTTAGAAACTATAACTCTAGATAAATCATTCTGAATCAGCCTAAATTTCCTTTTCTGTAAAATGGGGATGATAACAACACTACCCAGCTCTCAGAATTATTCTGGAGGTTAAATAAGATGGTATCTGTCAGTCAAGGATTTATTAAACTCTAAGTATGTTCTGTGTACTATGCTACGTTCTGGGGTTACCAAAAAAAGGCAAAAAAAATCAAACCTATTTTCAAGGAGCTAACAATTTAGTGGGGAAGAGAATATTTCAATAACTATGTACATGCTAACTATATAAAGTGTAATAGGAAGTAATTTTAGAGAGAAGGGACTAGCAGCAAAGGGGATTGCATAAGGATAGATTTAAGCTGAGTCTTGAAGCAAGCCAGGGGTGAGAGGGAGAGCATCCCAGGCATGAGGGACAGCCAGCACAAAAGCTACAAGTCAGAAGATGTGTCCTGGTTAAAGTGCCACAGGCAGAGCAGTGTAGCTGAATTGTAGAGTATCTAGAAGGGAATGAAACGTAAGATTATGGAAAAATAGGAAGGGACCTGGTTGTCAAGGGCTTTGAATGCTGCACCAAGCAGTCTTAGTTTCTGAATTTGGACTTTGTTTATGGTTCATATTCTGCTCCTTTACATACTCTTGGATGGCCTTGCTTGGCGTGATTATACACGAGGTTGCTAAGACTAGGTCCAAACTTCTACAGGAATTACTGGGTTTTGTCTCTCAGTTTCCTGTTGTCTTCACCGAAGTTTTTGCCTTGGAACTTTCTATTTTCATCTTGCTCCCTTCTGAACGTCGATTTCTCTCTGTTGTTATGAGCCTTAGAATCTCCACCATGTTGTTGTAGTTGTAGCAGGTCTCCTGAGAGACTTTAAGTGCTTAATCTGGCCTTTTCTGCTTCAGTGGTTGGGACACAGACTGGTTGAGTACTGTGCCATTTTGGTTGGAGAACTGGAATGTCTGGGTGCTGATTTGTCTCTGGCCCTAAGTCTTATTTTATTTACACTACCAGGGTACTGAGCAATCTGGGCTCTAGGCAATATGTTGGTTGGGTGCTGAGGAGTGCATATTAGGTCTTGTTTCCCACTAAGCCTCTGGTGGCTTATCTGTGTCTTCTTGGGTTTGTCTCCATTCCTGCCAGCTACAGGATTCTAGCAGGTTTGTTTGTTTTGTTGTACAGTATTGGCTGGGTGGAGTCTTTCTCTTGGACTTTATTATTGTTTCTTCTGGTGTATTCGTGGAGATTTTATGGGTTGTTTGTGGTGGATCTGTGCTCCTCTAGCTCATAACACTGCCACATTCCCACCAATTAACTTCATAAGTTAACAACATTTAAGTTTGATGTCAGGAAAGGGTATGTTCTAACACTTAATGGGTTCTATGGCCACTGTTCATTCTTAATAGCCTCCATTTCCCCATGTGGAAACAAACACAGATGCAATGCCCATTACTCCTCTGTTTTCTTAAAAAGTTTCCTTACTAATCTGCTCTCTAATGGGAATACACAGTCTTGTTCTATTCTAATGAGCAGCTGTGTTAAAGGCTCAGGTATTCTAGAAAATATAGCCCTTTCCTACCTCAGCCATGCCTGGTACATTTTTTTATAATGCCTAAGTCATAAAACGGAGGAGTTGATTTTTGCACCTTACTAATTGGAGCAGCTTGAAATGATCATAATTTTTTTTGCCTTTTCTAAGGCAATTGGGGTTAAGTAACTTGTGCAAGGTCACTGTAGCGGCAAGCACCCCAACATCCCCAGGGTGGCTGCCAACACACGTTCTTAGATCTGCTTTTCAAAAGGAAAGCAATTCAAAATCAATTAACAAGCTCACTTTAATCAATCAAACATATATCATTTACCTAGTTCAGGGGGAAAAGGTCAGTACCCCAAACTTCAGAATATACAGACAGATCAAATTTGGACTCAGTCAAAAGGCTGTACCTGAGGACGTAGAGGACCACATGTGCCCTCAACACTGCAGGTTCCCCAACCCTGGACTATGTGAGGATCAAAAAGCCTGTGGATATTGCTATGGATTTTTTCCTTGGGATTTTACATGTATGTGCGAAGTCAGTTTCTATAGGGGAGGGTAAATGAATTTGCAGTATATCAAGACACCAAAGAATTAGTTAGTTCAACCAGTCAGTAAGTCAGTCAACAAGTATTTTATGAACTATCTGTTATATGCCAGGCACTGTGTGAGCACTGGGGATACAAAGAAAGGCAGAAGAGAGAAAAAACAAACAAAAAAAATCAAAAAACAAAGCAACCCACCAAAACCAATAAACCCAAAGAACTCTCTGTCCGAGAGCTAACCGTTTAAGGAGGGAAACGTTATGCAAACAGCCATAGATAGATAGCTAGACAGAAAGATGGAAACACACACACATACATACATACATACATACATACATACATACATACGTATATAAATATATGCATGTGTATGCACACACACACATTTCATAACTATCTAATATGTGGTATTCATAGAAAGTAACTTCAGCTGGAAGGCATGGGAGATGGGATGTGGGAAATGAGCAGGCTCCTGCAGAAGGTGATGTGGGCTGAGTCTTGAAGGAAACGACTGAATCCCCTCATTTTACATTGAAGGCCTCAAAGTCAAAAGTTTTCCCCACTGCCACCTTTCAGAGACAAGCTCAACGCCCTCTTTCTGTGGACAGCAATTGTACTCATTCTCTATGTTAGCCCTTGACTCCAGGTCAGGCAGGTTTGCTGCCCTCACAACCATAGCCGCCAGGGGTCTCTAAGCCCAGCTCATAGACCACATTCTCACCCATTTTCATCTTGGCTTCAAGGCCATCTAGTTTTGGTCATGTAGAAAGCTTTAAGACAAGGGGGGTACAGACAGATCTAAATGGAGCTTTATTTTACTGAAGAGCAGTAGGAAGCATTCTTTTTTTTTTCTTTTCTGAAAAGTATTTGTCAATGGATCTCTGATCTCCCAGATCTGAGCAGTCCCTCCTGGAATGCAAATCACAGCCCACCTTCCTGGCATTTCCCTCAGATCACAAGAGCATTCTAGCCACCTCCCCTGTTATTTGTCCAGCCCAGCTCCTATTTACAACAACCACAACCACAACAACATCTACATACCAGAAACTGCTCAGCACTTTACACATATTATCTCATTTGATCCTCAAAATAACTCTGGGAAATAGGTGCTATTATTATTGCCCTCGTTCTACAGGTAAGAAGACTGAGGGAAGCAGAGTTTAAATAAGAAGGATTGCATAAGTGCATACAGAAACACACACACACACACACACACACAGACACACACACACACACACACACACACACACACACACGTATAGAGTATCCCAAAAAGGCTTAGTGCAATTTAAGGCTATGAAAGTTGAAAACTTCAGAGAGTCTCCCATTTGTGTGTGTACATGTAATCGTGCATGAATTTACACCCTCCATGTACATGCAAACATCCATGCAGGCAGTATGCATGCACCCAGCCATTCATGTATGCATGCATGCTTGCACATGAAGCGTACTGCCCAGCTTGGTGGGACCCCCGTCCTGCAGACACATCCACTTTTGCAATTTCTGAGCGGGCGGGGTCATGCAGTGCCAGCAACCCTGAGCAAGGATTCCTGTGAGCATGGCCGCCATAGCGATAGGGCAACTTGCTGAAGCTGCAGCCATTGGCGGAAAGCTGAGACACCAGCCCATTGGTTGATGCTGTTGCCATTGGCAGCAACTAAGCTATCTGACTATTGGTTAGAACACAGGAAACTGAGCTGCCTGGCCATTGGCTGGATAACAACTACAGGCTAAAAGAGAGACAGGTGACCACCAACAAGAGCAACTGCTATTGGTGGCAGCCGAGGTGCCTTGCCATTGGCTAGGGCGGCAGCAGAAAGCCGTCTGGCCATTGGCTAGAGCAGCAGCCCACGTTGGGAGCTGAGGCATTGGCGATTGGCTAGGCTAGCTTCCGGCAGCCATCATAGTCTGGCTGCTGTGGGCCGTGAGCTAGGCTAGCTGCTGTCCGCTGTGCCTGGTAAATCGCCTCCCAATCAACGCCTCGGCCCACGCGGGCATCTTCCACTGTGTCTGAGGGCCAAGCTGAGGTGAGACCAGTGGGCAACAGAGTGGGAGGTACAATCGGGGTTCCGGCGCCTCAGTGAGGCGGCAGCGCCAGGGCTGTTTGCGGCAGCCGCAGCAGAGGCGGGCGAGGTGGGCAGCGGCTCCGGGCCCCTGCGGGAGAGATGACGCGAAAGAAAGTCCCCAAGAGGATCCCCAGGAAGCCCCAGTTTGAGGTCGGGGAGCGGGTGTTGTGTTTCCGCGGGCCCCTGCTTTACGAGGCGGAGTGTGTGAAGGTGTCCGTTAAGTACAGGAAGGTCAAGTACCTCGTCCACTACCCGGGAGGTAACGAGAAGGGCGCCGTGCGCACCCGCCTCTCTGAAAAGCTGGCCAGAATGAAAGCTCAGGAGATCCAGGAAGCAGGGGAGGCCAGCAAGGCCCAAGACACTGGGGAGATGAGTGAAGGCCATAAAGACGCCAAGACGACTGAAACCAGTGAGGCCCCTGAATCCCTTAAGGTCCACGTAATCTGTGAGGTCGGTGAAGCCACTCAGGGCCCTCATGAAGCCACTGAAGCTCAAGCAAGCCCTGCAACTCCTGAAGTCACCGAGGTCTGTGACACCCCTGGGGCCCATGCAATCTGTGAGGCCTATGAAGCCCAGCAAGCTGCCAGAGCCCTTGATGAAGCCACCCAACTTCATGCAGCTGGTGAGTCACATGAAGCCACTGAAGTCTGTGAAACCGGTAGGCCCTTTGCAAGCCATAAACGGGGGAAAGGTGCTAAAGCCTCTGAAGCTGCCAAGGAAGCCACCAAGATGCATGGAACCTGTGAAGCCACTGAGGTGCGTAAAACCCGTAGGTCCCGTGCAACCCGGAAAGCTCGGAGAGCTGCTGAGGCCCATGAAGCCACCGAGGTCCATGCTGCCCAGGACACTGAAACCTATGAAGCCACCGCATCCTGTGATGAAGCCACCAAGGTCCATGCAACCTGTAAAGTCCCTGCACCCCATACAGCTTGTGCAGTCACTGAGGTTCGTGAAGCTCGAGTGGCCGGTATCATCCCTGAGGCCCGAGAAGCTGCCGCCGCCCCTGAAATCCATGAAGCTGTGAAGGCCCAAGAAGCTGCTGCAGCCCCTGAAGTCTCTGAAACTACAAAGGTCTCTGAAGCTGCAGAGGCCAGCGATACCTTGAAGGCCTCTGAAATCCAGGACTCCCATGAAGCCACTGAAGCCAGTAAAACCAATGAGCCCCCTGAAACCAAAGAGGCTGGCGAGATCAGGGAGGTAGGTGAAGCTAGTGTGTCCTGCGAAACTACTGAAACCGGTGAGGCCAGAAAAGTGAGTGAGGCTAGCAAAGACCAGGTGGGGTCTAAGAGCAAGACCAAGAAAAAGGGTAAAGGAAAGGCCAAGGCTAAGACTGATGTGTACCACTTTCTTGCTGAAGATGATGATGATGGTGATGGTGATGGTGATACTGCCTCTCAAGACCCTCTCTGCTCCACTGCTGGCTGGGATGATGAGTGGGTTCCAGAAAGCAGATTACTTAAGTATTCAGAAATCAATCTTCAGAAACAGAGAGAACTCTTTGAAGCTAGTCAAGGACAGTCTGCAAAAGGGGAAATGGCCGGACCAGCTTCAGGAAAGAAGACCTCTGAGGGTCCACAGCAAAATCCTTTAGAAAATTGTGCTGGAGTCTCCTCAGCATCAGTACAGGCAGACAAAAGCAACCAGAATGTAGTGGCTGAAACAGATAGTGGCAGAGCTGGAAACAGAGTTGGTTGTCTTACTAGGACCAGAAATGATAGTAGTAGCAGGGAAACCCCTCAGCAACCACGTTGGAGGAGGAGAGCCCAAGGGAACTCTGATGGTGAACCAGGTAGAGGACTTATGAGAAGAACAGCCTTTCAGGTAAACATTCCTACAGAACTAAAACCATGGCTTGTGCAGGACTGGGACATGATCACTAAACAAAAGAAGTTATTTCATCTCTCTGCCAGGAAGAATGTGGACTCAATTCTGGAGGACTATAAACTGTATGAAAGGTCTCAGGCCAACTCAGAAGAAAGGATGTATACTGTTCCTGAAATTGTAGCAGGTATTAGAGAATACTTCAATCTGACTCTAGGCACTCATTTGTTGTACAAATTTGAGAAACCACAGTATGCTACCATCCTAGCAAATGAGCCTGGCGTCCCGATGTCACAGATCTACGGAGCACCACATCTACTGCGATTGTTTGTAAAAATTGGAGACATGCTGTCCTATACATTCTATGACGCTTATAGTACCAACTTATTGTCAAATCATTTGCATGATTTTGTAAATTATTTAGCAAACAACTCTGCAGCTTTATTTAGTCCCGATGATTACGACCTTGCTTCTCCTGAGTATCTTCTGACAGCTGCAGAGGAACCTGAGAGTGTTTGCCAAACTTAAACGTCCCCCAAAACAGAGGCTATATATTCAGAATGCACTCTTGCATACATAAAAAAAATCTGATGTTTGGTCCTTAGATATTTTGTTTGGAAAAGAAAGTAAAAAGAGGGCATCTCTGACATTTGTTCCTTATTTAATCTTTGGAACAAAAGGTAAAAGGGAGGGGGTATTTCTGATATTTCCTCCTTATGTGGTCTTTGGAACAAAAGGTAAAAGAGGGGGGTTTCTGACATTTGTTCCTTCAGTATCGTTTGGAACAAAAGTAAAGGGGGAGGGAGTATTTACCTTATTGGTTCCTTTTGTATGGGTTGGAACATTGCAGGTATAAAATAGGCATTTCTGATATGGGTTTCTTTTGTATTATTTAGAAAGTTGTGGTTAAATTTTTATTCCTTTTGTGTTATTTGGAACATTTGGAACAGGAGGGGCTATTCCTGATATTGGTTTCTTTTATATTGTTTAGAACAAGGGTAGGGAACCTGCAGGCTTGAGGCCACATGTGGCCTTCTAAGAACTTGGCTGTGGCTTTTCCACTGAGTCCAAGTTTTACAAAACAAATCATTTTATTACAGAGATTTCTTCTGTGAAGTTTGGATTCAGTAAAACGGCCACAATTGAGGATCTAGAGGGACACATATGGCCTTGAGAACAAAGGTTCCACACGCTTGGGTTAGAACATTCATTTTATATTGCTTGGAACAAAAAGTAATAGGGGAATATTTGCAATTATTGTTTTTTTTTTTGTATAGTTTGGAAGAAAAGGTATAAACCGGGTATATATGATGTTTGTTCCTGTTGTGTTATTTACAACATATGGTTAAATATTATTTCTTTTATATTGTTTGGAACAAAAAGTAATGGGGGTATTTCCAGTTATTCTTCTTTTCTATTGCTTGGAACAAAAGGTAATGGGGGTGGTATTTCTTTTTTTGTTTGTTTGTTTAATTTGTTTACTTTTAGTTTGCAACATTTATTTCCACAAGATTTTGAGTTACAATTTTTCTCCCCATCTTCTTCCCTACCCCCACCCCAAAATAGCAATCCTACTGAATATTAATGGGGTATGGGTTGTATTTCTGATATTTGCTCCTTTTATGCTATTTAGAAGATCTGATTAAATATTTCTTTTGTATTGTTTGGAGCAAAATTTATGGGGGTGTTACCAGTTATTTTTCTTTTGTACTGTTTGGAAAAAAACAGAAAGGTGACAATTTCTCATACTTCCTACTTTTGCTGGTTTGGGACAAAAGGTGTAAAGTGGGTATTTCTGACATTTGTCGATTTTGTAATATTTAGAACATGTGGCTAAATCTTTAAGGCTAAATTAATGAGGGGAGCATTTTGAACGACTGTCCTTTTGTGTTGTTTGGAAGAAAAGGTAATGGGAGGTATTTCTGCTATTGGTTCCTTTGGTGTTGTTTGGAAAAAAAGTAAAAGGAGGGGCTGTTTCTGATATTGGTATTGATTCCTTTTGTATTTTTAGTAGTATATATTTGTGCTTAATATATGTTTCTTTTGTATTGTTTGCAACAGAGGTAATGTGTGGGTATTTCTGATATTGTTTTTTTTTTTGAGTTATTTGAACCATGTGGTTAAATATTTGTTTGTTTTGTACTGCTTGGCACAAAAGCTAAAAGGGGGTATTTCTGATACTTTTACGTTTTTATTGTTTGGAATAAAAAATATAAGGGAGTATTTCTGATACTTGCTCCTGTTTTATTGTTTGAAATGAAAGTTGAAGGGAGGTATTTCTGATGCTTGTTCCCTAATTATTTTGTTAGGAATAGAAGGTAGAAGGAGAAAAAAAGGCTGTATTTTAGCCTCTTTCCTGTTTGAATTGCCACCAATCTATAATAGTAAGCTACGAGTAATTTTCATAAATTTAAATGTTTAGTTGACACAGATGTTTGAAATCCTTTGGTACCATTCCTTTGCCATTTAAGCAGTAATATGCGCTGTTAGTGCGGTACCCTGATTCCTAGTGTCATAGGTTTAATACAGTAGATATAGGAGTGGGGGAAAAACAAAACAAACCTTAATTGATGCTTTTTTTATCTTTCATTTTAAACTTCTCAAAATTGGAGTAGAGTGTTCTTTGTGATTTTTTGAAGAACAGTGATTTATGTTATGGTTTTGTGTTTATTCTGGTTGTAATGCTCACTTTAACAAAAAAGAAATGCATTAGTGTATGTCTTTGATTTTCTTGAAATTTAATTTTCGTGGAGCAGTTCTGACGGTTTTGAAAATAAAGATTTTCCCCCCAAAAGGTTCATTTTTCTTTCAAGACATTAAAAAAGGATAAGATGAACACAACTACCAGCTTGTGACATAGCCAGAGTAGGGCATGGGCCTGAGAGTTAGGGAGACCTTAAAAAATGTTAGGGAGATTGAGGCTTAAACCCACCTCACATACTTACGAGTCTTAGGGTGATGGGTAAGACACTCAACTGCTCTAAACCTCAGTTTCCTCATCTGTAAAATGAGCAAGTTGGACTAAATGGCCAGTAAGGTTCCCCCAGCTCTAAATGGGTGATTTCATGAGACTCTATCACCTTAGGTACAGCGAGTAGTTTGTCATCTCAGACAGGATTTCAGACCTTCCCAAGTGGCTTCTGAACATTGCACTTTTCCACTGCTCTTTCCCTGGGTGAAGAAGGAGCTAGCACTGTGTTTTTGGGGGTTTGTTTGTTTGTTTGGACTATTTCCCAGTGAATTATGAGCAATAATCCGGCACAGTCGATATTAAAAATGCATGTTGCTTTAAGCACTGACCACTGCTTAACTCCTCCCTAATCCCACCCTTATTGCCCCAGTTAGTATAATTGACACCTGATGTACTGACTTGACTCCTTAAAACTATACCTGTGACTTCTGTAAGTTTGCAGGTTCCATAAGTACCCTTGGTTGCTATGCTGTTACAGTGTAAGAATAAACTTTTACAATCTCGGCTTCAAAGTTTGCTCGAGCCTGGTGAATGCTTTCCAGAATGAATTGCAGGGTTTCTGGTCACTGATAGTGATCAGAGTCCTGGTAGAACCTATTACCCTTACCTAATCATTTTCATGAGCCAGCTAGGAGATAAACGTCTAAGCTATCAAGTTTCTTGGAGTCACGGTAACCTCCTTTCAACCCTTCCCCCTTCCTGTATGTTGGGTTCACCTCCTCCAGCTGGAACAAGGCTTGTGGAGACACTCCAGGCTGCCCCAGGCCAGTGTAGATCTATGTTAGACCCGGGGCAAACTCCCTTTTGGACAGAGGATGCTCATCCTTGTGACTCATGTGGTATTGCTTACTTTGTATGTGGAGCTTCACCCTGGACACCAGGCTGAAGCAGGGACTACAGGGATTCTGGTTTCAGAGCAGGAAAAAGGATGGGTCAGTCTCCCTCCATACCCAGAGACTCCCCCCTGGGATGTCTCTTGAACAATTGGAAAAAACTCAGTCTTCAAGACCTCAAGCAGAAAGGATGGGCCAGTTTCCCCTTACACTTTGGGATCTGAGCCTAGGTTATCTTAAAGCAAGTCTTACCTGGCCTCCATCAGCATCTCTCTGGAAGCCAAGCAAACATGATTTGTGCCGAGGTTTTCTGACAATCCTCTGTGAGCTTATGAAACGTTCCTCTCAGGTTTTTTTTTTTTTTTTTTAAGCAATTGGGGTTAAGTAACTTGCTCAAGGTTACACGGCTAGTCATTTGATTTATGCGTGGGTGCTCGTTTTCTGAGGCCGGATCTGATCTCGGGTCATCCAAACTCCGAGGCCGGCTCTTACTCACTGCGCCACCTAGCCGCCCCTTTAGGGCAATTGGGGTTAAGTAACTTGCCCAAGGTTACACGGCTAGGTTTTTGTTTGTGCGGATTAGGTGTCGGAGGCCGGCTCCGAACTCAGGTCCTTCTGATTCCAGGGCCGGCACTCTATTCACTGCGCCACCTAGCCGCCCCTCAGGTTTTTTATCTTTTCTCTTTTTGTGTGTCTGTGTGAATGAGTGTTGTGAATGTGTAATCTAACACCCTGTAAGGTTTAACTACAGCTGGACTGCTGGAATGCTGTTATCTCATTCCCTCCTCCCTTCACAGCTGCTGAAGGAAGGCTGGTGAGGGAGAGAAAGAGAGGAAAATGTTTTCTTGTTTAGGTTATATGATGGTAAATACAAGTCTAAGAGTAGGAAAAGCAAGAAAGTTTAAGCATGTAGCAGAGAAACGCAAGAAAGTTTAAGCATGGGTAGGCAGTTTAGATAGGTATAAGTTATTTGCTATAGAAAAGTGTGAACAGAAGTTTTAAGATCTTTAAAAGTTTGAAAATCTTTTCCTCTTCATTCCATTCTGGCCAAGCTGAGTGAGGAGAAGGTGATAAGAAACAATGACGGAATCTTCTCCCCTCAGATCAAAGAGGCAGGCAGGTGAAAATTTAACTATTTCCTGCCTCACCTAAAAGAGGAAAAATCTGTGTCGTAGAATGGAACTAAGTCAGTTGAATCCATGTGAAAATTAAAAAGTGTCACTCCTAATCTGAGGCTAAAGATAAGTCAGAATTCATTTTACTACTTCACATTTAGGCAAATTGGAAGATTTTCTAAGCTTTGGTAAGAAAAGTGAGGTCTTTCTGGGTCCTCTAGTAGTGAAATAAGGGGGTGGTAGATACCACCCCCCAAAATCACTTGCTGGAGAAGTCAGATCTATCACTTTCAAAGAAGTTTTTTAAGGAGTGGACACATAAAGAACTAACGTTTATTGGAGTAAAAGTTAAATCAGCTGAAAAAATTTTAGAAAAATGTGTTAAATTTTCTCATCCTGGAAAAAAATAGAGTGCTAAAGAATAGTAGGGAATTTGAGTTACCCTCTCCCACTTGAAAAAGATGGGGGAGAGCCATAGCAGGTATATCGATGGCCTCACTGGCAACAGCCCTGAACCCCTGGGTACCCTGAAGCCCACACCTCCAGGCATGCAGATGACCCTCTGTCCTTTCAAACCCCTGGGTCCACAACCAGGCTCTGCAGCTGTGGGGAGAGAAGAAAAGCCTCTGCACTTGGTAAGCCCAATTTTCTGTCAATCATTTTTGTATGTAATGAATTGGAAATCCAATTAATGTCATAATGTCATTGTGTTATTATAGCATCTCTAAATTGTAAAATCCTCTTATACTGTAAAAGTTGAGTGACCATTGTGAGCCAGAAATGGTGTTAGGTTGTTGAAACTAAAAGATGGAGAAAATGTTGTGTAAAACCAGCTGTGTTACTTTATCAAGTCTGATTTTCCTATCTTATAATGTTTATTTCATGTGAATTGGATTTTTTATGTTATAAGATCTGATCATTTAACGCTTTTATATTTGGGATAAAACAGGTAGTAATAATGCTGTTGATATTTACTATGATAGCTGAGTGTTCATTTAATTTTTCGGCTATTCTGGAAATATACAGTGATTTAAACTTATAGTCTCCAGGTTAGTCATGGTGAAATGGATGACTCTCTCTGCACAATGAATTGGAAAGGCATTTTGTAAAATTCTTCTTGAGCAAATGAGAAACCTTGTTAAAAAAGGACAGAAATATAGGGGTGTGGTTTTCAAGCTTGCTTCATCTAAGGGTGTATTGGTGTTATTTGAAGGTTTATAGATCACCACATTGACCATCTATGTGAGATTCCAGAATATAATTGATTTCTAGTGATAAGTTGATCTGTTGTGTGGCACCAAGAAAATTTTAGTTCTGTGTAACTTCAAAAACTGGATTTTTAAGGTCACCAGATTGGTAATCATTTGTTTTTATTTCAAAGTTCCATTCAAGAACAATATAATTGTTTATGATGTTGTTACTGGTAAACAGTTGTATTATCTATGTTGTATGAGAAGCAGTTTCTCCTAAAGTCTTGGAGTATTGTAATTTGGGAAATCATATGCTTCCAAGTCTGTCTTTGTTTAAAAGGAAGTTTCAGTTAAGATTGGTTTAACTTGTAAGATTGTTAACGAAGTTAATTTGGCTACCGTTTTAATGTTGAAACCTAAATTGTTAATTGATTACTGTATGTGGAAAGGAGGAGACTGGATGAAAACTTTATTCTGACTAGTTCTGCCCATTCAGAACGGTCCTCCTGCATGTATGAGAATTGGCTAAGCAGGGGCATCATTATTAACCCTTCCCCCAGTCTCTTCTGCTTAGAATTCATATAAAATTTTCCTTATGCTGTAAAACTGCCAAATCCCCTAGAGACTATCTCTCTTAGGCAAGGTCATTCAGCCTGGGAAAGGAACTTGTTTTAGTCATGTAGTTTCTAAAGGAACCTAACTTGCTAAGAAGTTGAAAAGATTAGAAGTATCAGTTGGCTTTTCGATTTCAGAAAGACAGACAATGGAATTCTTTACATTTGTGAGACCTGATAAATCTTTATGGCTCAGTGCAGCTCCATGAGGATAAAATTAATTATAACTGGCTCTAAGCTGTGATTGGTGAGGCTTGTTGTTTAAGGTAAAAGGCGCTTGGGACCAGAACTCAATTTTATTTTGAGTTTGAATTTGGGTAGAGTTTCATTCGATCAGTATCTGGTAGAGAAAAATGCCACAAGCTGCTCAGAGGGAATGAGATCCTGTACTGTGGACAAGTGGAAATCTACATTTGGTAAAGGCTGAAGGGACAATCTTAGCCTCTGTCTGGGATGGGATCCCTCCTGGCTCAGTTTATCCATAGGGTTCCTTTGAAAAGGAATGTTTCCCACCTATTCCTGAGTCTAGCTCTGAAGTGGAACAGGTGCTCCATGGTTGGATATCTATGACTTTACCTGAATTTAAACAGAGTCAAGGATGTTTTATCCTGTCATATTTGGAATGTCACAGGTCCCTGCTTTTGTCCTTCTATTGCAAGTTTCTATGATCAGAGCAAGTAGCCAGTAACAGATATGAGCTCTTTCGTGTTAGCTTACTGGAATATCTAATACTATTTTTCATCTAGAATTAGAACATGCGCAGAGAGTTATGCAAACTGCTGAAGACCATTTTAAAAGTTTTCAACTAATTTTCTTCATAAAAGTTTAGTGATCATTTATAAATCTTGAAACTGTTTTGAAAGAAGGGACAATACTTTCAGAGGAAATGTTCAAATCTCTAGTTTAATTTTAAGCGGCCTACTAAAACCTTCATTTGCAAAATAAATTTATTGCTAAATTAGTGTAATGAGTTGTAAAGCAGAAGAATTCTTGGTATTTTAATCTAAATGTGTAGTTATTCCATGATCTAAGCAAAAGTTAACATTTGTAACTGAATGTACATGTAAAAGATTAAATTTCTGAAGTATCTCTTTCTTCCAGGGTGAATAGAATCAGAGGATAAACAAGCTTGGCGAAACCAGGATGTATGTCTATTCTTCAGTTGTGAGGTTCAAGTCAGGAACCTCTTTTGTTAAAGGCAGTACAGTTGTTAGTAAAAGGATACAAACGTATAAGGTGTCTTGTCTGTGTAGCATGTAGAAACATAAAGGAAAGTGAAATAGTCTGAGGAATGGATTATACTAGCTCATACTCACCCCACTTCTGGACAATTTCCTCTCACTTCTTTTTGGCCCTTGTTTGTTTAATCTCTTTGCTAGATTTGTGTCTTCTAGGCTCAGCACCCTTGACTTGCAGATGACAGCTCAGGCTAAGTACCAACCACTGTCTGAGACCATGACCCATCACCCTTTGGATGTGGCATGGGCCAGATTCCGGACATTGGCCATGGACCCCACCCTTTGAGCGATGGGACCTTCTGAGGCAGGGACAGCGAGAAGCCGTTCAGGAAGCTGAGACCATCGCCCCTTGCCCCCAAATGATTTTGGGTGCCATCTGTAAGGCGGAATGATGAGGTACATGGGATATATATATATATATATATACATATATATATATATATATATATATATATACATATGTACCATCAGTCTATGCCTGTAATATCAGTCTGTGACATCAGTTTGTAAATGGGTCGCTTGGGATCTATGTCTGTAAAATCAATTTGTGAAACCAGTCTGTAAAATCACATTTCCTCTCCCCAGCCTCAGAGCATTAACTCTGCCCCTTCCCCCTGCCAGTAGTGTGCCCAGCAACAACTCATGAACTGTTTATCTCTGCTTGAATCAATAACAAGCTACCAATGAATCTTTCACTAAATCATCTATAAAATTTTTAGCTTAAGCAAATGTTATCTCCCCTAGTAGAATGGCCAGCTGCACCATGAATCCTTTAGTGCCATATCTATAGGTGAACTCCTTAGCCAATTCTACCCATACTGAGTCTCCCTTAGCCTTGGTTCCAGACCTCCGTCTTGTCAAGCTTGACATTGATGTGTGGCAGAGTGGGCAGGCCTTAATGGCCATGACCGAGGATGGACTTTAGTGAAGTGTCAGGCCTAAAACCACACCTCCAGGTAGCCCCTGCTTGGGCTGTTTCGCAGTGAATCATGGGCAATAGCCTGAACAGTTAAATTAAATTTTCATGGCCCTTTAAGCACTGAGCACTCCTTAACTCCTCCCTGATCCTACCCTTACTCACCTAGTTAGCATGATTGACACCTGATTTACTATCTTGACTCCTTAAAACTATGCCTGTGTTTTCTTTAAGTTTGCAGGTTCCCTAAGAATCCTTGCCCGCTGTGCTGTGCAGAGTAACAACAAACTTGACAATCTCGGCTTCCAAGTTTGCTTGAGCCTGGTGAATTCTTTTTAGACTGAATTGCAGGGTTTCTGGTCACTGATAGTGATCAGGGTCCCTGGCAGAACCCTTCCCTATCCTTATCACCTCTCCCTCTTCAATGGCACATTGCTCTTTCATAGCAACTGCATCAGGGGCAGCTCCTATTTCCCCAAATTACGGGTACCTTTTCATATGTAGGCTCCACGGCCCTTGGAAACAGGGCTTTAGCCTTGTTTAGTGCTTTTGTGTTCTGTGTACTGGCAGTCATATCCCCTGACCTGGGAGCTTGAATCCCAAGGGAACTACAGGCCAGGACTTCCAGGTCAGATAAAAATCCAGAGTACTCAGACAGAGGGGCAGTGGGGCTGGAGATTTTGAACAGGGTGGGGATATACTATTTGGAAACTAAGTTACTCTGTAACAGGAATTTCCCTGGCCTCTACAGCCCAAAAGCCAGATGTGGAGAACCTTGAGTAACAGGCTAAAACCTTTACTCTTTACCCCTCAAATGTGGAAAGTGAATTCTACCTATGTGTTTGTTTACGTGTATATTTTGAGAATCAAAAATTTTACTGTCCATCAAAATAATGAAAAAAGAAACAACACAAAGAGCAAAATCTCTCCCCAAACCTCTTCCCCTCCACAGGGCAGAGCCAAACATTTCAACAAACAAGTAAGTAAAAGAAATGCCCCTGTTGGTTCTTTCCTCCCTTCCTTACTGACCTAATATGTTTGCTGTTTACTTTAGGACACAACTATAGCCAGCGTGCATATAGCTGTAGTTCTACTGGGTTCACTTTGAAGCACTTTGTATAAATCTTAAATAAATAAAGCCTGTTGATTTGAGAAGTGCTTAAAGGGCTGTATCAACAATGCACTATTCACAATGCCTACGGTAACTATAAATATGCTGCTATGGTTATTGGTCACAAAATATACCAGGCTCTGTGGCAATGTAAGTCTTATGGAATTTAAAGATCTTCCATACCCCATGGACTTGCTGATGTATCAGGAAAGGGTGGAGCAAGAGAAAGCTGAAAACCAAGCTAGAGTTCCTGGGCTGACTGTCAGAGGCAGCAGGGGTGGCAGCAGCTGCAGCAGCAGCGGCCGAGGTGGAGGTGGAGGCACAAACCCCTTTTGTGTGCCAGCCAGAATTTCTGCTAAGGAGTCCTGCTGAGGACTGCCAGGGAGCTGAACTGCAGGGAGCCTGAGCTGCTGGGAGCACACTTCATGGACGCTGAGCAGTTGCCCTGAGTGGGGAGAGGAGGACCTTTGCTCGAGGTGGCCTGTTCTGTTTTAAAGGTTTGAGAGTGTGGCTGTTTACTGCATTAACTATGTGTGTCAACTTCACAACTGCTGTGATGGCTTTGACTTTCTGGTTTTGGGGACTCAATTTTCTGGTATTTGAATACATCTTCTAGCTTTATTCTCCATGTAGAGAGCCTGGATTATTTTGTGATTAATAACCATATCCGCATATTTATAGTTACCATAGGCATTGCGAATATTGCATTGTTGATACAAGGGCAAAATAGACTACTGACTTCCAAAGTTATTCTGTCAACTGTGGAAATCAACATTCATATGGCACCTCCCATTTACCAGATTAGGATTTACAAATATCCTCACAGCAATGCTGGGAGGTAAATGCTGCTGCTGTTTTGTTCTCCTTATTTTGCAGTGGAAGAAAGTGAGTCACAGAACAGAAGTTGAGTGACTTGACTAGTGTCACGTGGCTAGAAGGAAACCAGGAATGATAAAGTTGGTGGGGCTTGAGAGAGAAGGGACTGCATTCTAGGCAGGGGCCACTGTGAATGCAAAGGCATGGAGACTGAATTGAGTGAGGACTGTGAGGAACAGTTTGACAGAATGTGTATAAGGGAAGAAGAGGTAACTAGGTCAGAAAGGTATTTTGGAAACAAGTGGTGAAGGGGTTTAAATACTAAACCAAAGGGGTGTCTAGGTGGAGCAGTGAATAGAGCACTGTCCCTCTGGAGTAAGGGGGGTCTGAGTTCAAATGTGGCCTCAGGCACCTAACACAACTAGCTCTGTGACACTGGACAAGTCACTTAACCCCAATTGCCCTGCCCCCTCCAAAAAACAAATAAACAAATACTAAAGTGATAAATTTGAAGCGAGAGGACAAAAAGAACCCTTTGAGTTTGTTGAGTAACAGAACTTAGCTTGCATATCATTTCCAGAGCTCAGTGGAAGATGGACTAGAAGGAGGAAGACACCTGAGACACAGAGATGAGCAGGTGAGTGTCTGATCATCTAATAATGATCTGACCGGTTATTATCAATAGCACTCATCTCTCACTTGCTATTGGCAATAACTGGTTAGATTAAAATTATTAGAGGAAGAAAGCAAGAGGCATGTTTCTAGTAGGGGGATAGTGTCCCGTGAGTCTTTCTGAGCTGCTCCATTCATACGGTTGCCACATTTCCCACAACCTTGGTTGGCTTACACAATAACTCTTTTCCTTCCTGTTGCCACAGCTTCTAGTCACTACTGTATCGAGGATAAATGACAAAATCAATCAGCAGGCATTTAGTAAGTATTTATTTTTTATATATCTATTTTTGGAGGGAGGAGGGCAGGGCAGTTGGGGTTAAGTGACTTGCCCAAGATCACATTGCTAGGTTTTGGGGTTAAGTGTCTGAGGTTGGATTTGAACTCAGGTCCTCCAGAATCCAGGGTGGGTGCTATATTCCCTGTGCCACCTAGCCACCCCTGAATAAGTAATTATTAAATATGTTACTCACTAAGGCCATTATGAAAAATAATTCCTGCTCTCAAGAAGCTTCACTGTAATGCAGGAGACAACATGTATGACTGAATCAGTATAACTGAATGCATATGAATAAGACCCTACAAGGGGAGCTGGGCGCCATAGTGGGTAGAACACTTGTTCTGGGATCAGAAACACCTTGAGTTCAACTTTAGCCTCAGATTCTAACTGGCTGTGTGACCCTGGGCAAAACACTGAACCTTTGTCTGTCTCAGTTTGCTCAACTGTGAAATGGGGAAAATCATAGAATCAAATGAGGTAATATCGGTACCTTTTCCTTAGGCAGATGCAGAACATAACTCACCTTCTTTTTAATATGGGTGACCATCACTTTTCCCTTGCCTTCAACCTTAAAATTATGTTGTTATTCTTCTTTTTCTCTCTTTCTCTCTCTTTTGTCGTTCTTTCTTTCTCTTTCTTTCTTTCTTTCTCTCTTCCTTCCTTTCTTAGTTTCTTTCTTTCTCTCTTTTCTCTTCCTTTCTTCCTTCCTTCCTTCTTTCTTTCTTGCTTCTTTCTTTCTTTCTTTCTTTCTTTCTTTCTTTCTTTCTTTCTTTCTTTCTTTCTTTCTTTCTTTCTTCCTTATTTGCGTTTTGGAGGGGGGAAAGCAGAGCAGTTGGGGTTAAGTGACTTGCCCAAGTTCACATAGCTAGTTTTTGTGTTAAGTGCCTGAGGCTGGATTTGAAATCGGGTCCGCCTGACTGCAGGGCTGGTGCTCTATTCACCAGGCCACCTAGCTACCCCTATTTTTGTTTTTCAATTATGTCTGACTGTTCATGATCCCAATTGAGGTTTTCTTGGTAAAGACATTGTAATGGCTTGCCATTTCCTTCTCCAGCTTATTTTACAAATGAGGAAACTGAGGCAAACCAGGTAAAATGACTTGCCGAGGATCACACAGTTAGTAAGTGTCTGGGGCCACATTTGATATCAGGAAAATGAGGCTTTGTGACTGCCAGCCCAGCACTCTATTCACTTTACCACCTAGTTGTCCCATGAATACTTATTAACTTATTATTGGGGAAATAGGAGGAGAACATCATTTCCTATTTAGGAATGAAAGCAATAAGGAATTAAAACTATGCAAGTATGATGGGAACTAATGCCAAATTATCTGTATAATGTCAAGCCTTTGTCCTGGGGCATGGATGTGGAACCTTTGGCCTCAAGGGCACGTGTGGCCCTGTAGGGCCTCATGTGCACATGTGGCCCTCTAGGTCCTCAAGTGCGGCCCTTTGCCTTAAAACAGACGGCACAGAACAAAGCCCCTTCATAAAAGGATTTGTTCTGTCAAATTTGGACTCAGTCAAAGGAATGTACCTGAGGATGCAGAGGACCACATGTGCCTTCAGCACTGCAGGTTCCCCAGCCCTGGACTATGTGATGATCAAAAAGCCTGTGGATATTCCCATGGAATTTTTCCTTGGGATTTTACATGTATGTGCGAAGTCAGGTTCTATAGGGGAGGGTAAATGAATTTACAGTATATCCAGACACCAAAGAATTAGTTAGTTCAACCAGTCAGTAAGTCAGTCAACAAGTATTTTATGAACTACCTGTTATATGCCAGGCACTGTGTGAGCACTGAGGATACAAAGAAAGGCAGAAGAGAGAAAAAAGAAGAAAAAAAATAAAAAAACCAAGCAACCCACCAAAACCAATAAACCCAAAGAACTCTCTGTCAGAGAGCTAACCGTGTAAGGAGGGAAACGTTATGCAAACAGCTATAGATAGATAGCTAGAGGATAGACTGATAGATTTCTATCAGTTGGCTTTTAGATTTCAGAAGGAAAGATAGTCAATGGAATTCCTTACATTTGTGAGACCTGATAAATCTTTATTCCTCAGTGCAGCTCCATGAGGATAATATTAATTATAACTGGCTCTAAGCTGTGATTGGTGAGGCTTGTTGTTTAAGGTAAAAGGCACTTGGGACCAGAACTCAATTTTATTTTGAGTTTGAATTTGGGTAGAGTTTCATTCGATCAGCATCTGGTAGAGAAAAATGCCACAAGCTGCTCAGAGGGAATGAGATCCTGTACTGTGGACAAGTGGAAATCTACATTTGGTAAAGGCTGAAGGGACAATCTTAGCCTCTGTCTGGGATGGGATCCCTCCTGGCTCAGTTTATCCATAGGGTTCCTTTGAAAAGGAATGTTTCCCACCTATTCCTGAGTCTAGCTCTGACGTGGAACAGATACTGCATGGTTGGATATCTATGACTTTACCTGAATTTAAACAGAGTCAAGGATGTTTTATCCTGTCGTATTTGGCATGTCACAGGTCCCTGCTTTTGTCTTTCTATAGCAAGTTTCTATGATCAGAGCAAGTAGCCAGTAACAGATATGAGTTCTTTCGTGTTAGCTTACTGGAATATCTAATACTATTTTTCATCTAGAATTAGAACATGTGCAGAAAGTTATGCAAACTGCTGAAGACCATTTTAAAAGTTTTCAAGGAACTTTCTTCATAAAAGTTTAGTGATCATTTATGAATCTTGAAACTGTTTTGAAAGAAGGGACAATACTTTCAGAGGAAATGTTCAAATCTCTAGTTTAATTTTAAACGGCCTACTAAAACCTTCATTTGCAAAATAAATTTATTACTAAATTAGTGTAATGAGTTGTAAAGCAGAAGAATTCTTGCTATTTTGATCTAAATGTGTAGTTATTCCATGATCTAAGCAAAAGTTAACATTTGTAACTGAATGTACATGTAAAAGATTAAATTTCTGAAGTATCTCTTTCTTCCAGGGTGAATAGAATCAGAGGATAAACAAGCTTGGCGAAACCAGGATGTATGTCTATTCTTCAGTTGTGAGGTTCAAGTCAGGAACCTCTTTTGTTAAAGGCAGTACAGTTGTTAGTAAAAGGATACAAACGTATAAGGTGTCTTGTCTGTGTAGCATGTAGAAACATAAAGGAAAGTGAAATAGTCTGAGGAATGGATTATACTAGCTCATACTCACCCCACTTCTGGACAATTTCCTCTCACTTCTTTTTGGCCCTTGTTTGTTTAATCTCTTTGCTAGATTTGTGTCTTCTAGGCTCAGCACCCTTGACTTGCAGATGACAGCTCAGGCTAAGTACCAACCACTGTCTGAGACCATGACCCATCACCCTTTGGATGTGGCATGGGCCAGATTCCGGACATTGGCCATGGACCCCACCCTTTGAGCGATGGGACCTTCTGAGGCAGGGACAGCGAGAAGCCGTTCAGGAAGCTGAGACCATCGCCCCTTGCCCCCAAATGATTTTGGGTGCCATCTGTAAGGCGGAATGATGAGGTACATGGGATATATATATATATATATATACATATGTACCATCAGTCTATGCCTGTAATATCAGTCTGTGACATCAGTTTGTAAATGGGTCGCTTGGGATCTATGTCTGTAAAATCAATTTGTGAAACCAGTCTGTAAAATCACATTTCCTCTCCCCAGCCTCAGAGCATTAACTCTGCCCCTTCCCCCTGCCAGTAGTGTGCCCAGCAACAACTCATGAACTGTTTATCTCTGCTTGAATCAATAACAAGCTACCAATGAATCTTTCACTAAATCATCTATAAAATTTTTAGCTTAAGCAAATGTTATCTCCCCTAGTAGAATGGCCAGCTGCACCATGAATCCTTTAGTGCCATATCTATAGGTGAACTCCTTAGCCAATTCTACCCATACTGAGTCTCCCTTAGCCTTGGTTCCAGACCTCCGTCTTGTCAAGCTTGACATTGATGTGTGGCAGAGTGGGCAGGCCTTAATGGCCATGACCGAGGATGGACTTTAGTGAAGTGTCAGGCCTAAAACCACACCTCCAGGTAGCCCCTGCTTGGGCTGTTTCGCAGTGAATCATGGGCAATAGCCTGAACAGTTAAATTAAATTTTCATGGCCCTTTAAGCACTGAGCACTCCTTAACTCCTCCCTGATCCTACCCTTACTCACCTAGTTAGCATGATTGACACCTGATTTACTATCTTGACTCCTTAAAACTATGCCTGTGTTTTCTTTAAGTTTGCAGGTTCCCTAAGAATCCTTGCCCGCTGTGCTGTGCAGAGTAACAACAAACTTGACAATCTCGGCTTCCAAGTTTGCTTGAGCCTGGTGAATTCTTTTTAGACTGAATTGCAGGGTTTCTGGTCACTGATAGTGATCAGGGTCCCTGGCAGAACCCTTCCCTATCCTTATCACCTCTCCCTCTTCAATGGCACATTGCTCTTTCATAGCAACTGCATCAGGGGCAGCTCCTATTTCCCCAAATTACGGGTACCTTTTCATATGTAGGCTCCACGGCCCTTGGAAACAGGGCTTTAGCCTTGTTTAGTGCTTTTGTGTTCTGTGTACTGGCAGTCATATCCCCTGACCTGGGAGCTTGAATCCCAAGGGAACTACAGGCCAGGACTTCCAGGTCAGATAAAAATCCAGAGTACTCAGACAGAGGGGCAGTGGGGCTGGAGATTTTGAACAGGGTGGGGATATACTATTTGGAAACTAAGTTACTCTGTAACAGGAATTTCCCTGGCCTCTACAGCCCAAAAGCCAGATGTGGAGAACCTTGAGTAACAGGCTAAAACCTTTACTCTTTACCCCTCAAATGTGGAAAGTGAATTCTACCTATGTGTTTGTTTACGTGTATATTTTGAGAATCAAAAATTTTACTGTCCATCAAAATAATGAAAAAAGAAACAACACAAAGAGCAAAATCTCTCCCCAAACCTCTTCCCCTCCACAGGGCAGAGCCAAACATTTCAACAAACAAGTAAGTAAAAGAAATGCCCCTGTTGGTTCTTTCCTCCCTTCCTTACTGACCTAATATGTTTGCTGTTTACTTTAGGACACAACTATAGCCAGCGTGCATATAGCTGTAGTTCTACTGGGTTCACTTTGAAGCACTTTGTATAAATCTTAAATAAATAAAGCCTGTTGATTTGAGAAGTGCTTAAAGGGCTGTATCAACAATGCACTATTCACAATGCCTACGGTAACTATAAATATGCTGCTATGGTTATTGGTCACAAAATATACCAGGCTCTGTGGCAATGTAAGTCTTATGGAATTTAAAGATCTTCCATACCCCATGGACTTGCTGATGTATCAGGAAAGGGTGGAGCAAGAGAAAGCTGAAAACCAAGCTAGAGTTCCTGGGCTGACTGTCAGAGGCAGCAGGGGTGGCAGCAGCTGCAGCAGCAGCGGCCGAGGTGGAGGTGGAGGCACAAACCCCTTTTGTGTGCCAGCCAGAATTTCTGCTAAGGACTCCTGCTGAGGACTGCCAGGGAGCTGAACTGCAGGGAGCCTGAGCTGCTGGGAGCACACTTCATGGACGCTGAGCAGTTGCCCTGAGTGGGGAGACGAGGACCTTTGCTCGAGGTGGCCTGTTCTGTTTTAAAGGTTTGAGAGTGTGGCTGTTTACTGCATTAACTATGTGTGTCAACTTCACAACTGCTGTGATGGCTTTGACTTTCTGGTTTTGGGGACTCAATTTTCTGGTATTTGAATACATCTTCTAGCTTTATTCTCCATGTAGAGAGCCTGGATTATTTTGTGATTAATAACCATATCCGCATATTTATAGTTACCATAGGCATTGCGAATATTGCATTGTTGATACAAGGGCAAAATAGACTACTGACTTCCAAAGTTATTCTGTCAACTGTGGAAATCAACATTCATATGGCACCTCCCATTTACCAGATTAGGATTTACAAATATCCTCACAGCAATGCTGGGAGGTAAATGCTGCTGCTGTTTTGTTCTCCTTATTTTGCAGTGGAAGAAAGTGAGTCACAGAACAGAAGTTGAGTGACTTGACTAGTGTCACGTGGCTAGAAGGAAACCAGGAATGATAAAGTTGGTGGGGCTTGAGAGAGAAGGGACTGCATTCTAGGCAGGGGCCACTGTGAATGCAAAGGCATGGAGACTGAATTGAGTGAGGACTGTGAGGAACAGTTTGACAGAATGTGTATAAGGGAAGAAGAGGTAACTAGGTCAGAAAGGTATTTTGGAAACAAGTGGTGAAGGGGTTTAAATACTAAACCAAAGGGGTGTCTAGGTGGAGCAGTGACTAGAGCACTGGCCCTCTGGAGTAAGGGGGATCTGAGTTCAAATGTGGCCTCAGGCACCTAACACAACTAGCTCTGTGACATTGGACAAGTCACTTAACCCCAATTGCCCTGCCCCCTCCAAAAAACAAATAAACAAATACTAAAGTGATAAATTTGCAGCGAGAGGACAAAAAGAACCCTTTGAGTTTGTTGAGTAACAGAACTTAGCTTGCATATCATTTCCAGAGCTCAGTGGAAGATGGACTGAAGGAGGAAGACACCTGAGACACAGAGATGAGCATGTGAGTGTCTGATCATCTAATAATGATCTGACCAGTTATTATCAATAGCACTCATCTCTCACTTGCTATTGGCAATAACTGGTTAGATTAAAATTATTAGAGGAAGAAAGCAAGAGGCATGTTTCTAGTAGGGGGATGGTGTCCCGTGAGTCTTTCTGAGCTGCTCCATTCATACGGTTGCCACATTTCCCACAACCTTGGTTGGCTTACACAATAACTCTATTCCTTCCTGTTGCCACAGCTTCTAGTCACTACTGTATCGAGGATAAATGACAAAATCAATCAGCAGGCATTTAATAAGTATTTGTTTTTTATATATCTATTTTTGGAGGGAGGAGGGCACGGCAGTTGGGGTTAAGTGACTTGCCCAAGATCACATTGCTAGGTTTTGGGGTTAAGTGTCTGAGGTTGGATTTGAACTCAGGTCCTCCAGAATCCAGGGTGGGTGCTATATTCCCTGTGCCACCTAGCCACCCCTGAATAAGTAATTATTAAATATGTTACTCACTAAGGCCATTATGAAAAATAATTCCTGCTCTCAAGAAGCTTCACTGTAATGCAGGAGACAACATGTATGACTGAATCAGTATAACTGAATGCATATGAATAAGACCCTACAAGGGGAGCTGGGCGCCATAGTGGGTAGAACACTTGTTCTGGGATCAGAAACACCTTGAGTTCAACTTTAGCCTCAGATTCTAACTGGCTGTGTGACCCTGGGCAAAACACTGAACCTTTGTCTGTCTCAGTTTGCTCAACTGTGAAATGGGGAAAATCATAGAATCAAATGAGGTAATATCGGTACCTTTTCCTTAGGCAGATGCAGAACATAACTCACCTTCTTTTTAATATGGGTGACCATCACTTTTCCCTTGCCTTCAACCTTAAAATTATGTTGTTATTCTTCTTTTTCTCTCTTTCTCTCTCTTTTGTCGTTCTTTCTTTCTCTTTCTTTCTTTCTTTCTCTCTTCCTTCCTTTCTTAGTTTCTTTCTTTCTCTCTTTTCTCTTCCTTTCTTCCTTCCTTCCTTCTTTCTTTCTTGCTTCTTTCTTTCTTTCTTTCTTTCTTTCTTTCTTTCTTTCTTTCTTTCTTTCTTTCTTTCTTTCTTTCTTCCTTATTTGCGTTTTGGAGGGGGGAAAGCAGAGCAGTTGGGGTTAAGTGACTTGCCCAAGTTCACATAGCTAGTTTTTGTGTTAAGTGCCTGAGGCTGGATTTGAAATCGGGTCCGCCTGACTGCAGGGCTGGTGCTCTATTCACCAGGCCACCTAGCTACCCCTATTTTTGTTTTTCAATTATGTCTGACTGTTCATGATCCCAATTGAGGTTTTCTTGGTAAAGACATTGTAATGGCTTGCCATTTCCTTCTCCAGCTTATTTTACAAATGAGGAAACTGAGGCAAACCAGGTAAAATGACTTGCCGAGGATCACACAGTTAGTAAGTGTCTGGGGCCACATTTGATATCAGGAAAATGAGGCTTTGTGACTGCCAGCCCAGCACTCTATTCACTTTACCACCTAGTTGTCCCATGAATACTTATTAACTTATTATTGGGGAAATAGGAGGAGAACATCATTTCCTATTTAGGAATGAAAGCAATAAGGAATTAAAACTATGCAAGTATGATGGGAACTAATGCCAAATTATCTGTATAATGTCAAGCCTTTGTCCTGGGGCATGGATGTGGAACCTTTGGCCTCAAGGGCACGTGTGGCCCTGTAGGGCCTCATGTGCACATGTGGCCCTCTAGGTCCTCAAGTGCGGCCCTTTGCCTTAAAACAGACGGCACAGAACAAAGCCCCTTCATAAAAGGATTTGTTCTGTCAAATTTGGACTCAGTCAAAGGAATGTACCTGAGGATGCAGAGGACCACATGTGCCTTCAGCACTGCAGGTTCCCCAGCCCTGGACTATGTGATGATCAAAAAGCCTGTGGATATTCCCATGGAATTTTTCCTTGGGATTTTACATGTATGTGCGAAGTCAGGTTCTATAGGGGAGGGTAAATGAATTTACAGTATATCCAGACACCAAAGAATTAGTTAGTTCAACCAGTCAGTAAGTCAGTCAACAAGTATTTTATGAACTACCTGTTATATGCCAGGCACTGTGTGAGCACTGAGGATACAAAGAAAGGCAGAAGAGAGAAAAAAGAAGAAAAAAAATAAAAAAACCAAGCAACCCACCAAAACCAATAAACCCAAAGAACTCTCTGTCAGAGAGCTAACCGTGTAAGGAGGGAAACGTTATGCAAACAGCTATAGATAGATAGCTAGAGGATAGACTGATAGATTTCTATCAGTTGGCTTTTAGATTTCAGAAGGAAAGATAGTCAATGGAATTCCTTACATTTGTGAGACCTGATAAATCTTTATTCCTCAGTGCAGCTCCATGAGGATAATATTAATTATAACTGGCTCTAAGCTGTGATTGGTGAGGCTTGTTGTTTAAGGTAAAAGGCACTTGGGACCAGAACTCAATTTTATTTTGAGTTTGAATTTGGGTAGAGTTTCATTCGATCAGCATCTGGTAGAGAAAAATGCCACAAGCTGCTCAGAGGGAATGAGATCCTGTACTGTGGACAAGTGGAAATCTACATTTGGTAAAGGCTGAAGGGACAATCTTAGCCTCTGTCTGGGATGGGATCCCTCCTGGCTCAGTTTATCCATAGGGTTCCTTTGAAAAGGAATGTTTCCCACCTATTCCTGAGTCTAGCTCTGACGTGGAACAGATACTGCATGGTTGGATATCTATGACTTTACCTGAATTTAAACAGAGTCAAGGATGTTTTATCCTGTCGTATTTGGCATGTCACAGGTCCCTGCTTTTGTCTTTCTATAGCAAGTTTCTATGATCAGAGCAAGTAGCCAGTAACAGATATGAGTTCTTTCGTGTTAGCTTACTGGAATATCTAATACTATTTTTCATCTAGAATTAGAACATGTGCAGAAAGTTATGCAAACTGCTGAAGACCATTTTAAAAGTTTTCAAGGAACTTTCTTCATAAAAGTTTAGTGATCATTTATGAATCTTGAAACTGTTTTGAAAGAAGGGACAATACTTTCAGAGGAAATGTTCAAATCTCTAGTTTAATTTTAAACGGCCTACTAAAACCTTCATTTGCAAAATAAATTTATTACTAAATTAGTGTAATGAGTTGTAAAGCAGAAGAATTCTTGGTATTTTAATCTAAATGTGTAGTTATTCCATGATCTAAGCAAAAGTTAACATTTGTAACTGAATGTACATGTAAAAGATTAAATTTCTGAAGTATCTCTTTCTTCCAGGGTGAATAGAATCAGAGGATAAACAAGCTTGGCGAAACCAGGATGTATGTCTATTCTTCAGTTGTGAGGTTCAAGTCAGGAACCTCTTTTGTTAAAGGCAGTACAGTTGTTAGTAAAAGGATACAAACGTATAAGGTGTCTTGTCTGTGTAGCATGTAGAAACATAAAGGAAAGTGAAATAGTCTGAGGAATGGATTATACTAGCTCATACTCACCCCACTTCTGGACAATTTCCTCTCACTTCCTTTTGGCCCTTGTTTGTTTAATCTCTTTGCTAGATTTGTGTCTTCTAGGCTCAGCACTCTTGACTTGCAGATGACAGCTCAGGCTAAGTACCAACCACTGTCTGAGACCATGACCCATCACCCGTTGGATACGGCATGGGCCAGATTCTGGACTTTGGCCATGGACCCCACCCTTTGAGCGATGGGACCTTCTGAGGCAGGGACAGCGAGAAGCCTTTCAGGAAGCTGAGACCATCGCCCCTTGCCCCCAAATGATTTTGGGTGCCATCTGTAAGGGGGAATGAAGAGGTGTGTGGCATATATATGTGTATATATATGTGTGTGTATATATATATATATATATATATATATATATATATATATATTTGTATGTACAATCAGTCTGTGCCTGTAATATCAGTGTAATGTCAGTTTGTGACATCAGTTTGTAAATGGGGTGCTTGGGATCTATGTCTGTAAAATCAATTTGTGAAAACAGTCTGTAAAATCACATTTCCTCTCCCCAGCCTCAGAGCATTAACTCTGCCCCTTCCCACTGCCAGTAGTCTGCCCAGCAACAACTCATGACCTGTTTATCTCTGCTTGAATCAATAACAAGCTACCAATGAAGCTTTCACTAAACCATCTATAAAATTTTTAGCTTAAGCAAATGTTATCTCCCCTAGTAGAATGGCCAGCTGCACCATGAATCCTTCAGTGCCATATCTATAGGTGAACTCCTTAGCCAATTCTACCCATACTGAGTCTCCCTTAGCCTTGGTTCCCATCATCCATCTTGTCAAGCTTGACATTGATGTGTGGCAGAGTGGGCAGGCCTTAATGGCCATGACCGAGGATGGACTTTAGTGAAGTGTCAGGCCTAAAACCACACCTCCAGGTAGCCCCTGCTTGGGCTATTTCCCAGTGAATCATGGGCAATAAGCCTGCACAGTTGATATTAAAATTGCAAGACCCTTTAAGCACTGACCACTCCTTAACTCCTCCATGATCCCACCCTTACTCACCTAGTTAGCATGATTGACACCTGATTTACTATCTTGACTCCTTAAAACTATGCCTGTGTTTTCTTTAAGTTTGCAGGTTCCCTAAGAATCCTTGCCCGCTGTGCTGTGCAGAGTAACAACAAACTTGACAATCTCGGCTTCCAAGTTTGCTTGAGCCTGGTGAATTCTTTTCAGACTGAATTGCAGGGTTTCTGGTCACTGATAGTGATCAGGGTCCCTGGCAGAACCCTTCCCTATCCTTATCACCTCTCCCTCTTCAATGGCACATTGCTCTTTC
>WOXC01011370.1:0-221118 GCA_011680675.1 Gymnobelideus leadbeateri
TGCTTAGTGAATACTGGACTGTGGGCACTGCAGGAATGGAGGCAATTCTTGTGTGAATGGCTGGACAGCTGTGGGTTTCCTATTCTCTTTCAAAAAATCCTTCCCATTGACCCAAATTCTGAATTTTGTAGGGACAGGCTGAATTCTCCCTCATGGAAAAGAAAACAGAAACAATCACAATCTATCTGGGAAGTTCATGTTACCAGGTCTAACTAGGTGCAGGCGCACCTATACATTGCCTGTGGTATTGAAAACCAATAGAGGGGTGGCTCGGATTGAGGAAGTACTAGCTGGCCCTTCCTTTCAGTAGAAAGAGTCCTGGGTTTAGTCAGAGGATTAGAGCTGGGCTGGGAGGGATCTCAGAAGTCGACTACTCCAGCTGATGCATTTTACAGACAAGGAGATTGAGGCTGGGGTAGTAAATGTTGGGGTGGAATGTGAACCCAGGTTCTCTGACCCCAGAGCCATACTCTTTCAGCTGGTTGCCTCCAAGACCAGGGTTCAAATCCTGACTGACACAATGTGTGTGACTTTGGACAAGTCTGTGGGCCTCAGTTTTTCCATGAAGACTCTTGGGCCCCTTCTAGATCTCCTGATTCTTCCCCACACTCCTGCCCACCCTGTCCCAGCAGCAGCTCCCCATTCTCAGGCCCCTTTCCACGTGGGGCTCCCTGTTGGCTCTCTCCCCTTCTCTACGCCAGAGGCCCTGGTTTCTCTCATCAAGCAGCTTTCTCTGACATCCAGATTTTCAAAGATCACTTTTCCCTGGACTTGTGACTGGAGTCCAATTTTCTTTCTCCCCAGTTTCCTTGTTGTGTGTGTGTCAAGGTCATTGAAGAAAAGTAAAAATAAAGTGGCTAAGAGTTATGGGGAATGTTGTCCAGACAGGTGGGGGACAGATCTGGAGAGCAGTGACAAGGGGAAATGCTCGACCCTCACCAAAGGGACAGGGACAGCTGGAGGGCAGCCTGGCCCACGCCTCCCTCTCATGGCCTCTTCCCTCCCCTTCTCTGCTTTTCCAGAGCACCCAAGATCATCTAATCAGAGATTCCCAAGGCTCAGAAAGGGCCCCTGAGGTCATGGAATTAGATCCATGGCTGAGCAGGAAGCCTCACTCTGGTGGTCCTGAAGGGTGGCCGTCCATTCTTCATCTGAAGACTCCATCTCCAGAGACGGAGAGCTCACTACCTCCTGGGACAGTAAGGGTTCCATGACTCAGAAATATGAAATTACATTTTTGGAAAGCTCTCCTCATGTCTATTGTTACCAGATTTCAAACACTCACATGGAGCTTTCATTGTTGTGAATCTGGTTTCCACCAGAGAGGCTAGATTTCCCCTGTATGAACAAATCTTGGTGTCAGAGAAAAGCATCCCAAGGAGGCCCAGGGACACTCCCACCCTGCCCAGGAGCAGGGCAGGGGGAGGTGTAGGCCTGCAGTTCAGTACAGCATTGAGAGGAGACACAGATGAGCCACTTACAGGTCCTGGGGCTGGGGTCTCACTGGTCAGACTGGCTGTTTCAGCATAGCATGGCTGAAGGCAGAGCACAGCCCACGGGCACTGAAGGAGCTGTAGCCTGCCCTTTGGAGGGCATTGGAAGAAAAAGTATTCTTGAGACACTGTAGCGGGTGCTCCTAGCATACGCTCAGAGGCCTCCGCCACCAGAGAGCTGGCCTCTCCTGAGTGTCAGAGGCTGTGCCCTCACAGCAAGCTGGTACCTCGGAAGCGAGGCACAGACCAGGGACAGACTGAAGCAGCTGGGAGGCCCTGAGGCCTGGAGGCGCCATCCAGAGCAGGGAAGAGAATCCTGGCAGCCAAGGAAAACCACACACAGAATAGAACCGTCTTTCTAGTTCTCATCTGAAAGGCACCCACAGCATCTCCTAAGGGCTTCTTCCTCAGTCTAAAAAATACCACAAGGGCAACTGGAGTCCCCGTGAGACCTTGGGCAAGTCCCCTCCCTCCTCCACGCCTCACTTTCTCCCCTGGTGAAAGAAGGCAGTGGGACTGGAGGATCTGCATTAGTGCTGGAGGGGAATTCAGCTCCGGTGGGCCAAGAAGAAAGAGGAAGAAAGAGGGGCATTGCCTAAAGAGCCTGCCACAGGTGTCCAGACTCACCCGTCCACTTAGATTTTTTTTGCCTTTTTTTGGGAGGGCAGTTGGGGTGAAGTGACTTGCCCAAGGTCACGTGGCTAGTTTTTGTGTTAAGTGTCTGAGGCTGGATTTGAACTCAGGTCCTCCTGACTCCAGGGCCGGTGCTCTATTCACTGCACCACCTAGCCGCCCCCCCTTAGATTTTTAAAACCATCTATCGATCACTCCTTCAAGGAGCACTAGCGGCTTTTCAGTCGTATTGGATTCTCCGTGACCCCCTTGACGTTTTCTTGGCCAAGATCCTAGGGGGGTTTTCCATTTCCTTCTCCAATGCATTTGACAGATGAAGAAATTCAGGTAAGCAGAGTTGAGTGACTTGCCCAGGGTCACACAGCTCATGAGTGTCTGAGGCCAGATTTGAACGCCAGGCCCAGTATTCGATCCCCTGCACCACCCAGCTGCCCAAAACAACCACAAACCAAACCAGATGCCAGCCTGGGTACTGAGGACAATAAATGCCTCCGTTTATTGTCCTCAGGAAGGTCCAGGACAGCCTCAAAATTTAAAAAACCCAACCCTCCTCTATAATGGGAAAAGTGAAAGAATCCAAGGAGGGCCAAGAGCCTGCTCTGGGTGAGAGGGGCCATGGAGAGCTGCAAGCAGGATCTCCAGCCTCCCCACCTGCATTCCTTTGGTGTGCTTTGGTCCAGGGTCTTCTCCCAGGTGGAAGATGAGATCCTTGAGGGCTGGGCCTGATGCACTGTAGGCTTTTAACAGTTAACCCTCATTGGACTCCATACTTCTGTGTCCTCAGGCAGGTCCTTTACCTCCCCTGCTTTTTGAATGTGAGAGGAGGGTGTTGGCCTTCTTAGGTCCCTCCTCACTCTAAATCAATGATCCTGCTATAACTTAAGCACTCTGCCTCAGTTTCCACATCTGAAAAGTGAAAGGTTTGGACCCATGGCTTTGTGATCTCTGTGGTCTTTGTAGAGAACATAAATGGTGGGTAGGGGGTGGATGCCCAACATAGTGAGGGCAGCACTAAAGGCCTTGCCACCATCTTGCTTTGGGAGAAGTCCTCTGACTCCAAGCCACTGGGCCTGGGTCAGGACCAGAAACTCACCACAAGCTCTCCCAGTGGAGCCACAGTAAGTGGAACAATTTCATAAGCATAGCAGGGGGAGGCCAAGCATTTGGTATTGTTGTTGAATCCTGTCTGACTCTCCATGGACTCAATCTGGAGTTTTCTTGGCAGATACTGGAGTGTTTGCCATTTTCTTCTTCAGTCCATTTTTCCAAATGAGGAAACTGAGGCAGATGGAGTGAAGTAACTTGCCCAGGGTCACACAGCTAGGAAATGTCTGAGAACAGATTTGAACTTGGGGAGATGAATCTTTCTGACTCCAGGCCTGCTGCTCTCTATCCACTGTGGTGCCACCTAGCTGCCCAAAGAGGCCTAGCATCAAGGACACCTGAAGGGCAGCAGAGGCCCATGAGGTACCTGCCCCATTAGTTACCTTGGCTTTGCCACTCTCCTGCTCACATGAATACCCCAGACATAAAACGTCTCCCTTCTTGTGGAAAAGATGGCTAGATGCAGCCCCATGATCACAAGAATACACGAACCTGGAACTTGAATGCCCAGCTCCAAAAAGCCCAGGGTACAATGTCAGCTGGGAGGCAGCCTCCTGTGGCCAGCCTTAGGGTTCTGGGGTTAGCAGGTTCTATCTGTGATTTGGGTGAGGACACACCCAACAGATATCTGGAAGAGGGTGCCCCGTACTACACCGGTCTGGCAGTCAGGCAACAAGAGTCTTTAGAAGTTGACTCAAAGAGGGACCAATAAAAATCCACTTCATAAATATAAGGTGGGAGGTGTGGCAAGAGAGGAAGTCATCTGAAAAGAAAACTGGGGACTTGGGGGGATGGAAGAGAGTCACTAGTGTGACCTGGATGCAAGGCTACGTGGGACCCAGGCCCAGGAAGATGGCGCTCCTGCTGTGCTACCCTTTTAACAGCTCAGTGGCACAGTGGATAGGGCACCAGGTTTGGAGTCAGGAAATCCAAGTTCAAATTTGACCTCAGACACTAGCTATATGACCCTGGGCAACTCACTTCGCCTGATCTGCCTTAGTTTCCTCAATTCTATAATGAACTGGAGAAGGAAACAGCAAACTACTTTAGTACCTTTGCAAACTACTTTAGTACCTTTAGTACCTTTACCAGGAAAACCCCCAGAAGGTGTCATGAAGGACTAAACAACAACCACAAAGGAATAGGGATTAGTTTTGACCCAGTGGGGTCAGGATTAGGAAGGCTTGATCTAAAGAGAAACTTCCTAAGGGGCTATCCCAAAGTGGAATGGGAAATTCTCATTCAGCCACTGGTCGCTGGTCGGTCTAGATAGCTCAAGGACTGTCCAGATAGCTCAAGGACTGTCCATCCACGTCTGAGATTCTTGGCTTCTGGGACCCTCTGCCCATGAAGTTCCTGAGGAGTCTTATGCAGTCACACGAGTTCTACCATATACTAAGCTCTTCCCTCAAATCCACCCCTTTGGGAATCCAAGAACTTGTTTTACATCTGAGGAAACTGAGGCCAACTCCCACAGCTCCCAGATTCCTTCACACCTTCATACAGCCCTTGGGAACAGGCCCTTGCTAAGGAAAGGGGATATTCTCTTTCCTTCTCTGGGTGGTTTCAAACACCCTCAGGACAACTTCTTATCCAGAGGAAAGTCAGTGGAAGCTTCTCTTTGGCTTACACCAGGCCACACAACTAGGGAGGAATGCCCTCCAGTCTCTGATAAAGCCCCTTTTTACTGGCAGTAAGCTAGGAGAAACCATCAGACAAGTCTGTTGGGCCTGCCCAACCTGTGCTCAGGTGAATGCTGAAGGGACAGTCAAACCTCCTCCCCTTTTAAAACCTGTTCAGAGGAGGGGTACCTACCCACGTGAAGACTGGCAGATAGATTTTACACATATGCCCCCATGTAGGGGTTTCAAATTTCTTTTGGTTTTTGTTGACACCTTTACTAATTGGGTAGAAGCTTGCCCTTGCAGAACTGAAAAGGCTCAGGAGGTATCAAAGTTCCTATTAAAGGAAATCATACCTCTTTCAGCTTGTCTGGCTCCTTACAGAGTGACAATGGCCCAGCTTTTATTTCACAGATTACCCAGGCAGTGGCAAAGACTCTTAAAATCAATTACCACCTCCACTCAGCCTGGAATCCAAAATCCTCTGGTAAAGTAGAGAAAATGAATCATACCTTTAAGAGGGTCCTTACTAAGCTATGCATAGAAACCGGAGAAGATTGGGTTAAGAATCTCCCCATTGGGCTGCTCAGAGTCTGAATCACACGTCAGGAAAATATCAGGCTTAGTCCCTTTGAACTCATGTATGGGAGGCCCTTCCTAACCTCTGACATCCTGGTGGATCCAGAACAGCATTTAATTACCCAATTTGCAACTCAGTTAGGAGCTGTCAGGAATGCTCTGCCTGAATATGCCAATAAGTATCTCCTAAAACCTCTTGGCAATGAAAAGGAATGTCTTGCTGTAGTACAACCTGGAGATTAGGTCTACTTAAAGTCATGGAAAACCCAAAAGGGAGAGCAGTTAGATATCAAATGGAAGGGACCCTACCGAGTCATACTCACCACTCCAATGGCAGTAAAACTCAAAGGTCTCCCCAGCTGGACTCATAATTCTAGGATTAAATCAGTGCCACCTCTTGCTTCCCCCCCAGGGACTCCAGAATATACCTGTGAGCCACCAGAGGACCTCAAGCTAAGGTTTAGAAAGGCCCCAGCCCCCTCCAGCAAAATGGATAAGAAGAGGTGAAATTATAACTGCCCTTTTTCTTTTGGCCTTGACACAGTCATCTTTAATTCCTACCAGAGAGACTGTCTTTTATCTTTTTTTTTTTTGGTGCCTGTTTGGTTTTTGTTTGCTTCACCTCCTCACCAGGTTTGTCTCCTCCAGGGTTCAAGCCATCAACCTCTGGATGACCACTAAGCCTATGCAAATCTCTGACTGAATCCAAGTTCTCCAACCCACTGGACCTGACACCATCCACATTCTAGAGTCTGATCCCCTGAATGTGAAGTCTGACCCTCTTGAACGGGACCCAGAGAGGCAGGGACAGCTCTATGCCCCTTGCCGGCAGGAAGTACTTTCAGAAGCTGATACCTTTGCCCTTTACCCCAAAGGAATTTGGGTCCCATTTGTTTGAGGGGGGAATGATAAGGTATGGGCTCTGGGAGCCCCCTTGAACTCTCCTTGAGTCCTTGAGGTACAGGCTCTGGGAACCTCCCTTGGACTCTTGATTAAATCATCCCTTTTGATGAGGCATTTGCATGAGGCTATAATCCTTACTTTGTGGCTGAGCCTAAGCCTCTGTTACTAGACTTTCCACCCTCTGTTACTAGACTTCCCATCTATCAAAATATGGATCCACCCTTGAACTGGCCTAGCCCACCATTGTCTATAGTCTCCAGATGGCCTCCAGCAACTTCCCACCCTTAATCACTCATTGACCTCATTAACTCCACCTGAAGACCCTCCCCAAACTCTTCCTCTAGACCACCCCTAGACTCTTCCCACAAGTAAGTGAGACCCCATCCTGTTTTCATGTTTGTGAGAGCCCATAGAATGCCATGTAGGTGAACTCCATAGAATAGGGAGAGCACCATAGAAGGGTGAAAGCACCATAAAAGAGTGAGAGGGCCATAGAATGACCTAGCACAGACTTACTCTTCGTCTAATGCAAGCAAACTTTTAATTAACTTTGCTTTTCTTTGGCTGAGAAGACTTTTGTGGAATTCATTCGGCAGGACCCCGTGTGTTGGTATTTTGGGGTCTCCAGAGCAACCCTAACCCTCTTAGTGGGTAACCTCTTCAGCTCTAGTTAACTAAGTTACTACTTTTCTGAGCTAGGGTTCAAGGCCAGATCTTCGTCTGAAGTCGATGTTCCTCCCTAAGATGCCATACTGCATGGCTGTTCCCCACCGCATGTCGCCATCCCCCTTGTGTTTCACCCACCCTTTAGAAAGGGAACATGTGCTTGTTTACATATGTGTGACAATTCCATTTTCAATGAGCATTTTTATTGTCAGTTTTTCAGACTGCACAGGCACATTCCTACTAACTTTGCCTCCTGGGAAATGAGGGGCACAGGAGGCCAGCAAGCCCTGGCCGCTGGTATTTCCCTGGAGAGCCTCTCCGGTCACCTACAGGGAGAGTCTGGAGGAGCTCAGAAGCAGAGCCGGGCCCTTCCGATGGGACGGGCAGCCCAGGAAGCCTTCCTCTCTCCCAGTCCTCCGCCCCACATGCCACCATCTTGGGAGCAGGGGTTGTTCCTAGGTTGGGTTTCGGTTTCAGAACTGGCTTTTCTTGGGATCTTACATCGACTTCACTTGAAGTTTATCATCCGTGATTAAAGGATACCAAGGGGCCTCCCTGAAACAAGTGAAGCTGTGTTGTTTTCACCCAAAGGTTTCCTACGGTTTTGACTTAACTTAAAAAAAAAAAAAAAGATCAGGGTAAAAGATAATCTCATTCACCCAGTAGTTAAGCCAGGTGGAAACCTGTATTAGGAGGGAAGGTCTGGTGGGCCGCTTCTCCCGGCTTCATACTCCAGAGACCCTGTAGGGGTGGTGAGTGTGGGGGATTCCATTTACGCAGCCTCATCTAAAGCGAGTGACCGCTGACGAGGCACCGCCATCAGCTACACACTTGGGCCAGGTTGGCGCTGGCCATTTACAAGGAATACTAAGGACATAAATAGATCTGGGCAGCCAGGGCAGAGTGCCAGACTGGGGACTGCGCGGAGGTGCTGGGGTGTGGGTGCGGCGGGCTGCGCAGGCTGGGGTTTGTGCAGGGCGGTCTGGGGGGCGCTCTCTCTCTCTCTCTCTCTCTCTCTCTCTCTCTCTTTCTCTCGCCGGGTTCTTTCAGTTTCTTTATCGGCTCCTATTCACATGCTAAGTTAGTCACTGGGCAGCTGGAAATTGTAGGTGTTGGTCTTCCATTGGTTGACGTCCTCATCGATCATACTGCGCTCGGTGAAAGTGACGTTTCCTTCGGCATCGATGAGAACAATGGTGTTTGTTCTGAAAGAAACCGCGGGAGAAAGCCCGTTAATCCCCGCTTCCCGAGGGCCGGCTTCCTCCCCGGGCATCAGGGCAGCGTCCAGTTAAACAGAGAGGAGCTCCAAACCCGCACCGTGAGAAAGGGCAGGAGGCGGGGCAGAGGCACTGCGGGAGACGCGTTAACCTTGATGAGTGAGAAGTTGGACACAAATCAAATGAACCCCACCCGTCTGGGCGCTTTATTTGTCTTCATTTCTTTTCTAAACAGCCCCTTTCTCAAACACATTTTTCCATCTCTTGTACTCCTGGGCTTCCTGGGCCAGAGAGAGACCTGGCTTTCTCCTAACAACGAGAGGGAGGGTCCTAGTGGACTGAGCCCACACATGGCCGCCGGCCTCTGTGTTCATCACACAGCCTTGATCTTTCCCTAGACCCTGGGTCTTCTCTGCTGTCTGCTGAAAGCTGCTCCAGGCTTCCTTGAGCAGCCAAAATTCTCCCAGTATTGTCCGACAGACCCCACCAATGAGGTCGGCCAATGGGAAAGCTGTGTGCCCGAGTCCTGTGCCCCTCCGGCAGAGCTCAGGCCGGTTCTCTCCTGACAGGGTTGGTCTGGTGCAGGGAACCATGGATCTGGTGTCAGAGGCCACGAGTTTGAACTTAGCTGTTCAACTTTCTACTGCGTGACTGGGCAAACGGTCACTCTACATTTCCTCACCAGTCAAATTAGGAGGTATAAAAATGATCTCTAAGGCACTTTTTTTAAACCTATAAATCTTATGACTTATGAAGCCAAGTCACTAGGGCATCTGTCGGCACAGCACATAGGGTGCTGGGCAAGGGTCAGGAAGACCAATTGTAAAGGGCTTTGCAGAACTCTAGAAATGGGCGCTCTTCTCAGAATCCCCAAGGGCTTTTTTCAGCTGAGATACACTCACATTTTGTAAAGGTTGCACACTGAGGGAGAACCCAGTCCTGTGGCTACCCCTCAGGGCGTCCTCTTCCTACTTTGCCTTCCCCAAATTCCTGGAAGTGTGAGGGAGGGCAAAGAAGGAATCAGGAGCGATAAGGTATGGGCTCTGGGAGCTCCCTCCAGCTCTTCTAGAGTCCTTGAGGTACAGGCTCTGGGAACCTCCCTAGGACTTTTGATTAAATCATCTCATTTGATGAGGCAATAAGCCTTACCTTATGGCTGGGCCCAGACCTATAGCCTAGTTACTAACTGCTAACTACTAGCCTAGCCCTCCATTGTTCATCTACTTCCCACCCCAGAGCCTATCAAAATATCAATACATCCTTCAACTGGCCTAGCCCACCATTGTCTGTAGCATCCAGCTACCTCCCATCCTTAATCACTCATTGACCTCATTAACTCCTCCTGAAGACCCTCCCCAAACTCCTCCTCTAGACCTCCCCTAGATTCCTCCCACAGCCTTCTGTGTATAAGACCCCATCTCACACCATGTGGTGTAAGAGGGCCATAAAATGCCATGTGGGAGAGCATCATAGAATAGTGAAAGCGCTATAGAATGACCTAGCACAGACTTACTCTGTGTCTAATGCAAGTGAACTTTTAATAAATTTTACTTTTCTTTGGCTGAGAAGACTTGAGTCGAATTCATTCAGCAGGACCCAGTGTGTTGGTATTTTGAGGTCTCCAGAGCAACCTTAACCCTCTTCGTGGGTACCCACTTCACTATATCTCCATTTTCCTCCCCAGGCAGGCCAAGTGATTTTGCCCTCTCTAGAGAGCATTTCCCTTTCTCTTTGGCCACACATCAGCCCCAGGTGAGATCATCACCTCCCTAGGAATCACTATACTTCCAGTCTCTCTAATCTCCAGACCACCCCCCAGAGCAGCCCAAAGAATCTGACTAAGGCATAGGATGGCACCCCACCGAGATCAGGCATTTGCCCTTCCTGGAGGTCTTGAGTCAAGGTTGGCCTTGGGTGGGGATCTTGTACTGGGTGTTCCTCTAGCAGGGGAGGGGGAACTCTGAGATCTGCCTTGAAGGTTCTGGGAGAGAGTGAATCTAGGAGTCAGACTCCCACCCTTCTGGCCCACCCTTCATGCTTTCAGGCCTCCCAGAGTGGGGAGCACTCTTATTAGTAGCCAGAGTGCTACCCCCAAAGCCTTCCAGTTTGGGGTGCTTATATCAGGGACAGAAACTCCGAGACCCTGGTTGGCATACAGTGAGCCATGAGTGAGAAATCTCTTCAAAGCCTATGCCATCCCTGAGTCTGGGCAGAACCCTCCCCACATTCTTTTCTTTATCCAAGGCCCAGGTCAAGAGCCCCCTCCTCCAAGAGTCCGATGGCCCCAGGTAGCAGTGATTTCCCTGTACACCCCACCAAATGCTTACCCTTCTGGGTTTGGCCTTTCCTGGGCACTTAGCACATTGTACCAGAGCTCCTCTTTGTATAAGTCTTATCCCTCCTTAGCAGACCCCGAAGGCAGGGTCCGTACCCAAGCACAGCTCAGGAATAGATAAGAAGTTTAATAAAGCTTTGTTGAGTTAAATGGGGAACCTCCACAAACTACTAAGTCAACTTCATCAATGCATCTTGCTTCAATGTCTTAAATATCTAGACATATTTTTACCTGGTGCCATATCCTGGACAGCGTACACACACGGCTGAGTATTTATTCAGGATGGGCAGGATATAGTCCTTGCCCTGGTCTTCAATGGCAGGGTCTGGCAACTGGCTGGGAAGACACAGAGATATTACTCCTCATGCTCTGATAGGAGGTCAGAGACCCCCAGCATTTCCTCCCAGCCCAGGTCCCCCCACCCTTCTAATTCCTCCTTTCCCCCAGGCCAGAGGTTTCTCCTCATTCCTGGGCTTGGTCCAGTCTAATGTTCAAAACAACTCCAGGTTTTCTCATGCTTGGGAGAAAATTCAGATGCTTATCCCAGATAAAGATCTCCCCCACCCCCAATCCATCACAATCCACCTTTGTCAGTCTTATCTCATCCCTGCTATGCTCCAGTCAAATTGGACAACTGACTCTCCCTGGAAACTGTGCCCTCTATTTTCCCACCTCCACCTCAGATTCTATGCCTGCAATTTCCCTCCTTCTCTTTGCCTGTTGAATCCCTCCCTGGTTTGAGTAGAGAAGCCATGCTGCCTCCTCCAATAAGCTTTCCTGATCTTCCTATTGGTAGCAACCTCTTTCTCCCTCAGGTCTCATAATAATAATAAAAAATAATTACGTAGTGTTTTAAAATGCTTTTTTTTCAATTAAATTTTATTTTTTACTCAGTAAAAATCTGCTTTCTTTACACTTCCCCCTCCCCCCCCCCATCAAAAAAGAAACAAAAGTAAAACCCTCATTACAAACATGCACAGTCAAGCAAAACAAATTCTGGAATTGGCCATGTCTAAAAAAGTTTCTAGGGCAGCTAAGTGGCTCAGCGGATAGTGTGATGGGCCTGGAGTCAGAGAGGCTCATCTTCCTAAGTTCAAATATGGCTTCAGACACTTAGTTGCTATGTAACCCTAGGCAAGTCACTTCACCCTGTTCGCCTCATTCTCATCTAAAGTGGTCACACACACACACACACACACACACACACACACACACACACACACACACGTTGGGTACATAAATATATTTAACCCAATAGGGAAGCAAGAGGGAAAGGTTTGTTTATAAAAGGAGCTGGAAAAAGAAAAATTGGAAGGCTTTGGGGGTGGTGCTCTGGCTGCTAATAAGAGTGCTCCCCACTCTGGGAGGCCTGAAAGCAAACCACTGCAGTATCTTTATGAAGAAAACCCCAAATGGGGTCACCAAGAGTCAGACAGGACTGAAATGAGGGAACAGGCACCACCACAGTTTCAGTCTGCACTCTGAGCCATCGCCTGTCTGTCAGGGGATGGGATGTGTAATCCATCACAGTGCCTGGAATCATGCTTGGCAGTTTTGCAGATCAGAGTTCCCAAGTCTTCAAAGCTGTTTGTCGTTACATTATTTTTGTCATTGTATAAATTGTTTTCCCTAATTCTGCTCCCTTCACTCTATATTAATTCTGTCTCCCTCATCATTTCTTACAACACAATAGCATCCCATTACTTTTATATACCATCAATTATTCAGTCCTCCCACAATTGATGGGCACCCCCTCAGTTTCCAATTTTTGCCTCTGCAAAAAAGAGCTGCTGTAAATATTTCTGTAAATCTTTAGTTTGTTTTGCTTAGAACTAATCTTGCCCTTAATCTACCCTCACTCATTCCTTCCTCTCTATTCTCCCTTTCTCTCTTGTTTCCCTCTTGGGTGAAATGTATTTCTATACCAATGTGTGTGTGTGTGTGTGTGTGTGTGTGTGTGTGTGTGTGTGTGTGTGTGTGTGTGTGTATGTGTATGCGTATGTGTGTTTTGATCTTTCTTACTTTCCCAGATTAATTTTTTTTGACTAGGTAAAAGGGGCTATTCTTTGCTTCATTTTTTACCTAGCCTTAATCACTGAATGGGCATTGCATCAGACAAACTGAGACCTGGGAAAGACTTTAGCTTAAAAAAGGCCAAGGTCTCCCACTGTATCCAGGGCGAACTCCGATTGTCCTGATGGCTATCTGGCCCCTGGGCCCAGATGCTCCAGAGGAGAGAGTGAGGCTGGTGACTCTGCACAGCCCTGCCTCACTTAAATACAATTCACTTGCAAGCCATGGCATCTCCTTCCCCAGGTCATTGTCCTCTTTGAGAAAGGACAAGCGACAAGAGAACGTTTGCATAGAATGTAAGCAGTTTATCCTTGTTCATTTGTGTTTACCTTTTTATGTTTCTCTTTGACAAGACAAGGAATTACTTTAACAACTTATTATTATTATTATGAACAACTTCCTACATTTATATTAAACTCTATAGTTTATAAAGTACTTTCACATACAGAATGTTCTTGGATCCTGGAAACACCTCTCTGAGGTAAGTAGTCACATTGACTGATATGGAAACTGGCTGAGGAAGAGTTTCTCTGGGGAGTGAGGAGAGGATGCAGGGCCTCAGCCCCAGTCTTCTGCTTCTAAATTCCTTCTTCAGTCACAGAACATGCCATCTGTTAATGCCATGCATTAGACCACCAGAGCTTGGATATCATATAAGGACCAGAGGTCTTGTCACAGAATACAGGAATCACAGGATTTTGAAGCTGGAAGGGATCGTGGGGATCATCTCATGTGACACTTATTTCTTGGTGCCCGAGGATGGCAAGGGATGAGTCAGGGGTGAAGCTGAGGCAGGTGTCCAAGCATCCTGACTCTCATGCCAATGTTCTTTATCATAGACCACACTACCTAGATCCTACAGAGTTACAGCCCAGGACTTTAGGGGAATCATCTTTAAGTCAGAAATAATATTTTATGCTTTGGATCTAAAAGCCAATTTCTATACCAGGGAGCCCGCAAAATATGAAAGGACACATAAGCATGGCAGCATCAGCAGAAGACTAACAACAGACCCAGGAACACATTCTAATATAAACCAGAGCCCCTCTGTCCTCCCGAAAAAACAAAAAAAACCAGATGAAATTTCATGTCCTAGAGATCATCTAACTGCTAACCATATTTCTCCAGACGGAGAAGGGAGTAGAGGGGAAGAGACAGACAGACAGACAGAGAGACAGAGAGACAGAGAGAGACAGAGAGAGAGGAGAGACAGAGAGACAGAGAGGGAGAGGGGGGGGAGAGAGAGAGAGAGAGAGAGAGAGAGAGAGAGAGACAGAGACAGAGACAGAGGGGGGAGAGAGAGAGACAGAGGGGGGAGAGAGAGAGACAGAGACAGAGACAGAGAGAGACAGAGAGAGGGAGAGAGAGGGAGAAAGAGAAAGGAGGGAGGGAGAGAGACAGAGAGTGAAAGAGAGAGAGGTCATTGATCCATAAGCCCTGGGACTATTCATGCAAAAAAGCATCTTCATGCAATAAAAGTCTATATACAGAACAGTTAATCCATAGCAACATTGACATTATAAAGAAGTTTTGATTGAGTTGCTAGAATAGTAAGAGGTTTCCCTTCCTTTGCATAAAAAACCCAAAGATATGTCTAGTCTATATTAATGATAACATGATTCATTCAAGCCATGAATTATCTTCTTGATCTCCAAGATCCTTCACATTCTGAATTCTTTGATTCTAAGTCTTAATGCTTTCTTGACTTGTCAGATATTGGTTTAGATCAGACACTGTTAAGCTGTGTGCTAAATATATTTCTATGAATGTGAGTTAATGCTCTGAGACTATGAGAAGCTTGGATATGTGTCACTTCTGAAAGTCCTGCAGAAAAAGATGAAACAAGGCCTTTCCTGGACTTGCCAAATAACTGAGAAGCTGCATGTGAATTACCAGCCTGTTTGACTTGTCTTGGTGGGAGTTCATTACTGGTATGAGTGAAGGTCTAGTCAGAGAAAATCAGAGCGCCCAGGACAAAAGTAGGGCAAACTTCTCTTCTCTTCCAAAATATATGTCACCTTCTAGCCTGAAGATTGTTTTTATAAAGAGAATGAGAAAAGGAGAAGAAACATTTTTCTGGGGGAATTCAAGCAAATATTTTAAAAATTTAAAAATGATTTATATAACAAAATAATAAACACAAATAAAAATAAATAAATGAAATAAAAACGAATAAGCATTATTTTCTAAGGAGGGAAGAGTTGTTTTGGCTAAATAAATTATCCCAATTAGATCATAATAAAGTTTGAGTTCATCCCTAAACTACTCAAATCTCCAGTTCATTCAGTCAGAACAAAGACTAAATAAAGTTTGGCAGTGTCTCTGTTCCAACCCAATTCTTGGTTTCCTATTTGGCCTGCCAGATGTGGACGCATACTAGTGAACACTCCTGTCCCTTGGTAAAAGCACATTATGACTACTAGTGTGCTTCCCAACTCCTTGAGGAACACACAGGGGATGTTCTGAGCTTTTTTGATTCATCTGATTGACTCAGACAGGAGAGAAGCTGCATCCTCCTCCTCTCTGCTTTGTCAGGCTTCTTTCACTGGTGGGAAGTCAGTCAGAAGTGGAGATTTTGCTTGGTGACCTTCCCATGACAGCCCGGCACTCTGTTCTCCAAGTAAATCATCCATCTCTCCATAGTGTGGAGGTGCCAGGTGTTGCAATGGCTGGGGAGGGGTCTTCCACTGGAGTGGGAGCTGGCCTCATACTTAAGAGAAGCCCCACGGTTTGTCTTTTCAAGCTGGTACCATCAAGAAAATGCCCCTTTTCTTCTGTTCACTCAAATCTGACCCTAGCAGCAACAGCTAATGGGAAATCTGGCTGTGACTGATCCCCATTACCAGTGCAACAACTGCTTGGGAAATACTCTGCTTGGCAAGAAAAGCTTGATTTCCTCTTTTATCACACTACTGTCCCCCTCATTCCTCCACTGTATCATCTATATCCAGGCCATCTTCTGAGGCTTCACAATTGCATGACCTCTGACCTGTGCTGTTTGCATGATCACGAGTGGGAGACATCTTTCCATCCAAAGTGGACAAGCTTTCATGACTCTCTCTGCCATTTTGATTGGTAGTACAAGGTTGTGGGGAAGTGTCATAACTGTTGCTGGGCGATGGGACGTCTCCAAATGTTAGTTCTATGTGGAAGCTATCACTGTTGAGGAAGATTCGGGGACACTGTTGGTACTATTTCCATAGGAACCACCTCCACAGTTGGGCCTTCTCCCAAATTCGTCACTCTTGATCAAGATGATGCAGTTTCCGAAGCATGGAAATCATTGTGTTTGGTCATTTCGGTGGTTGAAGGTGCTTACTCAGGCCTATTTGCTCTACAGGGAGTCTGGGTTCCTCTGTGTAGTGAGGCATGGCTTCTAGCAAAACCATCAGAAAGGACCTGGGGACACTTTACATGAGGAGAGGAAGTCAAAATGCTTCTTGGAGTTGGGTCAGTATTATTTACCGTTCTCTGTGATCTCTGCCCTCTTCTGCCCACAAGGGGAGGGAGCATGATGGGTGCAGCCAGTACCTTTCTTATATTCCGCTTAACTTTTTAATTTGCACTTCAAAATTTTTATGTAGCTCTGGCCTGGAAGTCCTTTATGTCACGAAGGGCCCATTTTCCCCTCCTATAGCATTATACTCAGTTTTGTTTGGTGAGTTGTTCTGGGAAGCCCACATCCTTTGCCTTCTGGAATATAATTTTCAAAACTCTCTGCACCTTTTTGTGGTGATTGCTAAATCACGTGTGCTCCTGACTGTGGCTCCTTAGGACTCGACTTCTCTCTTTCTGAATGTTTGCAGTATTTTATTTTTGGCCGGGAGATTCTAGATTATGATTATAATATTCCTGGGAGTTTTCCTTTTTGGTGTTTTTATTTTGCTGCTCCTTTTAGAAGGTGATGGGTGCATTCTTTCTCTTTCTACTTTGCCTTCCAGTTCTAAGAGATCCAGGCAGTTTCCTCTCATGATTCTTGACTGAGATGTCTAGGCTTTTTTGTTTTTTGTTTTTCTTGGTCATGGCTTTCAGATAGTTCAGCTGCTCTTAGATTACTTCTCCTTGGTCTCTTCTTGTTGGTTGCTTTTTGCTATGAGTTACTTTATATTTTCTTCTGTTTTTATTTTCTTTGTTTTTAATTGCCTCATGGAGTCATTAGCTTCTATTTGGTCCATTCTAATTTTCAAGGAGCTTCTTGCTGGGCAAGGTTTTGTGCCTCTTGTGAAAAGTCATTCACTTTTTTCCAACTGTTCCATCCATAGTTCTCATGACTTTTCCCATTTTTGTTTTCCTTTAGTGCTTTAATTTCATTTATAAAAACTTTTTTTTTTAAACTTTTGCTTTATTTCTTCCAGGAATTTTAGTTTATCTTGTGCCTTAGCTGTGTTTTTATATGAGGTTTTACTTATAGATGTTTTGGAATCATTCCCTTCTTCTGGGTTAGCGTCACCATAACTGCTTTTTATGGTGAGGTTCTTATTTGTTTGCTCATTTTCCCAGTTTTCTTCTTGACTTTGAGCTTTATGTGAGGGTTGGCCTTGGTGCACTTTTCTAAGAAATGGTTGGATATAGGGCAGGCTAGGTGGTGCAGTGACTCCAGCCCTGGAGTCAGGAGGACCTGAGTTCAAATCTGTCTTCAAACACTTAACACTTACTAGCAAGTCACTTAACACCAATTGTCCTGCCTTCCCCCATCCAAAGAGAAAAAAAAGAGAAATGGTTGGATAAGTCTTTGCTACTCTTAGTCAATCAATAAATATTTGTTAAGCAACTACTATATACCAGGTGTTGTGCAAAGTACTTTCTTGGGGGTTTTCAGTGTTGCTGTATTGCAGAACCCTGGGGACAGGTCAGGCTGGGGACTAGCCTTCCAGTGCTCCTAAAATGGTCTGATCCAGGGTGAAATCTAATTTTTGCCCTCCTTATCAGAGTCTACAAATTCTTGACTTGGGTCTGCATCTGAGCAACTTGTGGGGCTTGCTCGACTGAGTTCCAGTAGATTGCTGCTGGACTCAGTCACCATCAGCCGACTGGAAAGCTCTGCTGGTTTACAGCAGCAAAGCAGGCCGGGATACAACATGTCCCCTCTGTCTGGGATTGCTGTCCTGATAATTCTTCAGCAGCTTTAGAATGCACTGGGACCCTACCTGCTTCCTGGGATTTGAGCCTCCCAGCTGCTGCTCCTTGCTTGGTACACAGGTTAGGGCCACAACTTCTTCCAACTGTGGAATGCCATTCCTAGGCTCAGATCCTCTCCTCAGTCTGCCCTGAATCAATGACCTGGGACTGAGGAGTGAGTGACAGAGTTACCAACTTGTACCTACTTCTTCCCCCAGACAAGCTGGGGGCAGATGAATCTTTGTTGAATCTGGAGCCTCTAGTCTTGCTACAACTGGGAGCTGTGGGTGTTTCTAAGCTTGAACCACTTTCCCCAGGTTTCTGTAGCTCCTTTAGAGAGAGTATGCCCCTGGACTGGAGGGTGGTTAACAGCTGTTTTTACTGTGTTGCTGCTCATCCTTCATTTCAGAGAGGACAAAGGACATCGCAGGTGACATTCTGACTCGTGTGTGAATTGGGAGCTGTCACATGGGAGAGGCTAGACTTTTCTGCTCGGCCCCACAAGAGCAGAGGGTGAAAGGTGCAAAGAGGCATCTTCAGGCTCGATGCCAGAAAACCTTCCAAACAGTTGTTCTTCCATCATTTCAGTGGTGTCTGACTCTTCAGTACCCCATCTGGGGTTTTATTGGGAAAGAAACTGGAGAGGTTCGCCATTTCCTTTTCCAGCTCATTTGACAGATGAGGAAACTGAGGGCATCAGGGTGAAGTGACTTGCCTAGGGTCACACATCCAGTAACTGTCTGAGGCCAGATTTGAACTTGGGAAAATGAATCTTCCTGACTCCAGGCCAGACACTGTGTATTATGGTGCTCCCTAGCTGTCCTCATGACAGACAGTCTTCTCCTAAGGTGGAATGGCTGCTTCAGGAGGCAGTATGTTTCCCCTCATTTCCGGTCTTTGACAGTGGTGGGACAAGCATTTGTGAGATCCATTCCCAGAAGTCACGTCATGAAGCCAGTCATGGTCAGATGGATCCAGGTTGGCATCCAGTGAATCAGAGGTATGACCAAAAGTGGGTCATCAAAGCAAAGAGAGAAGGTACATCAGAGGGAACGGAAGTCACCAGAGGCTGGGCAGGGCACAGAAAACCTCCCAGAATCCCTTTTCCACTTGACACCCCCCCATTCCCCCAATACCTGCAGCTGCTGTCTTGCCCACATCCAGCCTTCTCTTCTCCAGGATAAACTTTCCTGACTCCTTTAAATGATGCTGGTATGGAGAAACCTGGGATTCTTCACCACCAGGCATGGCCATCCTCCCTTCTCACCCTGGCCCCTCAGAACAGCTTGAGTGTCCCCAAGGTCAGCTTGATGAGGCCTTTCCTGATGGTCCCCGCTCATCTGTGCCTCATCCCACAGGACTCCCTGCCTTTGTATATGTTTAGGGGGCACTGCTGGGGTCTCTGTGAGGGATGCAGTCCACCAGCCCGACTTGCTCCTTCTCATGAGCTGTCCATCCATCCCCACCATCCTCCTCTGTCCTTTAATGGGAAGAGAGATTTGTCTACAAGAGGAGACTCCTTTTTCTGCTACTCTCTTAACCGCTTACAGAACAGTTCCTGACCTTATTAATACACAGAAACTGCTCTGTCCATCTAGTACTGTGGAATGCATACAGTAGATGCTTAATAAATGTTGAGTGAATGGAACTTCATGGCCTCCCTCCTCGCCTTTTTTGGCCAAGATGCATTAACCAGTGCAACCCAAGAACTCCCTGGCACGTCTGCTCCCGTGCATAGCTCTGGGCCCCCAGCCTTAGCTCTCCCTTGGTGCCTCTCCTCCTCCAGCAGAAGTCAGGGAGGTGGGTGTAGACAGAAGCCCTTCCCAGCCAGAGAAGGGCTTAGGTGGTGGGAACTCTTACCATTCCTGATTATTCATCACTTTGAGCAGCTCACCAGTCAGGTCCTCTCTACTGAGCTCCTGGCTTTGCTCAATCACATCCACAAACAGTTGCTTCCCATACTGAAGTTTCTTCCAAGGGGTCTCCAAGAGAGAATTGCTCAATCCATACACACCTATGAGTTTGAAAATTCTTTTAAAAATGAGATTCAGGACTGCTTGGCTGGCCACAACCCAGCAGATTAATAACAGCCCTGAGAGTTAACCTTTTTTTTCTAGTATTTGGATTTACCAAACTGTTGAATGGCTGTCCTCATCTCATGGGCTCTTCTGGCATGATCCCTGTTGTAGGCAAATTCTACTGAGGGAACTATGGAGATCTCTATCTCAAGCGCTCTCCAGGTCTTTCCAAGGTTGGAAACCCCCTCCCCTAAGGGTGGTAATCTGCTCTAGAACCTAGCCTCCCCAGAGCACAGATGGGAGGCTGAGAGGCCATGACAGAATGAGCAGTAAAAGGAGGGAGTCTGATGCCCTGCTTGGGACCCAGAGGTTAGGTGACTTGTCCAGGGGCATGCAGGTGGTAAGTAGCAGAGACAGGACTGGCCCTGGGTCTTCCTCCTTACAAAGCTGCCCCGTGCTGCCTCTCTGCAGTGGAATGATAAGCTTCCTTCTTCCCATTTTACAGATGAGGAGCCCTGACAGTTAGTGTGGACACTGAAGGATGCTCCTGACCACTGGCCAAGCACTCTCCTGGCTAGGCTGCCTGGCCTGGGCCTCTACCCTGGAAGGTTCTTTTTGGTCCCTTCCCTGAGGTTCTTCCCCACCAACAAAGCCAAAAAAAAGAGACTGAACAAGGGCAAACTTCCCAAGGAAAGGCCCTCATTTCCACTGGGTGCTCCAAGCCTATCTGAAAGACTTGCCAAATTCATCAGTTTCTGTTGAAAAGAAAAATTTAAAAATTCTTCAGAAGAAAAATGTTCTAAATTAAGCAAACTCAATTATGTGTGTTCACAATGACCTTATAAACTGGAAAAAAAAAAACCTGGCCTAGTATGAAAAAGAATCAGATTCTTCAATTGGAAAAGCAAGTGTTCTATAGAGGGACAGATAAACAAGATGGGAGAATGGCAGGCACACACATAGTGGAAATATACCTAAGAGTCAGATAATGCAACATATTAGGTTTGAATGTGACTTGAGAACATGGAACAGAGAATGGGAGGGCTAGGAGGATCTTAGAACATGGAATGTCAGAACTGGGAAGGATCCTAGAATAGAGTGTTAAGAGAAGGAAGGGTCCTTGGATGACAGAATGTGAAGGTCAGAAGGGTCCTCATAGCTTAGAATGTCAGAGCTGGAATGGACCTTAGAATATGGACCAGGAAGGACAAAATATTAGGAACAACAATTAAAAAACAATTTACATATGATGGTACCACAATCAGAATCACACAAGACCTAGCACTGGCGACACTAAAAGATCACAGGTCTTGGAACACTACATATTGAAGACCAAAAGAACTGAGCCTCCAGCTGAAAATCATACCCAGAAAAGCTGAGCATACTTCTGAATGGAAAAAAGGGACATCTGGTCAACTGTCAGATGTCCAGGACTCTGTTAAAAAACCCTGAACTCAATAGAAGAGTTAACATGCAAGAGCCAAGAGAAATATAAGGCACATACCAATGATCAGTTACAAGAGACTAAATAAGGATGGAACGTTTACCTTTAATGTACGGAAAATGTAAAACCTCTGTCTAAGATTGTTACCAGTAAGTAGGGAGCCTATTTATTTATTTTTTAAAACAAGTTTTGGCCTGATTTATTAAAGTATACTTTCACACAGTTTACTTTTCGCTGGTCTGTTCTGGCATGCTTCTAATGATATCAGAATCACCTGGATCAGTGCTAGCCAGTGTACATACCCTGTAATACTTCCCACATGCTGTACCCGATTCAGTGTGATTGCCACTGTAGTGACATATGCCAGATTTGGCCAATGTAGTGTAATATTCGATCTTTGATTTCCTCAAGGCCAGGCAGTTGTTGGCTAAGATGACCAGTCTGGCTTTGCCTTGTCTGATCATTTCCAGGGTCTCTTTGTAGCCTAGTACGCACTTGAGTTGCTGGATTCCAGCTACTTTTTCATCTTCTTTGTGGCCACCATTTTTGCCGTTGGTGCAGGAGGACCCTCAGCCAGAGACCTGCTGCCAAGATGAAGTAGGCAGCTTATAAGAAAGAGTGGGGCAGACCTGAGTATGAAATGACTTTTTTTTTTGGAGGGCAATTGGGGTTAAGTGACTTGCCCAAGGTCACACAGCTAGGTTTTTGTTTGTGTGTGTTAAGTGTCTGAGGCCGGATCTGAACTCAGGTCCTTCTGACTCCAAGGCCGACGCTCTACTCACTGCGCCACCTAGACGCCCCTGAAATGACTTTTAAAAGTAAAGCCATTCAAGTACAGATAAAAGAGTAATTATCCTATACAAATGAGATTCAAGAGGAAGAACCAATACAGAGGAATTAGGTGGGGGAGGGAGGCTGTTAGTTTGGGAATGGGTTTCAGAGGGGAAAATACATATACATCTAGAAGAGTATACAAGGATTCTAAATTAAAAAAAAAACTCTTAAGGGGATAGGGAGGAGGGAGAAGATAAAGGAGGGATCTTTAGAGGGGAGGGTGAGGGAATAGGTTAAAAGGAAGATAGAGAAGGGTATTTAGATTTAGGGGAATGGGAATGTAAGGAAGGGATTGTTGGAGTGGGGATAGGTTGAGTAATAGGAGAGCAAGGTAACAGGAAGTAGAAGAGTTAGGAGAGATGTGAAAAAAGAGATATGCACAAACATAAAACATGATTAGGGTAGAATCTCCTATGCAAAGTATATGCTTATATGTGGATGTATGTGTGTGTATGTATATATATACCTATATAGAAATATAGCCATGCTCAATTGTAGCCTTGGGATGATGGGTAGGGGGGAGAAAGGGGGAAAAAGAACAAGTAAAAAGTGTGCTGCAGAGAACAATAGAAAATCTATAAGAAGTAAAGAAAAGATGGACAGCTTTCAAAGTAACGTACAGCATTTAATAGGTAGGCTTTCTCGAAATGATAAGTTATTGCCATATATTTTGAACCTTCTATGTTCTGCTGTACACATGACATGTTTCTTTTTCTTTTCTTATTATGTATTTAAGTTTTAATATTTGTCTAAAAGGAAAACTATTAAAAACAATGGGCAGTATAATCACAGCATCACGATCGACACAGTGACAAATGGAGGCTGCAGAGAGTCCCCTCACGGGGTGACGGACTCGGGGCTTTGCCAGCCGTGGCAGGGATGGGGCTGGAGGAGGGGAAGGGTGGGGATGCCAAAAGAAAAGAACAGAGTCATTGAAACAGCCCAAAAATGCATGGAAGAGAGTGACAGAGAAAGCTCAGGAAGCCAAGCTGGGCAGCGTCTGCACTGTGGGATTACATTCCTTTGTTGTTCAGAGGTTTCACCCATGACCCCAGTGGGAGTTTCCTGGGCAGAGACACTGGAGTGGTTGGTCATTTCCTTCTCCAGACCATTTTACAGATGAGGAAACTGAGGGTTAAATGACTTGCCCAGGGTCACATAGCTGGTCAGTGTCTGAGGATAGGATTAGAACTCAGGTCTTCCTGACTCCAGGCCTGGTGTTCTATCCACTGAGTCACCCAACCGCCCCTAAATTTATTAAAACTTTAAAAAAAAGTTGTAGGGAACAGAGATTCTTGGTTTCATATGCAATCCTTTTTCATCACTAAGAGATACTCAGATAAAGATTGAGTCCATAGGTCTTAAGGAAGCTACAGGGAGACTTTAGCTCCAAGGGAGGCTAGAAATCTGGTAAGCAAGTGTAAAGGTACTAGGGTTGATGGTGAACTAATTAGGTGAGAGAAGACAGCCAAGAACTGTCTCTCCAAGAGGTTCAATGACATTAGGGAAGGTGATGTCAGGACTCGCAAGTGAATTGAAGTTAAGTGAGGCAGGGCTGCACAGTCACCAGCCTTGCTTTCTCCTCTGGAGCATCTGGGTCCAGGGGCCAGATATAGATCAGGATGACTAGAGATGGCCCCAGATGCAGTGGGAGACCTTGGCCTTTTGAAGCTAAAATCTTTCCCAGGTCTCAGTTTGTCTGAGGCAATGCCCATTCAGTGATTAAGCCTAGGTAAGAAATGAGGCAAAGAATGACCTCTTTTACCTAGTTAAAAAAAAAATCAATCTGAGGAGGGAAGACCCTCAGGGTTTCTGGCCAGGACAGGAACCACTATTTACACTCACTCTAAACCGTCAGAGCCCAAACAATGAACAAAGGAGGCTCAGGCTAGGACCTATTGTTTCTGTTTTGGAGGGAAATAAAAGAAGAACAGGGAATATCAGCTCATATAACTCAAGCAGAAATCTGCATAAACTAGGAGAAAGGGGCTGGGGGTACAGGTGGTATTTGAACCTCATTCTCATCCAAAGTGGTCCAAGGAACACACACAGTTGCCTACAGAAACACATTTCACCCAAGATCGAAACAAGAGGGAAAGGGAGAATGGAAAGGAGGGAATGAAAGTGAGGGTAGATTAAGGGCATGATTAGTTCTAAGCAAAACAAACTGAAGACTTACAGAAATATTTACAGCAGCTCTTTTTTTGCAGAGGCAAAAACTGGAAACTGAGGGGGTGCCCATCAATTGTGGGAGGACTGAATAATTGATGGTATATAAAAGTAATGGAATGCTATTGTGTTGTAAGAAATGATGAGGGAGACAGAATTAATATAGAGTGAAGGGAGCAGAATTAGGAAAAACGATTTCTACAGTGACAAAAGTAATGTAAAGACAAACAACTTTGAAGACTTGGGAACTCTGATCTGCAAAACTGCCAAGCATGATTCCAGGCACTTCTGATGGATTACACATCCCATCCCCTGACAGACAGGTGATGGACTCAGACTGATAATGTTGTACCCCAATAAAAGCGAGGCAGAAGATCCCCAAGATTAAGTTTAAAAAGTGTATTTTATTACCGCGGGACACCGTGGGACTGTCGGGGTACATGGTCACCCAAATCAGACAGTGCTTTTGCACAGTGTGCCAATTTTATAGAGGTTCCATAGCCAGGTTACATAAGCTGAAATTACAGTGATGTAAGCTGAAACTCCAATGATTGGTCAGTGTACACTTGAAACGACAATTAGTGATTGGTCAGTATACATTTGAATTTCCCGCAGGTGTGAAACCCTAGGCTGAGACTCCCACTCACAGATTAATTAAGGGAAAGCAAGAGGTGGGGGTTCTGCCTGTTTACAGATTAAGCAAGGTGGAGTTCTCTATTTTACAAATCAATGAAGGAAAGGTTGGGCTGCCTGTTTTACAAATCAAGGAAAGGGAGGGTTGGGCTGCCGTTTTTGTGTTGACATTCAGAAGGGCAAAGTGACAAATCAATGGGGGAAGGGCAGAGTGGACCTACAATTAGAGGGGATGATCTGGAGGAGGATCCAACCAAGGAGACAGAATGGTAAGAGAGGGAGGAAAAGAACCAGGGGAGAACCCAGAGAGAAGAAAGGACCAAGTTGGAGAGAGTGATGGACAGTGTCAGAGGCTGTGGAGAGGTCGAGATGCATGAGGGCTGAGAAAAGGTTACTGGAGATCACCAGTCACTTTGGAGAGAACAGTGTTGGTGGAATGATAAGGTCAGAAGCTGAATTGTAAGGGGTGAAAAAGAGAGTGAGAGAGAGAAAGTAGAGGCCTTTTCCACGAATTTAACCACAAAGAGCAGAAGAGATACAGAATGATGTTGCCACGTGTTTGTCCTATGTTCTGGAAGAGGACCAGGACATCAGGGAAATGATGACATGACTTGTAGTTGACTTGGATTTGAGGGAGGGTGGGCTGTGCAAGGTCACCAGCCTCACTTTCTCCTCCAGAGCCACCTGGGTCCAGTGGCCTGATATTCATCAGAATGACTAGAGATGACCCAGGATGCAATGGGAGACCATCACCCTTGTAGGTTAAGGCCTTTTCAGGTTCTCACTTTGAGTGAGATGATGCCCATTCAGGACTACAGTTAATAGGTAGAAGGATCAAGTGAGGGTTTTTTTCAGGATAGAGGAGACATGGACATATTTGTAGGTAGAAGGGAATAAGCCAGTAGAGGAAGAGACTGAAAATAAGTGATGCCAGGGGGACAAGATGAGCAATTTGTTGGAGATGGGATGGAATGGGGTCACTTGAGCTGGTGGAGGGATTGGCCTTGGCCAGGAGTCATGATCCAGGGGTGAAGGAGAAGGTGGCAGAAGGAATCTGAGTGCCAGGACATGAAGAGTGGAGAAGAGGGAACTTATGGTGAATGGCCTGTTTCTTCTGTAAAAGCTGAAGAGAACATTACAGAGAGATCACAGCATTGAAGAATGAATGCTGGCAGTAATCTCAGAGGCCATCTAGTCCATGGGCCTCATTTTACAGATGAGAAACTGAGACCCAGTGAAGTGGCATGGTGGGGAGAGCGACATACTTGGAGTCAGGAGAACCTGAGTTCAAATCCTGCCTACTACTAGCTATGTGACTCTGGGTAACTCATTTAATGCCTATCTGCCTCAGTTTCCTCACCTGTGAAATGGTGGTACTAGAAGCACCTCCCTCCCAGGCTGGTTGTGAGGAAAAGGGAGATATTAAAAAGCTATTGGCATAGTGCCTGGCACATAGTAGGTATTTAAAAAATACTAGTGATGATGATGACAATATAACTTTCCCCAAAGTCACACACAGAAAGTCCTCTGATTTCAAATTGGGGTTAAGTGACTTGCCCAAGGTCACATGACTAGTTTTGTGTTAAGCATCTGAGGCTGGATTTGAACTCAGGTCTTCCTGACTCCAGAGCTGATGCTCTATTCACTGAGCCACCTAGCCACCCAAAAATCTAGCATTCTTTCCACTGGACCAGAGAGCCTCCCAAACTTGATGGCAGAGGGCTGGGCAAGACAATCTTTTGCCATCCCTTCCACTTTTCTTGTTATAAGATTCTGGGGTGTCTCATGGACAGAGGCTGGGAACTTGCTTTGGGAATCAAATGTGGCTTTCAACATATTTACTGAAAGGCAAAAACCCCACTTTTGTTGTTGTTGTACAACTGTTTCAGTCATGTCCGGCTCTCTGTGACCTCCTTTGGGGTTTTCTCAGTTTTGCCATTTCCTTTTCCAGCTCATTTTACAGAGGAGGAAACTGAGGTCAACAAAAGCTGAGTGTCTGAGGCTAGATTTGAACTCAGGAGCCTGGTGCTCTGTCTACTGTGTAACCCATCTTAGCCTAGTCACTTCTTCCTCTGTATTCATAGAAGAGAATAATATTTAAAAATCGCCTGCCCGTTACCCACTAGGATTTTCCTCGGGTTCAGAGATCTTAACAAAAGCGTTCAGACAATGTATATTTCATGACCCGTCTCCCTGAGACACCACAGCCATCTCACAAAAACAACACTAACAAGGTTTCTAACATTTGGTTCTATCCAATAAATGGGATTTCAGATTATCACGGGGAGGTTGTACAAGAACAGTATTTTATATTAAAATAACCATCTGGTACATTCCCAGAATACTCCCTGGACTTCTCCTGGCTGTATTAAATCCATATTCCTGCTAATGCATTTTCAGGAGAACAGGCTTTCAGGAAAAGGGCTGTCTTGTGATTTGCAGTTGTCAAGTATAGATTTCATCGCTTTTCATCTCTTTCAAACAATTCCTCAGCTAATTTGTATTTTTTTCCCTTATCATTAGATACACTATAAAACTCATATCTTGGTACTGGGTAGGAGATTGCATTCTTTCTGATACTCATTTGATAAAGGTGATGTTTTCCACAGTGTTAAGCATTAAATCGTTTAGTTGTTTCTGTGATTTTTATCAATTACTCATGTTCCAGGTTTAATTAAAAATGCAAAAAACCCTGTCCAACTCCAAAGGGCCATGGAAAAAACACATTAGCAGACTACCTGTCACCAAGTTCAACATCCATGTGAGATATGGCCTAAAGGACATAAAGATGTGTCCTGAAGAACAGGTAGACCAGCTGTTATGACAAAGACAGGCAAGTGCCATTGGGACCCCCAAGCCACACTAGGGGCTGCTGGGAGGGGAAGATTCTGAGGCACACATGGGTAAGAATCCCCACAGGGATGCCCCTATTTCTTGAAATGGCAGCTTGGGTGAAGGTAAACACAAAATTCCATGGGACCCTCACCATCCTGTATTGGTCTTTAGCCCTGCTGGGTGACACAACTCACTTCTGCATCGGAAGCACCATCTATCCCACAAAGGCTAGGCTGGCATCACGACCTCTACTGAGGTTGTCAGCGCCTGGAGATTTCCAGTCATCAGAGGCATAAGATGGCCAGCACATGAGGAGTGGGGGCTGCTCGGGCTTGATGGATTTCCTCAAGAAATCTGATTAGACATGTTTCTAAGGGGATGAAGGGAGCTGCATCCCCTGGAACCAATGCTGTATCTTTGCCAACTATCTTTCCCAAGTTATTGTGAATAAACTTCCAATGCCAGGTCTGAAATGCCAGAGGGCTTGAGTCAGGTCTGGCCCTGAGCTGCTCTTTGTCTCCTCTCTTGTATCTTAAGTATGTTGACTAATGAGGGCCAATGCCATGAGCATCTGTAATACATGACAATTAATCAAAACCTGGTTAATATTGGCTGCAGAGAAGAATAATTAGCAAATCCATAACTCATGCCTACATTTCCACATCCATTTAAAAAGTTAATCATTAAATGAAGCTTTATGCTTTGAATTACTGCCTTTAATGAAAGCATTGCCTGAGTCTGGTTCCCCATTGTAAAACTCGAGGCCTCTGAACTCAGCTCAGGCTGTATGAATCGAAGCCGGAGGGCACCTGAGAGAGCTGCTACTGGAAACACTTTGTTCAGCTGATGGCTACCTAGCCCTGCCACCCCCGTCTTGCATGTGTGTAGTTCTTTTCAAAAACCTACGTGTGAGACTAGATTTGTACCTAATAAATTCCATCATATTACATTAGCCTGGAAAGATATTCCTGGATTCTGACTCTGGTCTTCTGGCATGCTAGCTGTTCATCCTGCTTTGTCTCATAAGTAGATGTGATAAGCATGATAGGTATGCCTTTATCTCCATAGCTGATAATGATGGCAGATGGCCCAGACCCCTGGGCACTCCCCTGGAGACCTCCTAAGCTGACATGCAGATAGCAGCGCTCTCTTTTTTTGAGATCTGGTCATTCAGTCATTTTCTGAAACCGCCTGTGCTCTTGTCCAGCCTACTTTGCCCCACCTTGTCACAGAGACATCCGATCTGGGGGTTGGAAAGGACCTCTGGGCCCACGTAGCCCAACCTATCCCTGTCCTAGAACCCCTTTGACATCATCCCCCCAGAAGCGTCACAGCTTAGGCTTGGAGACCATCAATAAAAGGGAAAGCACCATCACTTGGATGCCTCCAGCTGCTAAGAAGTATTTTCTAATTTAGTCTAAATTTGTATCTTGACAACTTCCATCTTCTGCTCCTTGTTCTGAGGCCCTGCATAATCCTACCCATGCTTCCACAGGAAAGCAAAACCAGTTGATACAACTGCATCCGATAGCACATGCAACATTCGACATCCATAGCTGTCCTCCTCACCAAAAAAAGAGGAAGTCCTTATGCTATTTCGAGTATCTGTGTGGTGATGCAACAATCGTATTTTAATAATAGCAACTCCCACTGATATGATACTTTCAGGCTTGAAAGGCTCTTTGTCAAAATAGACTTGTACAGTAAGCAGGACAAGTGGACTATTTTACAGCCAAGGAAACTGAGGTCTAAGAGGTCAAGTGACTGCTGTAGGGAGTCTTTGAGGCAGAATTCAAACCAGTTTCCTGACTCCAAGTCCACTGTCTTTGTTTACGGCTTAGCTGCCCTTCCTTTTACATCCACTGGTCCCTTCACCACCTCGGAATACATGTTGTTGTTCCTGGTCACTTGGACTCCTCAAAAACAGCCAAGGCTCTCTGACTCTTTCCTTATTCACCTTGAAGGACTTAGCCTCTCCTTTGTGGCCCCAAAAGGATTCTCTTTCGGAGTGGTTTGCTCAGTTCTTTCCGCCCTCTTTCCTCTGTGCACAGCATCCTCCTCCTACACTCTTTGCCTGTGCTGAGCTCTTGTGTTTCTGCTCCCGTACTCCAGGATCGCTCCAGGATCACGGCCTATTACCCACCATGGGCGCCATCTCTGTGCCATCATTCCTCGAACTCAAATGGATCTGGGATCTCACTGATTTGAAGGTTCCTTCCAATAAGCACATGGTACCTTGACCATGCCTCTCCATCCTGCACTTGCTCCTCCCGTGTCATCATTGTATCCTCCCTGAAGTATGAGACCAAGGGACCCACCATGCACTCTGGGGCCTGTGCCTGTCCCTTGTCGTTCCTGCTCCTCTTCTGAGCACGGACTTCCTGGGTGATGAGGGAGGCAGCAGGACAGAGTGGGAAGAACACTGACTCCAGAGTCGGAAGACCCAGTTTCCAATACTTCATCCCCGTGAGGCTCAAGACAAGTCACTTCATCTCTGTGGCCTCAGTTTTTTCACCTGTCAAAGGAGGGTGGTTGGACTTGACAGCCCCTGAGAGTTGCCAGGACCTTTTCATTGACATCTCCTCCTCCTCTTCCTCCTTCAGACATCTCCTCTGTTTCTGGCTCATTCCCACCACATTTTCTCCACTACCTCTTGTCTAACCCTCATTATTAGGCCTTCAGAGACTTGTCTTCCATGTCTTGCTGCTTTCTTTTTCTTTTTTTGGAGGGGGGAAGGCAGGGCAATTGGGGTTAAGTGACTTGCCCAAGGTCACACAGCTAGTAAGTGTTAAGTGTCTGAGGCCAGATTTGAACTCAGGTCCTCCTGACTCCATGGCCAATGCTCCATTCACCACACCACCTAGCTGCTCCTCCTGTTACCTTCTAGCAGCACATTCTTGGGTTGCATCTTCTCCAGGCTGGATCCCTTGGCTCCTTCTTTGGATTGTGTCTTCTGTGCATTCCTGTCCCTGTCTTCTACCTTTGCCTTTCCTTCTCCACTGCAGCCAGGCTCTGTGCGATGGCCAGCCTTCCTTTGGTCTAAATCAGCAGCTTCTCCTGTCCCCTTCCAATTGAGTTTAAAGGCTTCTTGGCTACATTTGTAAGATCTAGGCAAACCTAAGTCTTATTAGCTCTCGTTGGATGGGATCCCATACCTAGCCATGAGCCCCAAACCCATTCTCAGACAGTACCACAATAAGATACCCATTTAAAAGCTTCTGTTTGATGTCTGACACCTTGTAATTCTCAGCAGTGCTTTCTAGACTGCTCCATGTGCGTTCCTAGAGGTGAGAAGCAGTTATCAAGTTGGGTACATCTTGGGAGGGTCTCTGTCATGTCCTGGAGACTGACCCACCCGCAAAGCCACTGGCTTCTCTGTGGCTTAGTCAAGGTCAATGGCCCTCCTACTAGGGAAACTTTTGTTATTCTTGTTCATTTCTTCTTCCTTGGCCCTTTCCTGGATTATTGCTCAGCTGGGGCACCTGGGAGTCTCTAAGAGCTATGACCTCCTCAGAGGGCAGAGGAGGCTCATAGGGAAAAGAGCAACCTTAACCCTAACCAGAATCCAACTTTGGACTGGGGATGAGTCGTAGGAGTAAGCTGCAGAAGGCTGAGAGTTAATCCTTTCAGGGTCAGGATGGAACATTTTTATTTCAACACTTAAATTTTATTTTGGCTGGTAAATTTATGTTGGGAAAGAAGGGGATGGCAGAGGATGAGACAGACAGGGAGTGTCATGGAAGCAATGAACATGTACTGGGACAGACTTAGATAGATAGCAGAGGGCAGAAGGGCCTGGGTGCTGTGGCCCAAGGGATCACAAAGTGACCACTAAACTAACAAACATTTTAAAAATCACATGCCCTAAAAGGATGTGGGGGACCGATATAGAGCCACAGACTTCTAGAACTAGGTGGGCCCTCAGCAGCCTGAACACCGATGTTTTAGGCATTTCCCCTGACTTTAAGCCTCAATCTGCCCCCTGCTGGTTCTGCACTCAAGGCCAACCAGAGCAAGACTCATCTTTTTTCTCTGTGTGACAGAGCTTCACAGGCTTTAGACAAAGATCGCTGGAGTCCCCCCAGCCTTCTCTTCTCTAAGCTACACAGGCCCGATCCTCCCACCCTATGGTTGCCCTCAGCTGGAGACTCTCCAGCTCTTTGAGGCCCAGAAATTGTGGTGCCCAGAACTGCACACGTGGTGCTCCAGGTGGAGTCTGACAGGGCCCAGCATGGTGGGACTATCCCCTGCACACTTTGGGACGAGTCTCAGGAGGCTGCAAAGGGACATGCATTCCTTGGAGTGTCCAGAAAAGACTGAAAAATGATCAGTGGGAGGGGAAATTAACTCTAGGAGGAAAGGCTGTCTAATGGACAGCACTCCCAAGACTCTGCCATCTCATCAATGTGACCTTGACTTAGGACATAGGTCATTCAGGCCTGTCCATCTGATGCAGCCTTGTCTGGACCCTTCCCCAAGGTCACCACAGAGGGTCTGCCCAAAGCACCAAGGCCTTTCAGGGGACGGGTACCAGGGGAACACACGGCTGGACATTGGTCATCCCTAGCTCTCACCAGGTGACCCACCCACCTGCTTTTCCGATCACACATTTATCTCTCCAGTGATCTCTTTAAAAAGGTACACAGGGGGGCAGCTAGGTGGCACAGTGGATAGAGCCACTGGCCCTGGAGTCAGAAGGACCCAAGTTCAAATCCGGCCTCAGACACTTAACACAAAAACTAGCCTTGTGACCTTGGGCAAGTCACTTAACCCCAATTATCCTCCAAAAAGCAAAAAAAAAAAAAAAAAAGGTATATCCAACCACTCAGTCTGAAGGACTGAATTTGTGACTGAGTCATCAACTGAAGAAGACCTACATGTTCCAAAATAAAAACAGGCAGAAATAGTTAAGTTTTCTTGAGACCAGTAAGTGAGGAGGCATCTAGGGAAACTGACAGGGGCCTTTCAGGGCAGGGGAAGGAGTGCTGTCCTGCAGTTGGGAGACCCCAGGTGACATCCCTGCCCTTGTATTTACTGGCCACTTCACCTCAACAAGCTTCCATTTCCTCTTCTGTAACATGGGCATAGTAATACTTGGCTGCTGGATTCACAGGACTGGTTTTAGGAAGGCACTTTACACAAGGTATAAAGGTATTCAGGCCTGTCCATCTGATGCAGCCTTGTCTGGGCCCTTCCCCAAGGTCGTCGCCACAGAGGGTCTGCCCAAAGCAGATATAAACAATATCTGTTATTGTCAAAAAGAGGTTAAATAACAAGAGAAAGCAATAGTGAGACAGGGAGCTAAATGCTCTTCTGTCCCCTCCCAAGCCACTGGACAGTCAGCCCAGAAACAAATCAGGCATGGAGTTAAGCACAGCACTCATAGCACTGTCTCATGAAGGTAACTTACCCGGCGTCAATATGACAGGCTCTTGCTCACCTCGGTTTCCGTAGTAGCAAAATACATCTCCCTTGGAGGTGCTGACAGAGAGAAAGAGAAGGGGCGGGGGGAGAAAGAGAGGGATGGAAGGAAAGAGACTAGTCAGAATGGTAGCCCCGAGGTTCAGGTTGTTTTCAGAACTGTGGATGGTAGTGCCTGGCTCGGGGGCACAGGGTACCCTTCTGGCCATGTCCTTTGTCTCAGTCTCACTTAGCCAGCCTCTGGAGGTGCCATGGAAGAGGGAGAGGGTTGGTTCCCCAAGTCACTGCTTGGCTGGCTTTTAGCCTGGCTTTATAAGTGAACCCTTTCTGTGTCCAAGATCCGCTAGGATGCAATGACCTGTGGCTACTTTGTTCATTCCCCATTTCCTTGGCTTCAGAACAGCAATCTGTTGAGTCACAATATGTGCTTTCCCCCAGCGCTCCCTTTAAGCTTCCAAGTTGTTAGAAAGCCATTGGTCTGAGGGCGGGGACTTTTCAGAAGCCTTTTTCTGTTACACTTGGTAGCCATAGTGAGGGACTGTTTAAAAGTACACTGTGGTGTGGAGAGGGCGGAGGGTCAGTGGGGCTACTAAAGGTAACTCTCTGTGCCCCTCACACCAGGCAGCTGGGGAAGGGCTCGGGTGGCAGCAGCTTCGATGGCAGCAGTGCCTGTATCAGCCCAATCAGCTCAGCTGCTGGCCATGGCCACCCCCAGCCGTAGTACAGGTCTTTGTCTAGATGGAAATCAAATTCTGGAAATGCTGCTTTGTGTTGGCAGCTACGCAAGCCAGGTCCCTTTGACTTTTCTGCTTTTTATTACTAGGAATGAAGGAACTGGGAACTGCCATTAGATGGCTCACTCTCAACGTGTCTCAGCCTTTCTTCTAACAAGAAAGGGAATTCCTTAAATCTCTTATTGGGCAAAGCCATGAGAACCATCCAGGTGATTTTTCAAAACAAATACACCTGTACTGGATGACATGACCAATTTCCTAAGCTTCAGAAATTCTACATGCTGCAAATGGACTTTCATCTTTACTTGCAATGGTACAAATATCTCGATTCAAGTATCTAATCTCTAACAAATATTTATTCAACACTGGCTACAAAACTGTATTCTGCATCTTTCCTTCCTTCCTCCCTTCCTTTCTTCTCTCTCTTTCTCCCCCCTCCTTTCCTACCTCCCTCCCTTTCTTTATTCCTTCCTTCCCTCCCTTCCTCCTTCTTTCCTCCCTCTCCTTTTTCCCTCCTTCCTTCCTCCTTCTTTCCTTCCTTCCTCCCTTCCTTCCTTCCTTCCCTTCCTTCCTTTTCTCTCTCTTCTCCCTCCTCCTTCCCTCCTTCCCTCTCTCCTTCCTCCCTCCCCTTCCTTTCTTCTCCCTCTCTTCTTCCTCCTCCCTCCTTCCTTTTTTCCTCCTTCCTTCCTTCATTCCTCCTTCCTTCCTTTCTCCCTTCCTCCCTTCTTCCATTCTTCCTTCTTTCCCCCAGTAGAGTGTAAGTTCCTTAAGGGCAGGGAATGCTTTTGTTTTTTCTTTGGGTTCTAAACACTTTGCACAGTGCCCTCCACAGAGCAGATGGTCAAAAACGCTTAGGTTCATTCACCTAACCATTTAGGGGCTACTATGTTCGAGGAAGGGTGCTAGGGTTTAGAGAAAATAGAAACTAGAACATGGTCCTGGCCCTTATGGACCTTGCTGTCTAATGGGGGGGATGTTAACAGCTCGCATACAATGTGTTATTCTCCGTACATATGTGGTGTTATATGTTAACTTGTATAATGGGAGGTTGGCTAAGCTCTGGAGGAGGGGCTGGTATGAGGAGTAATGGAAGAGATGAACTGAAACAAGGGGTGTTTTCTTTCTCACTCAGTCTCTTCCCAAACAACTTTTGGGAATTCTTCTTCTTGCTATTAGAATTGGGCACTTCCTTACTAGCTGCTCAACAAGGGCAGGTCTGGTGCTCCCTCCAAAGCCCCTCCAGGGCTGGGGTGAGCTTCTGGCCTGGCAGAGGGACAGAGTGATGGGAGCCAGCCATTCATTCCACACAAGCACACGCCACTGTAAAAGGGCAGCCCACATCCCACTGGATCTCACCAACTCTGCCATTCTTGGCCTCAGTGCCTACTTGGACTCCCCAGATAAGGACTGAGGCCTTTCCTTCAATACCTCCAAAGAAGAAATGAATTGAAACATGTGATGCCTTTTCTACCTGTTACCTGAAAGTTGTTTATTATCAATGAAGAGAGAAAGTCTTGATTGATTCCGATTTGTGGTGGAGTTCAAAGTACACTTACTAGGCATATATGTGTGTGTTGGGATAGCAAAGGAGAGCCTGGACTTGGGTGGCTATGTACTTTCATCTCAGCTGGCTGTATAATCATTATGTATATGATGAATATTTAAAAAATGTATTTACTTGAATTTGTACATTTGTTCCAGAGTCACTACAGATTTAAAGACATTCTGTGCTGAAAGGCCCACCATGGAGGGGTTACCCTAGGGTCTCCAAGGTTCTGCCACCTGAGCCATGCTCCCCTAGGTTCCGCCAAGGGAGGAAGGCTGCCCAGCTAAATAAGTGTGTAGAGCTTCCCCACTGGCCTGGCTCTAAGGTAGGGGATGAAAACTGTGGCCACAGCAGCACCGCTCCACAGGAGGCCCTTTGAGTACTGCTTATTCTGGCCTTTCTTTGTCTCCCCAGCACTTAGCACATGCCTGGCATACAGTAGGTGCTCAATAAATTCTTGTTGACAGCTTAATGGCTGGCAGATCATGCAGTAAGCAAGGGGCTGCAGACTCTTGGAGCAGAGGAGTAAGATGAGTCTATGATTTGGAGGAGATTAATGATGCCCACCTCTCAGCACAGGATGGTAGTGAGGAGGGTGCCAGGTACTACGGGCATAGGAGCCCTTCTCCTGTCCCAGGACATCCCAGTCCATTACTGCACAGCTGACTATGGCAGTAGCTCATTCTCACTGATCAGTCCCAATCAGCCTCCTTCCTGTAACTTCTCTCTGGCCCCTGGTTTTGCCCTCTGGGACTAAGCAGAACAAGTCAAACGAATTTCTCTTCCAAAAGACACACCTTCCAAGTGCTTAAAGAGAGGACTTAGGTGTCACTGAGTCAGTCAGTTGCCAGCATTTATTAAGCACCTGCTGTATGCTAGGCACTCTAAGTACTGGTGACAGAAAGAAGGCCCTGCCCTCGAGGAGCCCCCTCCCCTCCTCCCCTTCAGGAAATGCAAACACCTGTCAGAGTGTACTCATGAGCCTACAGAGGAAGGCACCAGCCAGAAGCTGCATTGGGAAAGGCTATTCATAGTACTATATTTGTTAAAGCCCCAAGGCCCCTACAAGAGCTTGGCCTAATAATCCATACAATACCAACTGATAAAGAAAGACTACAGTCCAGACTCTGCCACATTGACCTGACCCATCAGGACCCATGCAGGGGAGGAGGAGCCAGGCCCAGAGCCAAGAAGGAGAAGACTTAGCTGGACTGCAATTCAGAACCCAGGTCTCTCCTTGCCTTTCCTTTTTTTTTCTGCTCTCTCCTCCCTTCCGCCCTTCCTTGCTTTTACCAATTTGTTTGAACAAAACCCCATATTTTTAGCACCATTATTTTTCAGGTGACACTATCTCATTGCAAATTAGGCAATAAACAGCATAATTTCGGAACGAATCAAACTTGTGGTCCACATGAGAAAGCCACAAAAAGCCACTGAGAAATTGTAATCTACCCTATTGGACAAAGCACATAGCCAGTGAGATTTCAGAGTCAAAGAAAGGTTGGTAGCTTTTCACATTAAGAAAATAAACTCAGGTGAGGAAATCTAGAAAATAGGAAGGATTCATGGTAAAGGGCAATTAGGTAACAATCAGTGGAGATAGAAACAGACTAGGGATTATCAACAGTGTACTATGGACCACCTGGACATAAGGAAAAAACGGATGCTACAACTTTAGGAAAATGATCACAAGCCTGAACTAGATGCATGAGATAGTAGCCATTGCTGACTTCAATGACATCTACATCACCTGGAGATGTCTCTCTGCCACAAGCAGAGCAGGAGTGGGGAACCCTCAGGTTACCCTTGAGGATCTAGAGGGCCAGAGGTGGCCTCGAAGCCACAGGTTCCCCACCCCTGCTCCTAGGTGAACAATTCCATCTTTCAGAAGGGAAATTCTCTCGTGGTCCCTAAAGTAGAAATGATGGGAACTTTGGGGGGGACGTAATGACTCCATTTTAGAATCTGTGATAGAGAATGAGAGCAAGGCAGGCAAGGTCAGACAAACTCTTCAGATAACAAAACAAACTTCCAAAGGAGAAAATACATGTGGGAAGACCCCATCCCATGGCCTAAAATTGTAAAGGGAAAGTTAGCCCAGGAAGGATGGGAAGCCCTCAAGAGTGAAACTGAAGTCACAAAGAGAAACAATCACGAGGAAGAAAAGGGGGACAGGGTCCCAAAAGACAAATGAGTCATACAGGGAATTCATGAACAAACTTAGATTTTAAATAGACTTGTATAGAAGATGGAAGCAGGAGTGGGTAATGGTGCATGAATTCAGAAGGGCGGCTCAGTCTTCTAGGAATCGTATCAGAGTACAGAATGGGTTGAGGCTTGTCAAGGATCCTTTATAAGGACAAAATAAGGGAGGTTTTTAAAAAAGCCAAGTTGGTAGAAATACCATTAAAGAAGGTACAAACCCACATTTTGGGGATGGGAGTGTGATAAAGAATGAAACAGAAAAAAAGTATTAATTAATTATCTTTCTTGGCCAAAGAAAATGGTCTTTGGACTTGAAAGAACAAAAAAGGATAATAGGAAGTTGAAAGTAAAAATAAATGGAAACTAATAAGAGAGTGCCTACCTAGCTAGAGGCAGCGGATGGTACAGTGGATACAGAGCCCTAAGTTCCAATCTTGCCTCAGATACTTCCTAGCTGTGTGACCCTGGGCAAGTCCCTTAACCTCTGTTCAACTCAGTACACTCTTCAAAATGGGGATAATAACAGTGTCTACCTCCTGGGATCTTGTGAGGATCAAATGAGAGGATATTTGTAAAGTGCTTCACACTGGCACATAGAAGGTATGTAACAAATGCTTGTTCCCCTTCCACCTACCCTCAATGACAGGACCAAGTGACCTAGAAGCCAGAGTCCTGAGAGAGCTGATAGGAGTCACTGATGAATCTCTCTGTGGGATCTCAGAAAGGTTGTGGAGAGCAGGCTTGGGAAAGGCCCATGCCCCAGTTATTTAAAGGAACATGAGCAAAATCTGCAATCCAGTGAATCTGATTCCTAGAAAAATTCTAGATTGCATTATTATGTAGAAAAAGAAACAGAAACAGGAGATCACCTCAAACTCATCTCATTTCCTTTTGGACAGGGCTATTAAGCTGGTAGATGAGGGGACACTAGAGAAGAAATGGTTCACCTTGATTTTAGAGAAGTATTTGACAAAGTCTCTCTTGTTATTCTTGTAGACAAGACAGAGGAATACAAGCTAGAAAGGAATGCAGTGAGGAAGACCGGGAGCAGTTGAATGACCAGATGTCAAGGACTTGTCTGAAAAGGTTCTATGCCAATTTAGGAGACCTCTTCTTGCTGAGTACCCACTGGGATACACATTTGGCTCTGGCCATTAAAGTTTGTATCCAAAAGGCAGATGCTGTTTTCTTGTCAAATGTTCAGATGACGCAAAGCTAGGAGGGATAGCTAATATGCTAGATGACAGAGTTAGGAGCTCCAGAGATCTCAGCAGGCTAGAGAATTAGGCTGAATCTGATAAGATGAAAGTAAATAAGGATACACAAAGTCTTATGTTCAGATTTAGAAAAATCAACCACACAAATACGAGATGGGGGAGGCACATAGAGTCATTTGAAAAAGGTCCTGACGGCTTTCAACAACTAAGGCTCAGTATGAGTCAGCACAGAGTGTTGTTATATTTATAAGGCAGCCAAGAAAGCCAATATAATCTTAGGCTGATTTAGGAGAATGTCCAGGAATAAGGAGGTGACAGTTCCATAGTCCTCTGTTCTGGCTAGACCACGCCTGGAATGCTCAGTTCTGCGGGGTGCATTTTAGGAAGGACATTGGCAAATTGGAAAATATTCAAAAGAAAACAACCAGCCTATCTGTACATTTGTTCAAAAAGCACTATTTTCTCCTTAGTCAAGAAAAAGAATCAAACTTCCCCTTAAGCAAAATTATTTCTCTAAAAGTCAGACCCATAAAACATGCCAACATCCTTGTTTTCTCTTGTTTGTCTCCCTAAACTGGGGACCTTTGCCTTTCTTGTCAGGCTTCACAGATCGCCTGAAGAGACCTGCGGCCCAGCTGATGGAGCGGGGATGGATGGAACCATTTTGCCACTAAGTGATGGCAGTGTCGTGGCTGACACTGAGAACAGCTACAGGAGCTCTCGCAGCCAAGAAATAGGAGGCAGCCAGGAGCCCAGGCCTTCTGATTTATCCCTTTCCTGCATCACAGCTATCTTCAACGTGACAGATGCAGCAATAAAATAAAAACGGAAGGGAAAAAACCCAACTGGGTTATAGACGACACATCGCTCATTGTAGGATTCTTCCTGGGTTATTTATTTAGACAAAAATGTACACATGATAGCAGCCATTCCTCCCAACAAAACGCCAGGGAGATAAGAGCAGAACTTTTTTTTTTTCTTATAAAGCTCAAATTCCACCGTGGGTGTTAGGGCCTCCTCCATGCAGGTGAAGTCAATCAAGAACGGTACAAAATCAAAAGCTAGACCATGGGATTCTGAGGCTTCATCCAAGGGTTCTAGATTCCCTGTGGGACCCCTCTGAGGCTTTGCTGATGGGTTCTAGATTCTCCGTGTTGTGACCCCTCTGAGGCTTCATTGAAGGGTTCTAGATTCTGCAATCTACTTCAGTGTTCTGTGCCTTGTGATCCCTAAGGCTTCATTTAGGGGCTCTAAATCATAGAGGGGGCTGTCTTTGGGTTTGGAATCAGAAGACCTAAGTTCAAATCCTGATTCTACTGTTAGCTACCTGTGTGACCTTGGGCAAGTCACTTAACCTTTTGGTGCCTCAGTTGTCTGTAAAATAGGAATGCTGGTCTGGGTGATCTCTAGTGTCTTCACTAGCTCCTAAACCTCCTAAACTACAACAGTGCAGTGTAGACAGTGTTGGATTTGGAGTCAGAGGAAGTGGGTTAGAATCCTGGCCCTGACAGCTCTGTGGCCTTGGACATTTACGCTCACTGGGCCTCTCTCTTGTCAGATGGGAGCATTGGAGCAGCTGCTCACAAAAGGCCCTTCAGGCTTTGCTCCTGGGATGCTACTTTTTTGGGTCCCAAGTCTGTGGAAGGAAGTGTGCTAGCAGTCCCGACTCTGGCGTGAGAAGGCCTCATTCCAATCCTTGGCCCGGTGCCTTGTGACTCGGGGGCCACAGTAGCTGATGGAGGCAGCTCATAGTCCCAGGTTCAGCCAGTCTCCAAGCCTGTCCTCTGTGATGCCTTGCTGGGCTACACACAGCTATTCACAGGGTGTCTCCCGCATTGGACTGGGAACTCTCTCAAGGTGGGGGCTCTAAACATAAGCCCAGGGCTTAGCACAGTGCCTGGCACACAGCACTTTCCTCATAAGCCTCCTACAAAGCTGGGGCTACACATGTCGTTCTCCTCACTTTTCAGGTAAGGCCGCTGGCATTCGGGGAGCCTGTTTACTTGGCTAGCAAGTGATACGCCTAGGCCTGTGTCCAGCTCTGTGACTGGGTGAAGGGCTGTCATGTGGAAGACAGGCTGAACTCAGTCCCCTCAGCCCCATAGCACTAGGAGCAGTGGGGCAGGGATGCTAAGAGGCAGACATCAGGGGCACACCCTGCCCGAGTGCGAGGGGAGGCCATGGGAGGCTGAGGAGTCCTGGCCAATGCTGATCTGCCCAGGGAAGATGACTGATCAACAGGGATGTTGTAGAGAGGACACAATGGCCTTTGGGCCCTGCCAAGTCTGTCATCAGCTCTGGATGTCCTGCCATTGGCCTACACTGGCCTGGGTCTCATCCTTTCCAGTCTACAGTCTTAGAGCCTAAAAAAATCATAAGATATGAGAGCGTCACCAAGTATTTCTTGTATCAATAAACAACATTTGTGGCTGCCGGGCCTTCAGAGTGAATTGTGGTTGGGGAGGCAGCAAGCAGAAAAGTCATTCATTTTGTTGGTGGCAGAAACAGGAGAAGCCCCCAGGAGTCTTAGAAGAAAAACAAAAGAGGTGGGCAAGTCTTAAAAAACAGCTTTAAGCCGAAGCATGCTGAGTAACGGCTCATTCCTGGCTGCAGGTCTTTTGTGTGTGAGAAGAATAAGGACACCCACTCCTGGCTGGGGTTCTGCAGACCACCCTCACACCTCTGAGAGGTTAGCCAAAGGGATGAGGGGGCTCCAGACCATGAGGCCTCTCTTATCTTCCCCTACCTGCCCTCCTCAGGCTCCAAGCTGGATACCATCTGCCGCCCACACCTTGGGCAGAAAGCAGCTTTTGTATTACTATCAGGTAAAAAGCAGGCTCTGATCTTTTCCCATGGGGGAGTGGGCAGCTATCTATCCTTTCATTGGTTATTTGGCTTGTTACTCTGTGATAAGCAGGAGAGTAATGGGGCTGCCATCATGTTGGATGAGTGAGAAGGCAGTGGCCAGAGTGGTGACCTTTTGGATGCAGCCACTTCCTGGCTTACTGAGGCAGAAGTCTGAGCATGTTGCCCTCTGCTCCCAGACCCTCCATGGCTCTCTACTGACCTCCTTAGAATGGCATTCAGCCTCAGGCACAATTTGGCACCACCTTGGCCAAGCTGGACTAGTCTCCCTTTGCGCACATTCTGTGATTTCCCATGATTTTCCCTTTGCTCACACTTTCCTCAGGGCTAGAATACTGCTCCTCCCACCTCCTTGTAACTTCTTGAATTCTTATTCATTAAAGCCCAAATCAAAGGCCACCTCCTTCAGGAAGCTTCCTCTGATTCCTCATGCCCCCATGAATTATCTCCAACCGGACTGCATAATGCACGTGTTTATGCGTTTCTTAATCACTGGACTTATATTCTTCTGTAGTGTAGTTATATGTGAGAAGGAAAAGCTTGCAGACAGAAGTTTCACCAAATGGAATGGCCTATCTCTAGAATGACTCTGTGAGCAAAGTCTGAATGGCCCTGTGTTAAGTGAATGACAGAGGCTTCTTGTTCAGGTCAGGGCTGCTCAGGACTCCTTCCAGGGGTTGCTCCCTTCCAACTATGCAGCTCTAAAATTCCCTAACTCTCCCCTTTCCAATTCCTGTATTCCATAAGCATTTACTGAATGCTGACTGTATAGAAACTCTTTGAGACACTGGGGATACAAAGGCAAAGCCAAGTAATGGTTCCTGACCTTGAGGATCTTGCACTCAGGAGAGGGGAGCATGGGATCGGCAATCTGTACATAGAAAATTAAATGCAAAAAATATGCAAAGCAACTATGGGAGAGAGTGCTAGCAGGGGAGAGGGTCCTGATGGGCACCTGTCAGAGGTGGCCCTCGGACAGAGCTTTGTAGGAATATGGCAGTGCTGCTGGTAGCAGAGGTGAGAAGGGGGGTTGAGCCAAGGCCTCAGAATGGAAGCTGGGGTGTGTGTGTGGGGGGCAGTAAGAAGGCCAGCTGGAGGGCAGAGTCTGTGAAAGAGACAGGGGCCTGTGGACTGAGTCTGAGAGGTGGCCACCAGGTTATGCAGAGCTTTCCAAACCAAGAAGAGTCTGTATTTGAACCTAGAGATGGGAGGCAAGTGAATGGGCACGTGACCTCAGTGGTCAGATATCAGTCAAGACTGCCACAGACAGCTGGATGTTCCAGTAGCGACCACGGTGAGGCTCCTGACCTCCTCAGGGATAGCATCTGGGGTCATATGCCAATTTCCCCCCACAGAAGCAGCAGAAGTGAGTCATACTGGAATTATTCCCCAGCCATGTGCCAGTCAACAAGCATTTATTAAGTGCTAACACAGAGCCAGAGCTGGGGATAGAAAGAAAAGCAGGACTAGAGTTGGCCTTGAAAGGAGAAGGCAGCTCATATTAGATTGCAAATTTCTAAGTTACCAGGTCTGTAAAGCTATGGCATGGAAGGAAGGAAAGGAGGAAGGCGCTGGCAGCCTGGGAAACTGGGAAAGGCCTCCTGTAAAACGTGGAATCCTGGCTGAACCTGAAGATGGGTGGAAGGCACAGCAAGGTCACTGTAGTGAGATGATCCAGCAGCTGGAGGGGAGCAGAATGTAACAAGGCTGGGAGGGGAGAAAGGAATTCGATTATGAAGATACCAAACTAAGGACTTGACTTTTGATCCTGGAGGCACTAGGGAGCTGTTGATGTTTACGGAGTGGGGTGACATGATCAGAAAATCCCTTTGGTGGCTGAATGGAGAATGGACTGGAGGCAGCAGCCCAGGGGTGAGGAGATGAAGGCCTGCACCAGGTGGGGGCAGGGTCAGAGAAGAGAAAGGGACAAGCTGAAGTAAAGGTAAAACCAACAAGATCTGCTACTGAACTGTATATCCACAATGAGTGAAAGTATTTGAGAATGACCCCAAGGTTGTAGGCCTGCGACTGTGGGACTAGCAGGGCAGTGAGGCCCTCAACAGTAATAGAGATATTCAGGAAAGCAATGAGTTTGCAGGGTGAGACTTAGGTTTGGGATGTGTTGAAGCTGAGATGCCCCAAGGACGTCCAATTTAAGATGGCCAGCAGGCTCCTGGGGTTCTCTCACTCTCAGGAAGAGAGGGAAGAAGGCCTCCTGCAGAAGGTCACTATGGAACCTGTCAGCTTTGCACAAATGAAAGCAAGCCTTTCTCAGGCTCCTGGGCACTGTGCTAGGCAGGAGGCATGGGACATGGGGAGAGATGGGATACTGATCTTGTTTCCCAATTCAAGAAATAATGATGAGGGGCCTCCTTCTGTGCGAGTTAACATACACAAGAAAGCCAACCAGTCTGTGCCCCCAAGAAGCTGACGTGGCCCCAGGGAAGGTCCATTCAGGCAATTTCTAAGGGAAGGGAGCAAATCAGGAAAGGCTTGGCACCTGAACTAGGTCCTGGCTGGGAGGGCACATCCAAAAAGGCCCCCCCCCCCCCACTCAGGGAGAGTGAGTGAGCTAAGCGTGATGCTTAGGAGAGGCCCAGGCAAAGTGCCAGGACAAAGATGAGCAGGGAGTGAAGGAGGAGGCTTCTTAGAGAAGGTGGCCCCTTGAAGGAAGGTGCCTCCGGGCATTAAAAGAGGGTGCTGGGGGATGGCCCAAGTAAATGCAGAAGTGAAAACAGGAGACCAGTGAATTAAGTCAGGATCCAGGCTGGGCCACATCATGGGAGGCTCTGAATGCCGCTGGATGGAAGATGGCTCAGGCAGAAAGGCTGGGAATGGATTGGAAATGCAGAGACTTAAGGCAGGGACACTGGTTAGGAGATAATTAGAAATCATTTAGGCGAGAGTGGAGGGTCTACACAAGGCCCATCTCAACAGGAGTTAAGGGAACACATGAAGGGCATTGAAAAGACAGACTTGACAGGAAATAGCATGTATGGGGATGCTGGATACGTGTGCAAGGGAGTATCCAACAGAACTTTAGGGTTCTCAGCTCTGGCCCACTGGAGTGTGGGGTACCCCTGGGAGTAATGGAGAAGTGAGGGTGAGGCAGGTTTGGGGGGAAGAGGCCCAGAAGGAGGGCTACAGGCAGTGTGATCCAGGGAGTCCAGGGTTAGAGATACAGGGGGCACTGATAGAAAGACTACAGCTGAAGCCACGAGAGCCAATACAAGGGAGCTCCCTGGCCACCCCGGCACATCCTGGGCAATGCTGGGTAGGTTCTTCTCTGGGGATGCCAGGGAAGGGAAATGCTGGCTGTAAAGTCAAAGATCCTCTCCACCAAACCCTGCTGGCTTTTCTCAGGACTTCCATCCCCAAACCAAAGATGCATTCTTCTAGATAAAAGTGCCTGGCACATTGGATTGGGGACAAAGGGCAGGGGACAAGGAGGGGAGGAAGGCATGCAGTCCAGGAAGTGGGGTCTCACAAAGAGAAGCTGGAGGAGAAGGTAGCGCCTCCTCCCCCATCACTTGGTCCTCCTCCTCCTTCTCTCATTATCACGGGGTGGAATCACAGAATCATGGAGTCCAAGGAGACCTGGGCAGCCAGAGTGCTCGCTGCAAACGAGGAATCCCTTCCACCATCTCGCCCAGAGGCCACATGCACTAGGACTCTCTGCTTCCCACAGAACCCATTGGCCTGTGGGACCCATGGGACCACTCAGAACGTCTGTTCCCTCTCACACATGTGGTTGTTGGTCAGTCATTCATTAGGTCATGTTCCTGGTTGTTGCTTTCTTGCCATTGTCTAGCCTCCTACCCTCTGCAGTGTGAAGTCCCTTCGACCATCTGAAGGCTTCCTCTGCTTCCTCCCACGGAGCCTCTGTGTGGCAGGGTAGGCAGTCTCCTCCACATGCTGGCTGCCCTCCTCCGGACCATGAGGCCAATGCTCTCCCCTGAATGATCCTGTAACATGTTAGGTGGGCCCTGACAAGCAGAAATGGGGGTGTGTCATGCCTTGGCTCTGGACACCAAGTCCTGTTACCACAGCCTAGTCTCCCTCAGCTTGCCGGCTGATGTCTGTCACTCTGTGGATTCACAGTGAGCTTGCAGTCCACTGAAAACCCCAGATCTTCTTCAGATGAACTGTCATCCAGCCATGCCTCCCCACAGTGCTGTCATGTGGGAGTCATGCAGTAGGAATCTGAGAGGGGGCAGCCTCTTGGAGGGGCTACATCACAGGCTGAGAGGTAGAATGTACCTTTTATAAACATCTGCTCAGTGCCAAGGGCAGGTCTCTAAGACCATAAGTCAGGTTCTCCGCAGAGCTCAGCTCCCACCTCACTTTCAATGAGAGCTTGGCCCTGTTGCTAGTGCTCCCCCTCCCCCCCCAATGCCTTGGATATATTTTGCTTTTACTTAGACGTGTAAACGTTAGTTGGATCTGCCAAGAGAACAGAAGCTTACGGGCACAGACATTCATTTTGGTCTTTCTGGCCCCTGTGCCAGGCACAGTGCCAGACATGGTGTGGTTACAAATGCTTGTGGGGTGACTGAGCTCCCAAACTGCTCCATGCCAGAGTGAGGAGACTTTGGGGGGATCTTCCAAACCACTGGAAAGACAGAAGCAGCTCAATTTAGGAAAGTATTTGTTTGAGAAATTTAGAAATGTTTTTAGAACATTCCATTAGTCCAGGGAATAGAGCATAACATTCTGCTGAATAGATACACTAAATAATCTAAAATATACTGCATAGCCATATTATGATTAGTTATGAGGATTATAAAGAAGGTAGCAGAGAAAGGGAGAGAAACAAAGAGACACAGAAGGAGACAATGGAAGAGTGAGGGAGAAAAGGAAGGCAAGAGAAACGGAGGGAGAAGCAAGCCGAGGCTGCTGGCTGAGAGGACCCGGGTCTGACACATGCCATCAGAGGTGATGGGCAGGGCTCCTGCTGCCCACGCCATCCTCTTCCCTCACAGAGGAGCTGGAAGGGTGCCCATGGGCATTCGGGCTGGTGCTGACCTCACCAGGATCCTCACCAAGGCCTTCTGGAGGCCACGTCCTTCCCCAGCCCCATGGCCCTCATTTTCAGGAAAAATTTCTACCCGTTGAGTCTAAATCAGGCTCTGTGCACCTCTATTAGCCACCACTCTTTGGGGTAAGCAGAATAAGGCTAATCCTTCCACATGGCAGAGGTCATAAGCCCTTCCGCACCTCCCCCAGCTATCTCTTCTCCGAGATAACACCTGAAATTCCTTTAATTAATCCTCTCATAGGGAGGGAAGGCAAAAAACCAAAAACAAGCATTTATTAGGCACCTTCTACTTGGCTGTCACTGTGCTAACTGCTTTACAAACATTATCTCATTTGATCCTTATAACAACCCCGGGAGGGAGTTGCTATCTTTAGGCAGACAGAGGTTAAGTAACTTGCCTGGTGTCTGTCACACAACTAGAAAGTGTCTAAGGATAGATTCAAACTCAGGTCTTCTTGACTCCAGGTCCACAGTTCTATCCAACTTCTCACCATCCTCATTACACTCCTCTAGATGTACTCCTAACTCCAAGGTCTAACATGCAGGATTCTGGGTTCTCAAGCCCCTCCCAGCCCTGCCATCCCCTGTTCTCAGGCTCCTCCCAGCCCTGCCATCCCCTGTTCTCATGCCCCTCCAAGCCCTGACATCCCCTGTTCTCAGGCCCCTACCAGCTCTGACATTCAGTTCTAACAGTCTGTGATTTTGCAGTAAGTCAAAAAAGAAAATGGTTCTCTGAGGGAGAAGATGCCAAAGGCATGCCCAAGACAGGGTAGCATTGAAGTAGATGGGAGCCCCTGGGAGTGGAGCATCAGGGAGGCTCTGGGCCTCTGTCTCATGTGCCCCTCTGGCAGCCCTAAGAGCTCCCAGCCTTTTTCATAAGGATGATTATCAGGCGAAGTCTGTCCCCTGCATTTGCTGTGGGCAGCTGTCCCCCAGTCCCTGTACATTTGTCCACAGAGTGCTTTGGCCCATGGTTCCAGGCTGTTAATAGCTTTCTGAATCCAGATTCCAGCACCTCCCTATTATACAGCCTGTGCCTTCCACAGGCCTGAGAAGGGTACCTCTGTGTCTTCACCTCAGCAGCCAAGCAGAACACGGGAAGGATGGCCTGAAGGGCAGATTAAATGAGCCTGCTTAGAGGCCATGACAGTTGTCCAGGAGGCTGTAGCAGGGGCTGTCGGTGGGAAGGATTAAAGCCACTTCAGCTCTGGAGTCAGCAGATGGAGGGGTCCAGATTCACAACTGCAGGGCTCCAAAGCCAGAAGCCGGGATGAAAGTGGATGAATGGGGTTGGGGGTGGGGGAGGAAGGGACTAGAGCAGTGGAGTGAAAAGGAAGATTTAGTCAATCAGGTCTGCATGAGTCTGAGGGGCTGGTGACCTGGCTGGGGGAGAGTTCTTGTAAACAGTTGGAGATTCGGGTCTGGAGCTCAGTGCTGGAAGTGCAGGTCTGGGAACTGTGAGCAGACCATGGGTAGCTGGAACCCTTGACAAACACTGGGAGTGACTGTCAAGGCAGACATCAGAGAGCTAAGAGGCAAGGGTCAAGGGTCAAGGAGAGGGTCTTGGCAAGTACATGTTCAGGGGTCAGGAAGAGGAAGGGAGCCAAGGGAAGGAGACAGAGAAGGTTAGAGAGATTAAGAAGAGGGTGGGAAGAGAAGAGAAAGCACTGAATGGGAGGGGGTGGTGGGGAGCATATGAAATGCCTGGCTGCTGCCGTGGCCAGCTTCGGACCGTGGTGGGACAAAGTCTGGCTGGAGGGGCAAGGAGAGAGTGGGCAGTGAGCAAATGCAGAAGGCAGGGACGGCTGCTCTGTCTACAAGCTCAGAAGGGTGAGGTGAGGGCCAGTCTACCCGGGTAGGTGGGAGTGAGGGCTGCAGTGGTTACTGTGGGGAACAAGGAGTTAGAAACAACTTACGGAGCAAAGAGATGACCAAGGACCACTGAGGCGTTGGGCTGAAGACAGTCACCAAACTTGGGAGGGGAGAGAAGCATTAAAGGTCAGTTAGCTGGTCTTACTTCCTCATTTTGCCCAAGGCAAAACTGGGGCCCAGACATGGGAAATGACAGATGTATAAATCCTATTCTCCATCCCCAACTGTTCTGTACCGGTAATGCCCATTTTGTAACCCCACCCCCCAAGGCCCAACCTTCCACCGTGCTCTCTGGAATGCCTGCTCTACAATGAACAAATGTGAATGATGCTGTCTTGCACCTTTTCCTTCCCCATTCCTTCTGTCTGCGGGCTCCTCCTGATGATACAGCCCCTTCAGCCTCCATTTCTAGTACTGGCTGAACTTTCACTCGTACTCTGACTAACTGGAGGGTGGGGTGAAACCCCTGCCTCTCCACTGCCTCTTCCAGACTCTCTATTATTGTGAAGCAGCTTCTCCTATTCTCCAGAGAGATCACCCAAGCCACATTTCGGTGGCTATCATCTCGGTCTGAGGATGTTCTCTTTATGTCTTCTATGAGCTGCTTCTCTGCATAGCTTCTGCCCTCATAGTAGGGATGTTCCCTCAAGTACCCTCTCCCCCCTCCTACCTCAGCTACATACATACAGATGGTTGTCCCTCAAAAGCATTCCTCTTCCCCGTCCGTGAGTTCTGAAATTCTCTTCTCTGTTGATCACCTTTTCTCATCCTGTCTTTCCCAATGCCTTACAATATCTGTTTCTGGCCTTCATCTTCACTGATCCCCAATCCCTCTACCCCTAGTTCTTTCCTGGGGCTATAATTCCCATACCGGTTTCTTGGTCAGTTCAACTCCGCACTAGCCTCTATTTTAGAATCTCCTGGCCCCTCCTCCTATTGCCAAAGAGACCCTGATTTTGCATCACTCCCACCACCTGCTGCCTTTGTTCATGTGCTTGTCCTGCTGAACAGAGCTGGGAGAAATCAGAGAACCATGTTTCCTGGGTATGTACATCATCTCAGCTGGGACCTTGCTGCAGCAAGGCAATCCTTTTATACCATCCTCATCAGTTCCCTCTCCTACTCCTCACAGTAACTTTTCGAAATCTTTTCACCCTTCTCAAAAATCCCTTGGCACTCTACCTCCTCTCAGCTGAGAACCTTGCTTCAGACTTCACTGAAAAAAGTGAGGCTGTTAGCCCAGAGCTCCTTCTTCTCAGACCATTTAGATATCTTCCCCCATCATCTCCTCCTCGACCCCTGTTCACATGGAGAGGTGGCCCTTCTCCATGCCAAGGCTCCTCTCAATGTACCCTTCATCCCATCCCTTCCCATCTCTCCAAGAGACTGACCACACTGTCACTCCCACTTCTTCCATCTCTCCCTATCTACTGGCTCCTTCCCTGCTGCCCATAAACATGTCTGTGTTTCCCCCAATCCTTGAGAAACCCTCAGGTGATCAGGCCATCCTTATTCATCTTCTGTCTTTCCTCCCCATTTTGGCTAAACGATCTGCAGTCTGTGCTTCCACTTCCTCTTCTCCCAATTCACATCTGGATCTTCTGTGATCTGGCTTCCGGTGTCACTGTCCCATTGAAACTGTTCTCTCCAAAGTCAGCAACGATCTTGTAGCTGCCAAGCCCAGTGGCCGCTCACTCCTCCTGGGTGCTGGGTTTTGGTCGTGTCCCTCTTTCCTGATCCTCCTCCTGCTCTCTGACTGCTGTGTCTTGGTATCCTTTGCTGAATCTTCAGCCAGGCCATGGCCACTAACCATGGGTGTGTCCCAAGGCTCTTCCTGGGCCTTCTTTCCTTTTCCCTCTAAATGTCTCACTTGGGAAGCTCATAGGCTCTCATGGCTTCCACCATCATCTCTATCAAATGACTGTCACATCTGTGCTTGGGATCTAACATCTCCCTTCTGACCCACAGACATCTCAGATTGGACATCAGGTAGGCACCTCCAACTCAATGTGTCTAAAACAGAACTTGGGATCTTTCCCTTTCCCAGCTTCCTTACTCCTGTCCAGGGCACCCTGTCCTCCCTGTCACACAAGCTCAATGTCCTCCTTGACTTCTCCCCCATCTCCATATCCAGTATGTGGCCCAATCATGTCCTTTTGATATTCACAGCATCTCCTGTGCACATGCCTTCTTAGGTACAAGCCCAGACCTCGGCCTCCTCGCTTCTCACCTAGACTGGGACAACACTTTCTAATTGTTCTCTACTCACCTGCCCAAATCATCTCCAGAGCATGTCCCCTCTGCTGAGGAGGCTGCAGCAGTGCTGACTTCATCTGGGACACATAGAAAACACTCTACCTGACATTCAAAGCCCTGCCTGCCTGCTTTGCTCCTCTACGCATCTTCTATGAGCTAGCTCCAGGACTCTGCTGCTCCTCAGGAAGGACTCTGAGCCTTTTCATTCCCCCAGTGCCTGCAAGTTTCTTCCTCTTCTTCCCCCTCCATCTGGAGTTAAAACTCAGCCTGGCCCCCTCTGTTACTGGCCCTTTTATTCTAAGATTATCTGCCATTTACACTGGACGCAGGTGGTTCCAGAGGACAAAGTGTGGCTGGTGACTGCACAGTCCTCCCTCAGTTAAATCCAATTAACTTGCACGTCCTGGCATCACCTCCCTGATGTCATGGTCCTCTTCCAGAATGAAGGACAATAACAGCCATTTACACTGCATGTGACTTGTCTGTACACACGTGTGGCTTGAATGCTATCTCCTATCCAGTCCAGTCTAATAAACGTTTAGTAAGGGCTTGCTTTGTACTAGGCTCTGTGCTAAGCACTGGGGATATAGTCAGTACAGAGAAAGCCAGGCCCTGGCCTTGAGGAGCTTACAATCCAATGGGAGGAGACAACACACAAGTCTTTTGCCCTTCTTTGTACCCCCAACATTTAGCACAGTGCCTGGCTCATATCATTTAGTTATCTTAATAATTTAGTAAGTTTAATAACTTAATAAGGGCTTGCTGATGGGCTGCCTGTTGGACCACATTGCATCTGAGATGGCATAATTTAAAAGAGATCCAACCCAGCAGCATCAAAGGTTGGCTTGCCAGCGGATGGACCGTATTTCATTCGGAGCACATATTCTAGTACTCCAGGGTGTTTGCCAGTTATAAAATGTTAAAACAAAAAATAAAGACAGATGAGAGGTCAGCCTGTTGTGAGAAGACAGACAATTTCTCTTTTCAGGACCCCAATTCCTAACCAAAGTGTTCACATGATTTAATTACTCTTCTCTGTGCTAAGTGGTTTATCCATCAAAATATGAAAGACAAGCAGAAAGCACTAGAGGGTAATTAGTTCTCCTTATAGTTCAAATCCTCTTGCTTATAATGAAATTTATTTCTTCTTTCAAGTTTCCATGGCCTCAAATGTTATTGTGCCTGTTTCAAAACAGCTGATTTTAACCTTAAGACAGGAAGTCAGGAAGCTAAGGAATATTCTTGGGCACCAACAAACTTTTAACTGCTTTCTGGATAGCAGAGGAGGAAAAAACATCAGAATAATAAAGGTCAGACTCTAAGATTGAATGGGGGACGGGGCATAAGGATGGAGATAACCTGAGTTACTCTGCAGGAAACAGGAACCTTCTTAGATCCCCCGACAACCAGAAAGGAGCACCTTGGGTCATAGGCCTTAATGGCAAGATGGAAGGCAAAAAGCTGAACGACACAGCTACATCTTCCTCTGCCATCCCAGAGCAGTGGAAAAAAACAATGATTTGGGACAACAGGCCTGGGTTTGAATCTGGGCTCCCTCCCTTTGTTCCTCCCTCTGTGACTTGGGTGAGCAGCTTCTCTGCCTCTACTTCCCTTGCCTATAAAATGAGTGTTGGACTAGAGGATTGACAGCCTCTAAGGTCTCTAAGGGACTGATGGCCTTGAAAGTCTTGGTCCCTATATTTCTAAATCTCTGCTACTGAGGAGAGAGGGACTGGTCCCTGATGAGCCTTCCAAACCTAGGATGCAATTACAAAAAAGGAAGGAGCAGACAACTGGGCAGAAAATTGAGTGAAAAGCTCAGTCAGTGCCTTGCTATACCTTGAAAAATGTGAAAAAGCTCTGATTTGGAAGGGAAGCCTGACCATTTACTAGACAAACACTTGCTATGCCCTTAAAAAGCTACCTAGCTAGACTGTGGCCAGGCTGAGAAGGAGCCAGACCTCTGGGGGAGGAGACAGGGCTCTTCTTCCTTCCTTTGGACTCTTACCTGCTTCCCACAACATTGACCATTGCTCTTTGAAGTGGACCTCCTTGTCCGACAGGAGGCATCACATCTCTCTGGGAGCAGGCACAGGGTCCCCAGACAGTCACAAACACATAGACCCTTGAGATTTAAGGTGATTTAAGGCAAGAAGTAGCTTCAGAGAGCGTGGCCCAGGCAGAAGAGGGAGCCGACTGTGGATTCCAAGGAGGATGAGCCCAGGCTGTTGGTCTATGATGTGTGCGCGCGCGCGCGTGTGTGTGTGTGTGTGTGTGTATGCATGTGTGTGTGTGCGCGTATAGAGGGGACCGTAAGGACTCTACGAAAGGGCCTTGGGGTCCTGTAGCTCTGCTCTGGACATATGTATTCGCTCTGTGGGCAATTCGTCACCATTTTACTGTGAATTGGTGCCCATTCTTCCTGTGCCAACTTAGAAGAGAAGGCACCGCACCCCTGGTTTAAGGGGAGAACATCCTGCACCTACTTTCTAACCGCATCTTAGTAAATGCCTTTGCTTTAACTAACTGCATCTATCGTTATGGGGAAACTGACCCACGAGAAGCAAGCAGTTTATGGGGCACAGAGCCAGAGGGTGGGCACCCTGGAACCCAAGAGGACAAGCTGAGGGATCAAGCCAGCCCCTGCCTCTAGTTTCTGCTATAGAATGTCAGCTGTTCTTTCTTTTATCATTCCAATCATCATCATAGAAACTGTGATTTCTAGGGGTGAACCTGGCAGCTCAGCTGCTCTCTCACTGAAATCTTTCCTTAAGATCATTGGCCCAATGGAGCACATGAGCAGACATTTTCTCCAAAGCAGTTCTAGACTTTCCAGAGCTTCAGAGAAGCCTGCCCTGAGAAACACAATGTGTTCATGACGATGTACACATCTCAAAGTCGTGAACTCAGATGACTAGAAGGATGGTGGTCCCTCCCACAGAAACAGAAGAGTTTGGAGAATACATAAGTGGTTGGAGATGATTACTGAGTTCTGTTCACAATGAATTTAAACCACTTTGAGGACATCCAGCATTTGGTGATGTGAGACTAGAGCTTAGCAGGGAGACAAGGGCTCTCTCTACAGATCTCAGAGTCGTGTGCATAGAGACAAAAATGGAATGCACGGGACATAAGGAGATGAATAAGAACAGAGGAGGGACCAGGGCTAGAGCCCTGGGTTAGTGTGAGACGTGGCTAATGAACCAGCAAAGGAAACAGAAGGACCAAACGAAGCCACTATGCTGGCTCAAGCATGACTGGCAATGCTGGTTCAGGATGCCATGGACAACCCTGATGTCTAACCAAGCTCTAAGCACTCCACAGCACCTGCTTCAGCTGCTGTTCCTGGGAACAAACCGTTCCCATTCCAGTCAGGGAAGTCTTCATGTGATTGGGGCAGATACACCCTCCCCCCCAACTCACTGAAGGGATTGAGGCCCCTTGGTTACCCTCAAACTGGTTTAGGCTGCCTGCCAAGATAGTTTTACTGCTGTGTTTTGTTTTTTTTGTTTTGTTTTGTTATGTTTTGAGAGAGAGGCCTGACAATCAAGGTTAAGTAACTTGCTCAAGGTCACACAGCTAATATATGTCAAGTGTCTGAAGTTGGATTTCAACTCAGGTCCTCCTGACTTCAGGGCCGGTGCTCTATTCACTGCACCACCTAGCTGCCCCCACTGCTCTGCTTTTTACTACAGCTTTTTTGAGCCACAGGTGAGGGTTGAGTGACAGATGGACACCCAAGATGGATGAGCAGCCCTGAAAAGGACTCAGTAGCTCTCCCACAGAGGGATGTCTCCCTTGACACCTGTAGACCCCAGTCAGCCAGGCAGGAGAACCAAGAGGGAGCAGCGTCCAAAGCTCAGGAAGGAGAAGCCATTCAGGAAGATGGGGTGGTTAACAGCATTAAAACCTGAAGAAAGGTCAAGGCCAGCTCTCTCTCCTTTACCCTGTATGTACCATAGAGTTCTTTGCAGGAAGCTCTGAGCTCCTGAGAGTAGGGGCTATTTTGCTTTGTTGCAGTGTTTTTTCCCTCTTTCTTTGTATTCCCAGCATTTAGCACAGTGTATGGAATATAGAAGGGTCCTTAATAAATACTTGGTGACTTGACTTGAAGGAGAATAAAGTTTGAGAAAAGGTAAATGCATTTAGCAATTAAGAGATCACTGGTTGCCTTGGAGAAAGCAATTTCAGCTGAATGGGGAGATCAGACACCAGATTACGAGTGCTGGAAAATGTGGGAGGAGAGGAAGTGAAGGGGATAGAGGTTTTAAAAGAGGAGCTTGACTTTGAAAGGAAGAAGAGCTAAAACAAGCAGCTCAAAAGGATGCTGGGGCGGCGGGGGGGGGGGGGGCAGTAGCAGGGGGGGCAGCGGCAGGGGGGGGGGCAGCGGGGGCTTAAGAATGGAGAAGAGCTTGGCATGCCTGAAGGAAGCAGGGAAGGGCCAGGATGGACACCAGAGGGGAAGAAGAACAAGCAGGCGTTCAGCCAACCTTGAACTGGATCCCATCCTTCCATTTTACTGAGGAGGAAAGGGAAGAAAGACTCGAGCGAGTCACAGAACCGGAATTCTTCCCAGAGTTCGAGGAGCTCTTTCTACTGAATTCTATAACTACCGAGGCCTGGTCGATGCTCATGCTGGCAGGCTACCCTTTGTTTCTTCTCCCAGCCTCCCCCCTTCACTGGAGGGCTTCCAGGACAGGGACAATGATGACTTGTTGGGTGTGTTGTGTGTGGGGATGGAGGGTCCTTGTTGAGACACATCAGACCAGGAGGTCTCCTAAATCCCTCCCAGCTCTGAGATGTCCAAGGGGCAGCTTGATGGTGCAGTGGACAGAGCACTGGCCATGGAGTCAGGAAGACTCATCTTCCCGAGTTCAAATATGACCTCAGAGGATGGCCTTGGGTTAAGTCACTTCACTCCATTGGCCTCAGTTTCCTCACCTGTAAAATGAGCTGGAGAAGGAAATGGCAAACCACCCCAGTATCTTTGCCAAGAAAACCCCAAATGGGGTCATGAAGAGTTGGGCATGACTAAACAACAACAAATCTCATCCAAGGGTAAACTTCAGCCTTTAGGTCAAATGTTTCTAAACCTTGCATTGATGGAGCCTACATTAAAGAGATCTTATTGCCCAAGTTATAACTAGCAATTTTTTGTGTGCTGGAAAGTACCACAAACCACACCCTGGGTGTGGGGGAAGGGCAGGAGATGCCCCAGCCTGCCATGGGGCAGCTTCCCATTTAAACTAGTTATCCTGGCCAACAAGATGCGCTAAGGTCTCTGGGTGCCACACTGCTACAGGTCTGCAAGGGTAAGTTATGTCCTCTAACCATGGTACCTGTGGGGCAAAGCCCTGATCACTCCACACTGGTTACAATTATTGCATCCTGCAAGTAGTGAATTCTCCAGAATTGTCCATGCAAACACACAGAGCAATGGCCACATTACTTCTTGGCTCGAGCACCTTTTAGATGGGATTGCTGCAGTTCTAATGATGTGTCATTCCCCATTATCACGTGTGTCCGATGGGGGCTGACAGGCCTGCCCTTTAGCTATCCACTGAGATAGGAGCTGTAAAGCAATTTTAGGTCTGGTATGTTCTAAAGCACTATTGGAGGGGATACCAACTGTTAGCAACTCAAACCTTCCTTTGATCTGGGCCAGGCCTCATTTGGTCTCTTTGATGTATAATTTTACATCCTTAAATTGTTCCCTATCCATCAGAGACTCCAAATTTCGCTGCCATCCTAAGCTGAACCATTCTTAATCTTCACTCCCTTGGCTCTCCCTGCTCCCCTGACCTGGCGACCACTGTGATAAGACTTCGTCCTCCTTTTTTCAATCACCAAGGAAGAGTTACATCAATTCCTTCAATTGCCATCGCCCCACTCTCCCTTGATCTTTTTCCTTTCATCTCCTTCGCTCTGTGTTCAGTTCTCCTCTTGGAATCTGAAAGCTGCCACGGTTCTATAATCTCCTGCCCTGCCTCCTGGTCTGTAAACCCCAGGAGCCCCTCCCCAAAGCCAGCTGCCACTTTTGTTGTTTAATTAGCCTTGTCTTCAGATGCTCCATGCACAATCACTGCCATTCACAAGATGATGCTGTTTTCCCTGGTCACCTCTTCTATCTGAGGATGCCAATATAAACAGAGCCACAGAGTGGCAGCGTTGGAACGACCCTTGGAGATATCACAGGGCATATCTCTCCCTTTAGGGATGGAGACTTGGCCAAGGGAAACAACCTGAGCATTCACTAAACCAGCCAAGGAGAGTAGGAGGGGTCGGACTAGAACCTCCTTCTTCTTAGTTCCAAACTTTCCAGTTCATCCCATTTCTCTCACTGCTTAGGCCTTACATCCCTACTGTCCTTGCCTAGCTCTGTGGGATGTGGTGCGTGGACAGAGTGCCAGGCCTGGGGTCAGGAAACCCCAGTTCATGCCCTGCCTCAGACAATCCCCAGCCGTAGGACCCTGGGCAAGTCTCCTGATCTCTTTGGGCCTCAATGGCCTCTGGACTCAGTGACCTCGAAGCTCTTTTCCAGTTTCCCAGAGACTCTTGGCCATCATCTCCCGAGTTGTAGCCAAGTTGTCATTGGTTTCAGTGGTGGAAGCTCTGATCACTGCAATCCCTGATTTCTGAGCCATCCATAGCATTCAAGTGACCTTGTTATAATGACTGTCTCCTAGCCCTTCTTTATGTCCTCCACATTTTCATAGCTAAAATCCTGGGCAGGCCATCTAATCAGGTCTTATCTGCAGGCAGTCAGGAGCCTGGAGAGAAAAGTGGCCTTTGGGTCAGAAGATTTGGTATTAAGCTCTGGCTCAGTTGGGGCTGCCTTATGTCTGGAGAAGTCATGGAACCACTGGGAACCTCAGTTTCCTCCCTGTGAAATATGGGAGAGACTCTTTGTGCCTCTGACTGCTAAAGCCACTGGTATGAGGAGGGATTTGGAGACTGGAACCCGACAGGAACTCAGGATCAATCAGTCAATCAAAGAACATTTATTAAGCTACAGGGACTGTGAGAGGCCCGGGAGCCCAAAGAATACCAAGGAAGTCATCTGGGTCTTCTCCCTATAGAGCAGCTCTATAGGGAGAAGACAACCTGAACACACAGGAAGAAGTTTATGCAGAAGGTAGGATGGACACAGGCATGCCGGGCCCTAATGCCCCTGGAAGCCTGTATGAGAGAGGGAGCTCTTGGAGCTTCCTGTGGGGGAGGGAGAGGCGGCCTGCTCAGCTCTGGCCTCTGACATTACACTTTGGCAGCTGTGTGGAAGATGGGTGGGTAGGAGGTAGGGGGAGCTGGAGGCAGGAACATAAACTAGGAGAGGAGTACAATGGGGAAGATGGAAGAATGTTCAGGTGGCACACTTGGGTGACTGGGTGGGGCGGGAATCTGGGAGGAAAAGATAATGAGTTCTGTTTTGTACCTGTGGAGATGCCTGTGTGACATGCAGTTCAAAATGTCTAAGAGGGAGTTGGTAATACAGAGCTGGAGCCCAGGAGAGAGAACTAGAATCTGGGTTATCTTAAGAGGGATTAGCTAAACCCACAAGGTCACTGAATGAGAGGACAGGGAGAGAACAGAAGAGAGGCCAGGACAGAAAATGCCTACTTACAGCCACAGGCTCCTGGACCCCTAAAGGAAGGCTGAGCAGGCTGACCTCACAGGAGTGCTGCCAGACTGCCATGCAAAGAGGGCTTTGTGATGGGGAAATGGCCTGATCATGGCTGTGTGGGGGCCAAGGGAAGGTGTGAGTGGGCTAAGAACATGTCCCACCAAGGCAGGACCAGCAAGGCCAGCCTCACTTCTCCTTGCAGCCTCAGGGATGATGCTGAGGGCACCTGAATCTCTCTTAGAGTTCTCCATTTCTGTGAGTGACCGCCCTCTCAGGCTGTAAGCTGAAGGGGAGCTGGGGACATCAGGGGCTGGGCATGCTTTGGAAGATACTGGTTAGCACCTGCTTCAGCCAGGGAACGTTCTGGGTTTTACTTGTGCTGACTTGATGTTTCCTCTTTAGTCTTATGGCTCCCCTGGTGCCCTAGAAATCAATGAAGGTGAAGCAGTAATTGAAGAGAGGATCAAGAAAAGCTCTTGAGGATGTTAATTGGAAAAGAAGTCAGACTTTAAGGCGCAAACAGAAAAACTAAAGATCCTTTCAGGAGAACTGGGAAGGGCCAGATTGGAACTGGCTGGGGAAGAGGGGAGCCAGAGCAGGATCAAGTCCAGAGGGGAGAACCAGGACAGGAGAATGTACGCTGGCCCTGTGAGGGGGTCCTTAGCCCTCCCACACCTGAAGGGCTATCCTTGTTCTGGTGGCCCTGGAGCAGCAGGAGAAGCTTGCAAAGAGCAAATTTAAGTGACACAGATATCTTCCTATCAATGAGTGGGGATCTTGTGTAAGATTCCTGGTAAGGTGGGGGGTCCCTGGGCATGCAGAGGTTGTGGCATTTTCCTTTCCTGCTTGGTCTAAGTGCCCCTTCCTTGGATATTCTGGCTGACCAGGGAGAGCACCTCCCTTCACCAGTCTTCCCCTGTCCATTGCTGAGCTTGCTCATGTACACACTTACTTTAAGTCCGCAGCTATCAGGTTGAACCCATTGTACAGGTGTGCTTCTGAGGAGATCTTCTTCAGGTAGGAGAAGCTGTCTACATCAGTGGTTAGGAATTGGGTTACGAGCTCACCTAGAGCAAAAGGAAGAAAAATATGAAGCAGCAGGAGCCCTAGACGCCCCTGCCCTCCCAATCAGCCAGATGAAGCAGGCAGAGCTGGGACACAGGGAGTGATGGGGCTGGCGGGACCCAAGATCCAGGGAAAGACCTTAGAAGCTCATTGAGTCCATCTGCCTCACGCTACAGAAGCAAAGTGGGAGCCCAGGAGGCACCTGAGACACTTCCAAGGGACGGAATGACCATTTGAATGGCAGCAGAGGGAGGAACTTACATTCATTGAGTTCTGGAGACTTTCTAAAGAGCTCTGGCATTTGTCTCTTCTCTGATTCTCACAATAACCCCGGGACATTGGCAGGGGAGGGATGATTATACCCATTTTGTAGATGAGGACACAGCTTGAGAGGGCTAACTTGCCAGGGTTCTCCACTGACTAAGTGACAGTCAGGTCTCACAAGGCCCAGAGGCCCACTTGGCCTTCAGCACATAACCTAGGATTCTTAAGGAGGGGACCAAGAAACAGTTTTCCTAGAAGAAAGCAGCTGCCAAAAGGCAGGCCCCAGGTCTGAGGCCTTGGCTGCTCCGATTCAGAAAAGGATGAGGAAATCCTTGAGGGATTACAGCGTCACTTCTCCCCTCCCTTCCCTCCTTAGCTTGGGCATTCCTTCCTTCTGCCTTCGAGATTATGAGCAGAGACTGTCAAATATACTTACTAAGAGTGCATAGCGCCAGATGTCCTCAAAATGCTTGTAAGGATTCTTAAAGGGCACCAAGGCCTTTAGAGAAGAGCTGGCATAGACAGCGGGACATTGTCAGGAGATGTTTGGGAGAGCCGGCGTTAGGCCTGCACCTTATAGCTCTGAGCCCCCAGACAGGTACTGCATGGGCATTCCAGATGGGGTCTTTAGAGATGCCAGAGAGGAGGAAGGGGCCTGAGGCACAAGGGCTGCACACATGGAGACCTGGCCTGTGATTATGCTGGAAGTGACACACCCCTACAGGGTCAGTGCAGTGAGCAGTGGGAGAGTAAGGGAGCACAGGCTGCAAGGAGTGGGGTGCTCACAGTCTCTCTTCGCTCTCTTCCTCTTGAGACAACTCAAGGAACCTATGAGTGATGTTGTTAACAGCTGGCCTTGGTCTAGCCAATGGCTTTGGCTGCTCCCAAGCTCCTATCCACAGCATGAATCCGTATGGGAACAGAGCACTTGTGGAGCTTCGTATCAGATACATTCTAGTATCCTTTTGCTGATTTTAGAGTGGACAGAGCACTGGGCCTTGAGTCAGGAAGACCAGAGTTCAAATGCAGCCTCAGGCATTTACTAGCTGCATGACCCTGGGCAAGTCATTTCAACTCACTGCTTCAGTTTCCTCCTCTGTAAACAAAAGGAGTGGGTTGGACTCAATGACTTCCAAGGGGTCTTCCAGTTCTGAATCTATGATCATCTAAGCCTGTATCACTAAGCTTGCTTCCTAGGTCCCCATCCTTGGAGCAGGGTGCTGCCAGTGACATGACCCTTCTATAGTTTGGGCTGACAGAGTATGGAAGAGTTTGCTTTTTCAAGAGGAGTGGAAGCAGCACATGATATAATATGAATGGTGCTAGAGAGAATGAATGTTCACGTCTTTGCTTTGACACGTGCTGGGTGTGTGGCCTTGGGCCTCAGTTTCCCCATCTGGAAATGAGGATCTAACAACACCTGTAGGACACATTTCATGGGGAACAACGAGGTGTAAAGTGGTTTGTAAACCTTAAAACGGCATCTTCATGCCTGCTATTATTAGAAGCCTTAAAAAAACCACGTTTTTTAACAATAAGCACTGCCATCCAGAGACCTTTCCACTCGTACCTCTGCCTTTGGCGTCTTTATCGAGCTTCGGCTGCATGTAATTTGTCAGGGCTGCCAGCTTTCCTTTCTTACTGATTCCAAGCCACGACCCCCCTTCTTTACCTTCTTCCATATCGAGACCTGTGTCAAATGATAAGGGGTAAAAACATCAGCTCTAACAGGACGATATAAAGAGGGCTCTCCTGCCATGGCCACGGCTCTCCCTGGTTTGGACACTCTGACCTAAGACCCTGTCCTTCTGCACATCGAATGCAGTGCAATCAAACCCGGGAGGAATGGGAAAGCTGTAACTCCACCATTGCCTTGCTGGATTCCTGTGGGTGAGTAGCAGCTACAGGCATTGGTGTGAGAGGGAAGCCCCCTTAGCAGGGTCAGTTTTTTCTTTTTCATTGGTAAAGTAATGGGATTGACCTTGATGGTCTCCAAGGCCCCTGGCTGCTCTCTCCAATCTGACTGTGATTCTATAATTGGCCTCCCCTGCCTCCTTCACAAGGGAAGAGCCCCTAGGTGAGCACTATTGAAATGGGCAACTTAACTGCCAGTATTGCCCAGGTTAGCAAACTCACTAGAGGTTCCATGCAATAAATATGGTGAACAAAAATGACTCAAAATTTTAAAAAATTAAAATCTGTTTTGTAAAAAGAACTAAACCAAGAGCCATCATCAAGACTATGTGTGGTTTTAATTTAAGATATGCAGAAGCTCCAAAGTATTGCTCCAGAGCCTTGTGTATACAGTGGGTGCTTACTGGCTGTCATCCTTTGTTCCTGAAGACGACCAAAATGACTTCACTATGTTGGGGTCAAGGTCCAGTGTGTCTGCCTGTGGCTGATCAGACCAACATGAGCTCAGGAGGCTCTACCACAGGTTGGGCACAAATAGTCCGTGTGAACATTTGGAGAGGAGATGTCTCTAAATCCGTGCATCTCATGTTTCTTTCGAGCTACTGCAATTTTACTTTGCTCACATGCCTTCTTTGATGTGGGAGCACCATACTGTGCCAGCACTTCCCTCAGACTTCCAAAGCTCCTCACAGAGACCTTGAGAGTGTCCTTGTGTTGCTTCTTCTGACCTCCATGTGGGCACTTGCGTTGTGTGAGTTTTGGTAAAATAGTCTTTTAGTGTCATTCAAACAATGTGGCCAGCACATTGGAGTTGGGCTTTCTGCAGCAAAGTTTGAATGCTTGGTAGTTTAATTCAAGAAAGGACTTCAATGTCCAATACCCTATCCTGCCAGGTGATCTTTAGAATACTCCTAAGACAATTCACATAGAAGTGATTCACTTTCCTGGCATGGCACTGCTAGACTGTCCAGGTCTCATAGGCCTATAGGGACATCCCTGGAAAGTCCACTGCCAAGGTGAGTGCACTCATGCTTAATAAATGTTGAATGAATCAGAAACTAAAACATTTACTTGTCCAATGCTCAGCACTGTGATTTCACTAATACGGGTCCTCCTGACACAGGTGGCAACCTCCCTGAACTGGGCTGGGCCGGGCCTCTGAGAATAGAGTCGATGTCTAGTGCTGGGTCCCTCCTTCTGACCCCTGTAGATCTGGAGGAGTTGCCATAGCTGGTTCTCCTTCACTGACAATCTCCCAAGATCTGTAAGCCCAGGGTCTATGCCAGGATGAGGTGTCAGAATAAGACTTTAATGGATGTATACCCTCTAATTAGACAGTGCTTAAGATCACAGGGCAGTCCCATAAACTTTCAAGAGTGTAATGTAAATAGGCCACATGCTGTCTCTTGCTCCTTTACTTCTTAGCTATGATGACGAGGGCTGCAGAAGGGCTGTGTGTGTCACAGGAATCCAGCCATTGTCTCCCTCGAGCCCAGAGATCACAGGACAAATGAAAGCCCTTCAGAGGCTTTGAGGGGGCTGATGTCCTGGAGGTGCTTTATCCTGAGGGAGGGTAATTTGGCAAAGATGACTCAGAGTGGACACCATATGGCCACTAGCAGGTCTGCAGCTCAGTGAGGAGAGCTGATGATGGTCCAGCTGATCAGAGACACAGACGTGAGAAGAGGATTCTCTTGAATTCTGCTCTTGCGTTGCACTGAGTGACTATGTACCTGGATGAGTGAGTGTCTGAATTAATGAAAGCATGGATGAAGTTCCAATATTCATCCTTCGTTTGAGGAAGGCCAATGACATCATAGGGTGATGTCTTGACTTGTGCATGAATTGGATTTAAGGGAGATAGAGCTGCACAAAGTCCTCAGCCTCACTCTTTCTTCCAGTTATTGAAATCCAATGGCAAGACAAGTCAGGACAGCTGGCAAGGGCCTGGACACAGGGAACCTTGGCATTTTCAATGCCTGACCAAGCTCTCAATGCTCCCCAGTGCTTGCTTCAGCTGCCTTCATGGCCGTTGGAACAAACTGTGCTTACCCACCCATCCCCAACAGGAGAAGTTTTCACACACTTGAGGCAGCCACCCCCCTAAACCACCTACATGTCTGAGGCCTACTGGTTGCCCTCCACTTGATTTAGCTCATCTGCCAGGATGGTTTTACAGGGGTGTGGCCACTCTGCATGCCACAGACTCTTGGAGTCACAGGTGAGACTTGGATGACAAGTGGATACCAGAGGTCGATAAGCAGTCCTGAAAAGGCTCCACAGCCCTCCCACCAGAGGTGCTAGTCCTCCAGGAGCACCTGCACACCCAACATATGTAGACAATATAGGAATATTGGACAATAGGAAGCCATAACGGCAAGCTTCCCTATAGGCATGGTTACAAGAGGGAAGTCAGGAAGCAGAGCTCTGAAGGCTTTCCCCACAAACAAGGAGGCCACATTTCCATTTGCTTCTTAGATTATGCCGAGTATCTACATTCCAGGTTAAAATGGGAATCTGTGGCAAGAGGAAGTTGGATGTACAAAAGTTTGCTAAGCAGCCAACTTGGCAGTAATGTTGTGCTAACAGAGGGATGCCTGCTGCAAAGAGAAGCATCCTCAGAAACAAAGGGGCTCCCTAGGCACTGCAGCTCAGGCATGGACTTAAACATGATGCTCGTCATCTCTCTCCCACCCCTCCTAACTCCCTCATTTTCTTTTTAAAAATAGATTTTTTTTTTGCTTTCACATCACTAGATTTCCCTCCACAGCTTTCCTCTTTCTCTTCCCAGAGAGCCATTCCTTATAAATAATAAAAGGTTTTTTTAAAAAAGAAAAAAATCCATAAAACCCATCAACTCATGCGCCATGATATGCAACACTCCATAGCCATGGGCCTTCCCTCTTCACCACATTCAGCTCTGCTTGTTTCGTGGTGGTTGTTTTGCTTTTATGCTGTGTATATTGTTCTCCTGGCTTCCCTTTGCATCAGTTCATTAAATCTTCCCATATTTTTCTGTATCCATCACACTCGTCATTTCTTCTGGAAATAGTCTGGTACAGTCATAGCCCATGACTTGCTGACTCATTCCCCAATCAATGGGCATCTGTTTTGGCTCTAGTTCTTCGCTGCCACAAAAAGCAGTACTATAAACTCTTTAGGTAGATGGAGTCTTTTTTTTTTTTTTTGTCAATGACTTCCTTGAGGTATAAGCCTAATGGTAGAATTCTCTGGTTTAAAGAGTATGGGCATTTTAGTCATGTTATTCGCATAATTCCAAACTGCTTCCCAGAAAGGTTGTGCCAATTCACAATTCTAACAGCTGTTCTTAGAGGTATGAATTGGTGCAACTATTCTGGAAAGCAATTTGGAATAATGAAAATAAATTCTACCTGTCCAAACATTCTACCATGGACTCTTCCTGTCTTCTGTCGTCTTTGCCAGTTTTCTGAGGGGTTTTTAAAACGAGAATTTCTTTTATGATTTGTGCAGTGAAATGTTCTTTTACATAGTGTTAAAACTTGTGACTCTTCAGAACTGTTTGCTCATCCTAACAGAGACTGCTCTGCCAGGAAATGGCTCTAACTTCACCATTTTTGTTGAGGACACTACTATCCTTCCAGTCTCCCAGACACACACAACCTTGGAGCCATCCTGGACTTATCCTTCTCTCTCTCATACTCTATATCCAACAGCAAGTTTGATGGGCTCTCCCTGAGAATGTCTCTAGCATCCTTCTCTTTCCTCATACCGACACCACTCTGGCTCAGGTCCTCGTTACCTGGATCTATTGCCAGTACCTTCTAATGCCTCTGCTTTCCAGACTCTCCCTTCTCCAATCCATCCTTCACATAACTATTGAATTGATATTACAGAATCACAGATCTGAAGTTATCTCAGCAGCTACCCAGTGCAACCCATCCTTACAAAAGAGTCTCTCCACGAGAGCATGTTGGAAATTTTCTGCGTAATGACTTCCAATGTTTCAGATGGTCTGTTCCACTCATGGATAGTTTTCATTGTCAGGAATTCTCACTTTTCCTTGTTGTAACTTTCTTTCATTCCTGAAGGACAGATTGTAGAATCATAGATTTCAAGTTGAAACAGACCACAGAAGTCTTCTTGTTCAAACCACTTATGATCCCAATGAAGAGGCTGAGGCCTGGAGAAGTTAAGTGGCTTGTGTGTGGTCACACAAGCTAGCAGGTGGTAGAGATGGACCCCCACTCCACATCTGACCATGTCACTTCCCTGCTCCAGAAGCTTCCTTTTGTCTCTCTGTCTGGCATTCAAAGCCCTTTCCATTTGGTCTCAATGGTCTTTCTGGGCTTCTTTCACATTACCCTCCACGATGGACTCTCTTTCAGTCAGACCAGCCTCTGCACTGTTCCAATATACAACATTCCACATAGCCCACCTTCAAATCTTTGCCCATGCTCTTCCCTATTCCTGGCATGCCCTCCCTTCTAAGCTCTGCCTCTGCCATGAGGCCATTTCTTTCATCCCCTCAGGTGCCAATGCTCCCTCCCTCATCTGTACTTATATTTCTCTGAACAGCATCCTGTCCAACAGAAGGCAAGCTCCTTAAGGACAGGGGCTTTTTTCATTTTGGTCCTTATCTTCCCAGGTTCTGGCATAATGAAGTAGATCCATAATAAATTCTTGTAGATTTAAAACTGAAATGAATCGTCTCACAGCAAATATGACACAAACTTATGGATAGCTGACTTCTTTCAGGCATTATTTGACATGAGATAACACTGCTAAAGAAGGTGGACTTAATGGGATGTGCTCCTGCCACGCAGACCTGTGCAGTGTATAGAGAAAGGGCAGGAGGCTCCTCATAACATTGGGGGATTTGTTTAAAGAGACAAAGTGGGTTAAGTTCACCAGCATTCATGTGATAGGGGGATATTTTCATCCTTGGTGCTCAGTCTCCTTGTCTAGTATCCATCATAGAACCTCATAACAGGCTAAAATCCTTTTCTTGACAATCATTGACAGCATTCTTGCCTTGACCTTGCATTGTTGACTCATCCAGGTCACTGGAGGAAGAGCTGATGGGTGATGGGCACCACTTTTCAGTGTCTAATACCTGCCCATCAGAAGATGTAACACAAGGAACAAAGGCATTAGCATTGTAGGATAATCCTATGGTCGAAGCTAAACAGTCACATACAGAAGGCTGAGGTCACATACTCGAAGGATTCCATTATACCCCAATCACATCTAATGAGAAAAAGTTGAATTCACGAGCCAGAAAAGCTCCTGTTCTTCTTTCCAATTTCAAACAGAAAAAAGGATTTTAACCCCCTCTCCCTTACCCTCACATCAAAGATCGATTTTAATGTTCTGCCACCTTGCTGTGGGCGACCAGCTGATTAAAATTCAGATTTGTCTCATCAAAGAGCCACCTGAGTTGGTGGCCTCAGAAGAGGAAGAAGCTGTTTGCCCTGCATCTGGCGGGGATTCAGAGAGATAGTCGGGACCTCAGAAATGAAGGGAGTTGGGGGGGTGTTGTGGCAGGGGGAGCTTCATCTCTGCACAGGGCTTCTTGCCAAGGGGAAGAACCGAGAGTAGGAACAAAAAGTCAGGCAGTCAGAATCTTCACTTCAAATAACTCTAACTCCTTGACACTTACCCTTTTCTTTACAGAAGAAAGGGGGTTGGGCAAGACTTAAGCTTGTCTTTAAACCAGCATCCAAAGCCTACTGGTTTGAGTCACCTGGTGTGGGGGAATGCACCACGCTGGGTTAGATCAAGCATCCATCCAGAGCAGTCTTCCATGGCTGATGGTGATATATAAGGGTAGTGAATGGGAGGAGCGCAGTTTCCTTTTCATGAATTCACCCTCAAAAATTAATCGACGTGCTCTGGACAAACCCAGGTTGTTCTGTTAGAAATGTATGTAGTTTAGGAATAAATGATACTCGTTGGAGAGCCAGGAAGGTTTTCATTACCTTTATTTTACATTTATTCTTTCTGAATGAGCAGCCTCTTCAAAAGACTAAGGAGCATCAGACCAGTTCAAGCCCTTTGATGCTGCCTCCATTTGAATTTCCTGCCTTGTTCCTTCCTTCAGAACTGGGACTGGTCCCAGCTCTTCTGGATTATAGTCTTTCTGGCCTGCCCACTACACATCTACATGAGCTCCATGCATCCCAGGATCTGATAATGAGGCTCTACTTCTGTTCGGGGTGTCAGCTAATATATATGAGGTTAGTTAGGCATATGTGTTAATGAAAAGTTGGAGACTATATCCTGACCCTGGCGGGTTTGAGCTGACTTAGCCCAGGCCTCTTCCAAGGGTAAACTTACAGATTTCTCCCAGCTAGATGACTGGAGAGGGTCCCTCTGCCCTTCCTCCCCTCATCCTGATTTATATCTTCCTGCATGTCCTGTGCAGCACCATTGTTCCTATAGAATCTGTGGAAACCAAACTGCTGGCATTTCTTACAAGTACCATAGGCTAACTGTCCATAAATCTGTCTACATTCTTCTTTAAACTGTAGGTCTAGTTATATTTTCAAGACATGAGGTGGCACAGTGTCAGGTCTAGAGTTGAGAAGCCTGAGTTCAAATCTGGCCTCAGACACTTCCTAGCTTTGTAACCCTGGGCAAGTCACTTTATCCTGTTTGCCTCAGTTTCTACTTCTGTAAATGAAATGGAGAAGGAAATGGCAAACCACTCCAGTGTCTTTGCTGAGAAAACCCCCAAAGGGGTTGCAGAATCGGACATGACTGAAAATGACTAAACAACTCTTTCTGTTTCACCCTGTACCACCAAGTCTACTATTTACTACATAAGCCAGAACTTTCTTTCATTTACCATAAAATTACCTTCTACTTTGTTGAGAGGATTCAAATTTCAGCAGAGTTGGGCCAGATGACCTCAGTGTTCCCCTCTAAATCTAGATGTCTAGGACTTTATGAAATGAGAAGATGGATACAAAAGCACTCTGAACACTGCAGACACACTAAAAGAATCCATTATCATTCTCCCCAGTTTGCTTTACTCAAGGTCTCTTCCTTAATACAGGTGGCCCTGGGCTCTTGACTTGGTACCAGCCAACTCTGGCCCATCTGACCAAGCTGGAAAGTGTTAAGAGATTGGCCCAGAGAGGAGCTGACTGCCTACAGACCAAGGACTAGCCTAGCTAAGAGTGCCAAAGGGTGTCTGTCTCCAAGTGGGGAGGGAGAAGAAGCACAGCACCTTATGGGTATGGGTAATACTAGGGGTGCAGACAGCGACTGTCCTTTCAAGAGCCAGAAGGGGTGGGGAATAGTGGCTCATTTAGAGTATTACCATTAGCACATGGGTCATGAAAGAAGCATCCTTATGTACATGTCCTAAAGGAAGGGAACTGGGGTGATGGGGAGAGCATGTCCTGGCAAATATTTAGCAACCAGCTCTGAGGGGAAAATGTGCACATGCCACACTTTTCCGCTGAATTTGCGTTATACCCATTTTCTCGATTGCTTTCTTAAGCCTAGACAATCAATGAAACAATAAATCAAGCCCTGATCAGCAGTGTTTGCTGATTTCTGAGCCACAAATGCTCACACTGAACATTTACCAGCTGGTTCTAAGATGACTCCAGCATATCCTTGAAAAGCTAGAAGGCCACTTGTCGGGGACAGAGGATTCCAGCTCAGGTATGAGTCAGACTGGACAGCCTGAGGTCCCTTTAACTCTGAGCAATTTTTTTTGGGCTCTTTTTCTTTTTGGAGGGCAATTGGGGGTAAATGACTTGCCCAAGGTCACATGGCTAGTTTTTGTGTTAAGTGTCAGAGGCCAGATTTGAACTCAGGTCCTCCTGACTCCAGGGCCAGTGCTGTATTCACTGTGCCATCTAGCCACCCCTAACTTTGAGCATTTATGATTGTAGGTGGAAGGTGAGCTTATGAGCAAAGGCACAAAACTGGCTTTCAAAGGTGTCCAGTGATGAGAGAAGAGCCCACAGGCCTATACTGTCCAGGGTTCCTAAAGGAAGGAGAAGAAAAGGCTGGAAAGGCAGGCTGAGGCCAGGATGTGCAATGTCTAGAATGTCGGGCAGAGTTTGGGTTTTCTTTTACATGACAGGTAATCTTAAAGTTGAAAGAGATTTAGGAAGTAGGACTCAATGAAGGAAAATAATCTGGTTGGGTGGGTGGGAGTGCGTAGGTGGATAAACGAGAGAGAAAACATCAGTCATAGTCAGAATTCCAAACCGTCAGAGCTAGAGAGACTGAAGACAACATTGAGGCTGAAATATTGAAGCAAAAGGAAGCAGGATGAAAACGTCATCTGGTTTTACTTGTATTAATTAGTGGACAGAAAAGCCAGTGTTTTGGGGAAGAATTCCTGTGAATAGGTACCAGAGGGGAATCCCACCCATGTCTGAACCCAGGTCCTGATGGACCTCCATGGAGGGGAGGCCGCCCACTCCCCTTGGACCAGCTCTCACTGGAAGGCTGTTTGTCCAAGTTATCTCCCATAAGTGGGCTTTTCTGCTCCTTCCCCAAACACCTGTGGTCCCCCTGCCCCCATTCCAACCCAAGCATGTGAAGATGGTTCTCCTGCCCCTCGCCCTCAGCACCACCACATTCCCTTCCCTAGCTTATTGTTCCTGTTGGCTTCATCCTCATCCTCATCCCCAGGGCCTTCCACCTGTCCTCATGGGAGGTACACTTGAGGCCCTTCCCCATGCTGGCAGGCCTCCTCTACAGGCTGTCCATGTCCAGCTTATGAACGTCTTTTTTAAACCACAGGGCAGAGCAGTAAACGGCTCCTCCAAGTATTGTCCTCTATTGGACCAAGGCTGAAGACACTGGCACCATGTCCTGTTTTTCTAGATCCAGCCCAAGATGGCATTTGTGAAGCTGATTTTTAGAAACTTAAGTGAAAGGTGTGCATCTATTTGTATTAAATATTATCTTATTTGATACTATCCAATGCTTTGGCCTATCAAGCTCTTTTCAATACTGACTCCGTCATCCACCTGGGTTAGGAATCCCTCTCAGATTGGTGTTATCTGCAGATATCATGAGGATCCCCTGCTTCCATCCAAGTCACTGGTATGATGCCAGGTACAGTTCCCTGGGGCACACCATTGGAGTCCTGACAAGGGATGGATCAACGGTCGTTCTCTGGGTCCATGCAATCCACCCATTCTGAACCTAATTCACTGGATTTAGGTCTCCTCTACGTTCCTCCAACTTCTCACAGGAATGTTTTATTAAACATTAAATATTCTATTTAATTTAATCAAATCAAATGTTAAATAACACAGGCTGTTTTATTAAATGCTCTGCTAAAATCTAGGTAAGCTGCACCTTCAGCTATGACCCAGGAGCTTTGTGAGCCTGTCCAGAACAGGAAATGAGGTGAATCTGGAATGGTCTATTCTTGCTCTGGACCTGGCTCTCTGGAGCCACCCTCACTTTGGACATGCTTACCACACATCTTTTCAATGATCCAGTCTAGAATTTTTGCCCAGATTTGAAGTCAAGCTTGCTCAAGCATAGTTTACAGACTCTAGTCTCCACTATTTTTCAGAAAATTGGCACAACTATTCTTTTCTGGTCCTACTTCCATTTTTGAGTTTCTCAAATTGCACCAATCGTGGCTCAGCAATTGTTGCCTTCTGTTCCCAGGGATGTGGTTCATCTCAGCGGGAGTGCTCTAATATCCTCAGAGGTAACCAGGGGCTCTCTTCCCAGCTCCTTATTTACCCTGTGGGTCAACCTTTAACCATTTTGTTCTGTCATTTCCAGGGCAAAGGTCACTGTCACTGTCCTTGGCAATGAAAACAGAAATAAGGAAAGGTCGAGCAGTTCTGTCTTTATACATATATGTCTATATACATACATACACATATATTAGCTGTATATATATGTTACTGGTATAAGCCCAGTAATAGGATCTCTGGGTCAAAAGACTTGGGAATTTTAGTTACTTTATTTGTATAATTGCTTTCCAAAATGATACAATTTCACAGCTCCACCAACAATGCATGGGTGTGCCTATCTTTCTATAATCCCTCCCACTTTGACCGTCACCAATTTTCGTCATCTTTGCCAATTTGCCAGGTGTGAGATGAGACCTCCAGGTTGTTCTGTATTTCTCTATTACTGTAGAGGGCCTCCCTGCCCTGCTAGTCCCACAAGTGCAGGCCTACAACCCTGGGTCATTCTCAAATACTTTCACTCACTGTGGATATCCCATCCATTAGCAAATCTTGTTCACTGTTGGTTTGCACCTCTGATGTCACTGGTAGAGGAAATACCTTATAGCAATGCTGAGTAGCTACTGTTCCTGAAATTCCTGCCTTAGAGGTTCACCTCAGATGCTGAGAGGGCACAGGACTTGCCTAGGCTCACCCAGCCTGACCATACCAGAGGCAGGATGGGGCCTGGCCTGGCTACCACAACCATGCTGCCCTTCAACTTCAGAGAGTAATCTGGGCCAAAGCCAGTGCGGGAGTCATTCCTGGCAGAGGTGATGATCAGCACTGAGGCTGAGATGGAGATGCTAAGGTGAGTGGCCTTGGGGAGAGAAGGGCACTTGGATTGGAGAGGCCGAGTTAGCAGTGTTGGAGCTCAGCGGACAGATAGATGCTGTTGTAACAAGGGAGGCTGATTAGCCCTGGACACAGATTTCAGAATCAGCTGTATAGACAGGATGAGTCAATTCATGGGAGAGAATGAGCTCATTGTGGGAGAGAGTCCAGGGAAAGCATCTGGGGCAGAGCCCAAGAGGTCAAGAGAACTTGGGTGAGAAGAGGACAAGGAGGACAGAGCAGGGGATAAATCCTTGCTGAACCGAATTGAACAGAAGGGGCTCAAGGACTGCTCAGAACTGGAGGAGGAAGGCCTGACGAGGATGGGGCAGGCAGCAGTGAGAGCCAAAGACTCAACAGGGACTTAGACACGGGAAGGCCAGTGCTCTGCCAACATTCCATGATGGAGCTCGAGCCAGGGAAACTGTCCCCCCTCCCATGGCCCCTCTAGCCTGCAGCCCTGGCACAGCCAGGCTGAATCACACTTCAGAGAACTCACCACTAAGGATCTCATTGTTGCTGCCCCAGAAATCTGCCAGTTTGGAAGGTCGATGGTAGAATTCATCTCTGTTAGCTGCTAGGATGAGTCTGAAAAACACACACAGAAAGAAATGGAAAGAACCTTTGATTTATCATTTAAACACAAACCTTTGCTCTTAAATTGACAATTGTGTTGGGAAGTGGCTGATTCTTGGAACATAAGCCTTTATAGGCAAGGAGGTCACTGGTCCAACTCATTCTCTGGGGGGGAGGGGAAGGGAGGGACAGGCACTGGGCAAAGTGCCTTACAACCTCATTTCAATCCATCTTCACAGCACTCCTGGGAGGCAGGAATCCCCATTTTACAGCTGCAGAAGCTGAGGCAGGCAGAGGTGACATGGCTTGCCCAGGGTCACACAGCTGGTATGCCAAATGCCACTTTCAAGGCTCTCCTCCAAGAAGATACTTCCCATTCATAGGTTAAAATGACATAGGATTCAATGAAAGAGTAACAAACAAATGACTTTGTCTGAGGACCCTCGGAGTGTTAGGATAAAGGTAGGCATAAAACAGGGAGATGAGATTATCAGAGGCATATGCTGCTGTTATAGAGGAAAAGGCTGGCACCAAGAACAAATGGAGAAGGGATTTCCTCTACTGGGAGTCGTCCTGATGTTCCTGTTTTTAGATGATATCATGATGATTGTATTGAGCCCCAGAGCACTGCCAGTGCTCCAAAATGGGATGTTTGAGCCTTTAAAAGGGCTCAATTTGCCTAAACCACGTACAAAGGATGCCCATGACCTTAACATACAGACAGCCAGACAAGTCAGAGAGCTGATACATACTGGACTGGACGGAGACCAAGACATGGGCCAGGATGGATGGCACTTAGGGATGGACTCCACAAAGGCCCAGCTTCTTGACCTCACTATTCTTCTAATGATGCCACCTGCTTGAAAGGCAGGACACTATGATCTCCAAAGAATTCAAGGAGCAGATCCTCCAAAGTGCTACTGAGAGGGACATGGTAGGCATTTCACCAAAGAAGGGTACATTTCTTTTAATGGGCTACTAAGGTATACACACACAAACACACACACATGAAATTAAAATTCAAGGCAGGAGCAGTGATATTGAAGGTTAAGAAGAGGCAGTGGCCTGTTCCTGGGAAAAGATAAGGCCAGTAAGGGAGTAAGAGGGAGTCAGGCCCAGTGGGGTTGGCTTCCTGCAAAAGCTTTTCAGAAGGGCATAAACAAGAGGTGATTCTGAAGCTCCCTGGAGTTTAAGAATTTCAGTTGAAAGAAAACAGAATAGCTTCTTGTTTACTTTGTGGATACTCTAACAGGTCAGGCCATTACCCCACTGACCATTCAGTGGCTGCTAAAGTCCTGAAAACAGGTTCCAAAAACCTGTGGATCTTCAATCAATTGGCATTTATTAGACACCTACCATGTGCGAGTTAAGGGGGATAAAAAGTCAAAAGTGAGAATGTCCTTGTGCTCAGCTCAGGGATGTATTTTATTGGCAGTCTGTTCACAGAAAAGTCAATAGAGGATATAAACAAAACAGTACACAGCGATTGGGGAAAAGGACACTCACAAGGGGAGGAATCAGGAAAGGCTTCCTGAAGGAAGGGGCCCTTGAGGGGGCTGAAGCTTCTACTAGGAAGCCTTGAAGAGGGAAAGCATTCGGGGCAGGTGACACAAGACAGTGCAGAGGCGAGGTGAAATAAAAAAAGTCTATTCAGCAGGAAATAGCAGCAGGGCCTTTTGGCTGGAGAGTAGAGGGCACAATGCAGAATGTGTCATGGATCAGCCAAGAAAGCTACAAGCTGGAGCCAGACTGGGAGAGCTTTAAATGGCAGACAGAAGAAGGTGCATTTAATCATCGAGGTAATGGGACTGACACTTCTTGGGTAGAGGAGTGACACCTAATTTTTAAGAAAATCAGTTTGGAAAGTAGTGGGAAGGATGGACAGCCAGGTGAGAAAGGAGGACAGCCCAGCAATGGTGGCTGTGGTGCCACTGGAGAGAAGGGAACTTCGAAATTAAGTTCAGTCTAAATTTTCTTTTGCAAATGCTTCAAAAATTCTAAATGATTTGGTAATTCCCCCAACAACTAGTGCTTGCTACTTTGTGTCTAACTTAATGAAATAAGGAAAAATTGCCACAACTTGAAATAATCTGATTTATGGCAGAAGGGGAGCCATAACATTTGGACTCCTAAATATTGCCTTATTGGCCAGTGAGCAGGAAGAGCTGATGGTTTTGTGGAGTTTAAAAGGAAGTGACCTACCGTTGGTCTCTGTCTCTTTCCCCATTTGGAGAATCAGTCAAGACTACGAGAATCTATGCCTAAAGTAGGGTAAGGGAAGAAGGCCATTATCCTTCTCCTAGCACTCACAGAAATAGTGACTGCTCCCACCTGGGGCCCCTGATTGCCTTTCCTACTTGCAGTCAGATGCTTTCCTGAAATTAAGTGTCCAGCTTTGGAGAAAGCCTCATGAGTTTGAGATATGTGGGTCCCCTGGGTGGAGCTGACCGACTGGTGGCAGCATCAGAGATGACCACTGACCACATGATGAGTGAAAGCAATGGTCCTGGTTTGCCAGGAGATATAGACCTACAGGGAGTTGTTTGGTCAGTGCAGAGCTGAGGTGAAATATAAAGTGTTTATTTAGCACTCTAGATAAATGCTTTCCAGTTTGATACCAACCTCCTGGAAGAATCTAACAGTAGTAATGTTATTGTATCACATTTTAAGCCTTCTGTTTATTTGCACTAGTGAGAACCTTGGTATTTAGCATTTGTTTTATGAGATATGTTCCATATCTGATTTATGTTGCATGTGAATGAATATTGAGAACCTTTTTACCCCTCCTGCTTTGAGGAGACCTTAGCCAGGAGCCAAACCTTTAAATAACTTCTTCCCCAGGGACTGCATGGAGCAGAGAGCAAGGCACCAAAACTGAGACACAAGGAGTTTGTCTATGAGATGATCAGGCTTCCCCCACAACTAAACCCAGGGAGACAATTTACCTCAGTCCTCAGTAGAAAAGGACCACTTGGGGACGGGGAGAAGGGAAAGGGACTTAGTGGATGATGATAAGAGGGGGGAAGAAGATAAAGAGAAAAAAAAAGTAAGAATTGATGAAACAAGGTCATGTTTTAATAAATTCAGTGTCTGTGTACAGTGGAATGGGCATTGCTGAATAATTCAGGAACATTAATTGCTGAGTTATTTTTGAGATAGTTGCAAAAGAATCCAAAACCAGAAGTCATGGTCTGGCTGAACGGTTTCTTGTTAACCAGTGGTTTTGTTAAAGTAGTAATTTGGAGATAAATGAATTAAACACAAGACTAGTCACTGCTTTCCAAATGCAGACACTTGGTTAGCAACCATTTCAGCAAAAGTACCTTTGCAAACCACAAAGTGCAATAATGACTGGGAAAATGCCCAAGAAAGATTTGTGGATCCTTGGAGCACACCCAGAAATTAAGTGATGAAAGGAGGAGATGATCAAGGTTTTTGGTTGCTGCAATTAATTTTAATTATTTAAATAACTAATCCACGATAAAGTCATCCCCTGGAAACCCAAGAAGCAATCCCTAAGTGCTGGACATGACCTTGGGGTACTGTGGTGGGGCTGACTCAGGACAGCCTCATCATTACCATAAAATTCAGCCCTGAGCATAAAAGCGACTCCTGCAGAGATCTGTGGGAATGAGAGAGCATCACCTGGACCAGTTAGGTCAGACAGCTGAACAGATGGGCGCATGGATGAAGGGAACATATCTAGCACCTACTATGTGCCATACATAGTGCTAGCTCTGAGACACAAAGAAAAGCGAGTAATTCAGGCACTTCTCTCAAGGAGTTTACAACTGAATGGGGGAGGGAGACAACACATGGAGGGCAGATAGGAGGGGTAGAGTGGGGATGGACTGGAATCCTATCCTGCCTCGAGATGGGCAGAGATGTTCCGGAAGTGCTCTGGAAGCCTGGAATGATAAGGCCAAAGCTGGGCTTTAAAAGCCAGTGTAGTTCAGGGGCAGGTGGGGAGGGGTGGAGATGATGACTAGAGCAGAGACTGAAACAGGGAGAGAGTACCCAGCTGCCCTCAGTGAGTTCACATCCACAGATCACTTGGGGCACAGGGTAGTGCACTGGGCATCTCACTGGACTCTGTTTGACTCAGTTTCCTCATCTGTATAAGGGAGGCAGGAGCAGTACCTGCCTCCCAGGGTTGTTGTGAGAGTCAGACAAGACAATAATGCAGAGCCCTGCACAGAGTGAGCACTTGATCAGGGTTGGCCATGCTGATGATGATGTCACTTCAGTGCTGTCTTTGTCAGTCTCCTCATCTATGAAATGGGGATGATAATGGCGCCTCCCAGGTCCATTGTGAAGATAATGAGATAATATTGGTAAGGTGCTTTGTGCATCTTAAAAGTTATGTAAAAGATGGATTAGCAGGTTAGAGGAAGCCACCCAGCTGCACTCCCTCCAAACAACTCTAAAATAAAAGCTTAAACCCAATTTTGGAGTGACAGAGCCACGGAGAGGTAACAGTGAGCCATTTTGCTAGCTTAAAAAACGTAGGAAGTCAATGGGAGAGATCTATAATACCCCAAGTGGGTGGTGACCTGGAGAGCAGCAGCAGCAGCTGCTTCTGGAGCTCTCAGCAAGAAGGTTAGGCAGCTGATCAGAAAGAGATTACAGGAGATCCTTTGCTGGCACTGCCTATTTGCAGCTCTGGGTCATATTTCCAGGGTGGAGAGGAATTCTTGTTGTCAATCACAAGAGAACAGGGGCCCTTCCTGGGTAAAGACCAGAATACAGGTCAGGGGAGTAGTGACTATGCTGCTTCTAGGATCATACCACCTTAAAAGCACCAAAAACTTACAGACTTGCAGAACTAGCTCTGAAAACAGCATCATGAAAAAGCTTGAAGCTCCCCAAAGCCCAATGTTAGCATAAAGTTCAAATTGAAGAAATAGGCTAAAAATGAGCAAACAAAAAAAGAATTTAACCATAAAAAGTTACCGTGGAGCAGGGAAGACCAAAACATAAACTCAGAATACAATAACATAAAAACAGCTACAATCAAAGCCTCAAAGAAAATGCTAATTGACCCAAGCAAAAGAATTCCTGGAAGAGTTAAAGAAAGTGCTGAGTGGCAGAGGAAAATTGGGAAAAGAAATGAGTGGTGCAAGAAAATTATGAGAAGAAAATGAACAGTTTGATAAAAAAAAACAACCCACAACAAAACCCCACAAAAATATGAAAAAAAAAAAAACAATCCTCGAAATCACTATTGATTGAAGAAATGCAAATTAAAACAGCTCTGAGATACTACCTCATATTTATCAGAAATGCTGAAGGGGATGAGGGAAAATAGGGACACTAATGAATTGTTGGTAGAGTAGTGAATTGGTCCAACCATTCTGGAAAACAACCTGGAACTATGCCCAAAGGGCTATAACACTGTGCATACATTTTGACCCAGCAATATACCATTACTAGATCTGTACCCCAAAGAGATCAAAGAACAAGGAAAAAGACCTATATTACAAAAACATTTATATCGGTTCTTTTGTGGTGGCAAAGAATTGGAAATAAAGGGGATGCCCATCAACTGGGGAATGGCTAAACAAGTTGTGGTATATGATTGTGATGAAATACTATGACAGAAATGACAGGGGAAGAGGCTAATGTCAGAGAAAATATATGAAAAACATATATATGTATATAGTGATAATAATTAAATGTAATATTTTGGCCAAGGTCTGAATTAATCAAACAAACTGTTTTGCCTCATTTTAAAAAGGCTCTTTTTTCTGTGTCAGCCACTCCAGAGACCAGATAAGGCTGGGAGTAGGATTTAAAACAGGCACCCTGAGATCATAAATTGCAAACAAACCAAGCTTTGTCTTGCTCTGGGAGAATACCTCTCCTTATGTTAACAAAGCCTACTTTATGGCCCTTAAGGAGAGACCCTCAACTCCAGGCATTAATTTGAGTGATGAGACTTTTTCTTATCTTAATATTTTCTGGACATATGCAATGGCAAGCACAGAAGTAGTTTACACCTTGTTTCAGCTATTTAATTAACACCTTGTTTCAGTCTTTTAATAAACAGAACATGTGAACTCCACAACTTGTGAACTCCTGGGGAGGAACTAATGACCATATAAGGAAAGCAGGAGCTAAAAAGGGGACTCTTGTGGTGGCAGAGTCAAGGGGAATATTTGTGGTATCCCGGAACTCTGTTTGTCTACTCTGTCTGTGTTGATGTTTGTTTGTGATACTTTGTACAGAAGTCCTGGGACCTTACTGGAAGCCCTGAAAGAGGATTTTCTGGTTGTATGTGTACATGAGTCCTGGAGGAGCATTTTGGAGGTCCTGGGACTTTACTGATGATTGTGCTGACCTCATGGACCTTGTTTGTGGGTCTGTGTTGATTACTATGTTGATGATTTGTGTTGAGTTCTCAGACCTTGTTGGTGGGTCTGAGTTGATTTCACAGGCAGACAGTGAATAGATGATGGTGCTGGCAATGTTTATGAATATTATTGTGGCTCTGTCAAGCTTTGTCTTCCCAGAAACAGGAACTGTGAAGAACTTGAGGTGGACTGGACACTGTGAGTTTCATTATGGAATGGGAATTGGACAAAGAACTGGATAAAAAGCTGGACAAAGAATTGGGAGCTGCCTGCCTTTGAACCAAGGTGAGAGTTGGAGCTGGGACCATGGAAAAGGAACCATGGAAATGGAGAGCCAGCCTTGAGTCAAGCTGAAAGAAGACTTTACTTGGATACTGTGGGTTGACTGAGAATATTATGATTTACTGTGACCTAGGAGTGGATGACCTGTGTATTTTCCACTACCCCTTAAGAAGTTACTGAGTAGTGACTGATGACTGAGTAGTGACTGATGACTGAATAGTGACTGATTTGTAACTTAGTGTGCCCCATGAGTGGAGAACTTTGACAATTGTATTTTGGGACCCTTAAGGAGGATGATTGGATGATTGAGTTACTAAATGATTGTACTTTGTTGAAAACTATTGTGACCAGTTTGGTGAAAACTATGTGGCCATTTTAGTGATAAGTCATTGTGATTGCTATATTTTGATTTTCTGTGATAAGTTGTAACATTGTGAATGCTGTACCTTGATTCTCTGTGAATGTTTTGCTCTGATTTGTTATTGAATATATAGTGTTCACTATACTATGTAATCAAAACCTTGAAAGCTATTCACAGCAGCAGTCCTCTGGAAAGCTGCTTGTGCATAGGTTTACAACATATACCATGTTATGCAATGTTAATGGTAAAGAAAACACAGATATTCTGAATCATCATTTCAATTGACACTTTGTCAACTCTCTTGTTTTACTGTATTTACCATTTAATCAATAAAGAAAATTCCTTTCTCATACCAGGATTAAACTGTTATGGGGATGATAAGTTTGTGTGACTCAGCCACCCTGAATTGGGATGGTCCTAAAATGGACTTAAGCTTTTTGCTTCATCCTTTTGTCCATCAGGATTGGCCCCTGAACTCATTGTACAAGTTTCTCTAGCTTAAGGGAATAAAATGAGATAACTGTATATAGCTATTTGTTTGTCTCCTTTAACCAGAACTTTTTATAGGGTCGACAGCAGATATAGATAGATAGATAGATGTGAACTGATGCAAAGTGAAGTGAGATGACCTGAGAGAGGTTATGCACAGCAGTAGCGATGTTGCAATGATGATCAATTGTGAAGACTTGGCTACTCAGAACAAGACAGTGACCCAAGGCAGTTCCAAAGGACCTGTGATGAAAAATGCTATCCACCTCTGCAGAGGGAGGAGTGATGAACTCCAAGTGCAAAGTGAAGTATGATTTTCTCACTTTATTTTTCTTGCTTTTTTAAAAAAATCTGGCTAACAGAGAAATGTACTTTGCATGATTTCACATGAACAACTGATATAATATTGCTTGCCTGTTCAATGGGTTGGGGAGAGGCTGGAGGGAGAGAACATGGACCTAAAAATCTATTTATTTATTTATTTGCCCTTTTTTTAGGGCAGTTGGGGTTAAGTGACTTGCCCAAGGTCACAGGCTAGTTTTTATGTTAAGTGTCTGAGGCTGGATTTGAACTCAGGTTCTCCTGACTCCAGGGCCAGTGCTCTATTCACTTCACCACCTAGCTGCCCCATGACCTCAAAATTTAAAAAGAAAAGAATGCTAAAAATAAATAAATAGCAAATTAGAAAAATAAAGAATGATGCTGCTAGGGAGCCCTTTCTTCACCCCCCATCGCAGTTCTATAAATGCAGGGAAGGAAGTGATTTGCCCAAGGTCACCAAAGTAACATAAGTGGAATTTGAACCCAGGTTTGTTGACTCCAGAGCCAGGGCTCCTGCCACCACACCTGGGACAAACAGACACAACCATTTCCCACCTTCTTGCAAATCAGGGAGTTGCTAAAGAGACAGAGAAACCCACAAGAGGGGAAAGTTCTTGGGAAGCCAAGGCAGTCTAGACTTGCCCTTCCTGCCCTCCTGAGGCATTCCAGGGGCTGACTCCCATTGCATACAATCCAGATATAGAGGTACAAAAGTTGATCAACCCAGATGATCTCCCAGCATCCAATGGCATCCCTTCTTTTACCTTAAATACCCTGGTTAATGCTTCACTCACACAGCATGCTTCCATAATGATACAGTATAACGCATGTGAAAGGTAGAGTGGAAGAACAGGGACCAGAGTTTGGAGCTTGGAATTAAGAAGACTTAGCTGCAAATGCAGCCTGTGACACTTGCTAATTGTATGGTAAGTGTCACTAAGCAGGTCATTCCAGGATTCTGACTCTCAGTTTTCTTTTCTGTAAAATGGGGTCAACAATATCAGTAACTGCAGTGGATGGAGCCCTGGAGTCAGGGAAGACTTAGATACTCACTAGCTGTGTGACCCTGGACAAGTCACTTCACCCTGTTTGCCTCAGTTTCCTCATCTGTAAAATGAGCTGGAGAAAGAAATGGCAAAGTACTCCACTATCTCTGCCAAGAAAATCCCAAGTGGGGTCACAGAATGTCAGACATGACTGAAATGATTGAACAACAACAGAAATGTCAATAGCACCAGCTTCCCATCAATAGTGTGAGAATAAGCTGAAAACCTGGAGAGGAAGAGCTCTGCAGATTGATGCCTGTCCTGAATGTCGTCACTTTCCAGCCCAGCTGTGGGCCAGCTGCTCAACCTGCTTCTGTTCACAAGAACAAGACATTCCGGGAGGTGCAGGAGCTCTGACGACTCTGCTGGGGCGGCCAAAGCTGCAAGCCAAGCCAGGTCAAGTTCCATATTACCTCAAAGAGAATTTCATGTCAACAATGGGGCTTTTTACTGACTTTTTATTTGACCTTGTTGCCCTGATGTTTAATAAACTATGAAAAAATGTCTTTCTTGTAACATCCAGTATAACTGTCACTAAAATATGAATCTGTCTTTCTCCTCCCCAACCAATTTCCCCCAGCCTGAGCATTCCTTTCACCTTGGTACCTCTAGTCTCTAGAGTAGGCCTTCAGAACTCTGTGTGAGTGTGAGTGTGTGTGTGTGTGTGTGTGTGTGGTGTATATGTGGGGGTGCTGACGCCCTCTGACCTACGTGGTGAAACCTAAAAACGCTTTCTCAAAATAATGTTTTTTAAATCCATAAAATATGCAGGATTACAAAGGAAACCTACTTTATTGAAATAAAAAGTGGAATGTTTTTCCCCATCAAAGTACATGGCTCCCAGGTTAAGAATTTCTGCCCCAGAGGAAGTAACAGGTGGAGGGAAAACCCCTAGAATGGGAGTCATAGCATCATCAATCTGAGATGGCATTCAATTCTGATAAACAAACACGGGCTCATAGCCTACATGCCACGTTTGGGCTGGGTGCCAGGGATGCAAAGCCCCAAAGCCCCTGCCCTCAAAGAGCTTGCATTCTACTGGGGGAGGAGAAGATGCAACCTCTACATTGATAAGTAGGCTAAATACTACATACAAAGGAAATACACGGCACCTTTTCTGGAGGGGGTGGGGACACATGAACATCTAGAATTGAAAGTCCTTGGGTTGAGTGTTCCAAATGAACTGAGATGCCAAGAGGCACAAGGAAGTGGGGAGAAGAGTCCAAGCACAGGAAGCAGCTAGTTGGTACAAAGATAGGGAAGAGGTAAATGAATGTTGTTTATGAAAAACAGCCAGGAGGCCAATTTGCCTGGAATATGAAGTATGTCAGGAAGTACTAGATCAGCCTGCAAAGACAGATGGGGCCCAACCATGGATGGCTTTATGTGTTCTATGAGGCTTTGTTAAGAGAGGTACAGTATTCAGGACTAGGGAGATGCCAAACCCCTAGTAGGGGAGTCAGATGACATTAATAAAAAATGGAATATAAGAAGTACCTAAATCATTAGGACCTAGATGATGATAAATATCCTGAAATATTCAGGAAAGAAGCTAAGAGTTAGAATCAGTGGGACTTGCTAAGGGATGACCACATGTGGAGGGCAGAGGGAAGAGAAGAGTTGAAGCTGGTTATGATGAGGCAGGAAGCTGGTGGTTCTGGGAAAGACGGCACCAATAACAGTCAAAATGCAATGATGGAGGGCCGACAACTGGTCATCCGAGGGTCACTGGAGGGTCAGTGTCATCTGAAGGTCACTGGAGGGTCACCTGAGGGTCAGGGTCATCTGAGGGCTCCCAACAGTGGGCAGTCTCTGCACAGAGTGTGTTCTTCAGAGGTGTTGTGGTGGCACGGGTTTTTCAAGCAGGCAGCCTTACACTTGCTTTTATCTGTCTTTAATCCACCATTACCTAAGTGCCATGAATCTTCTCTAGTATGAAAACAAACAGATCACACTGGCACAATATATTTACCACAAGAAATGCTTCTGAGAACATCTCGTGAAAACAATGATTCCATGAGATATGTTAGCAAAGGAGAGGTGTAGGGGAGAGCCCGGGCCCTGCACAGCTACAAGCAGGGGGTTGGGATCCTGGCTCTGATGCCAAGTGGCCAACAGGAGGACTCTGAGCAGGCACACCACCTGTCTCCTCTTGTGTAAGACAGGACTGATGGTCCTTGCACCCCACCCCCACCCCCATCATGTCCTGTAGCCCTTGTAAGGCCTATCGAAGCTGGGGCCGTCCCTCTGGCTCTTCTGCGCAGCCCTGACCATGGCGGTGTGAGGCCTGATCCCGTTTTCCTCACTTGTGACTTTGGTCCATGGACTTCTCTAATCATTTTTCTCAGGGTGGCCCCTAGCGATGTCTTTGACACCACTTAGATTTATAACCATGACTCATAGACGTTCCTCTGGTGATTGTTGGTAGTAACAGTCACAGTCATTACCAGATTATTTTTCCATACAACTGAAAGTCATTGTGTGTTACCAGGCATGGCTTAATCACAGACAGAAAGAGAATAACTTAAAGTTTTAAGCAGGCACAAATTTCTCAGAAGTTTCAACCTTCTTCAGACAGACACAAGAGTAGTCTGGAAATTACTGAATTATGAGTAGACATGGCTGTAAGAGAAGTGAGGGCATTAAAATTAACAACACTTCAGTCTCCCTTCCAAAGAGCAGAAACGACTTGTTTAAATCAACACTTATAAATATGGGAAACAATGCCATCTCTCTGGCTATTAAAACAACAATGTTTTTCATCTAAATCCATTTGATGGGTGGTGGTAATATTGACTGAAGAGATTAGCTTAACTCAACATAAATAAAAACAATTATTCTCCTTTCATCGCAAATGTTGAGATGGATCAACAGTTAATCAACACATTTTCTTGTTAAGGATGCTGCCAAACAGAAATGGGTCACAAATGCCAAGGTGCTCTATAAGCTGGAAAAAGAAGAAACCACTTCAAAGTGAAGGTGAGGCAAAGCAGACTGTTTTCACTTTTTTCTCTCTTTTGGCCTGTTTCCTCTTTGGCAATGTAACTAATATAGAATTATGTTTTATAGGATTGCACATACATAACCTATATCAAATTGCTTACCATCTGAGGGAAAGAGATAATTTAGAACTCAAAATTTAAAAAAATGGTTAAAAATTCTCTTTACGTGTAATTAAAAAAACATTAAAAACTGAATTTTTTTTAAAGTAAAGGTGAGCCCACATGGATGGAATGCTTGCCCATCCTAGTGGAGGGTGACAGACAAACTGAGAAGGCCACTCACCCTCCAGGAATTTACTATACATAGCAGGCAAGACAAACGTGTGGAACAACCCAAGGACATGCACGTGTTCAAGATGTCTTTAGATATATGTAGGACAAGCTACAAACAAAAAAAGGAAGAAAGGGGTGACAGGCATAGGGCCAGGCTACTCATGGAAGTGAGGCAACAGTGCCATCATCCTCTGCCCTGGCCCCACATCTGTAGTTTGGAATTTATTTCACATTTTAGGAAGGTCATTGAAGAAATGTAGTATGTCCAGAGGAGGATGACCAGGGCCTGAGGGAGGCTGTGGATAGACTGTGCCCTTGGAAGACTCTTTTTTTTTCTTTAATTAGTTTTATTTATTTCATTAAATAGTTCCCAATTGCATGTGAAACATTTTTGACATTTGCTTTTAAAAATTTTGAGTTCCAAATTTTCTCCTTCCCTCCTACCCTCTTCTCCACCCTTTGAGAAGGAAAGCAACATAATATAGATTATATGTGTCAGGTCATGCAAAATACATTTCCACATTAGCCACGTTGCAAAAGAAAACACACAAAAATCTCCAAGAAAAATAAAGTTAAAAAAAATCCTGTTTCAACCTTCACTCAATTTATCAGTTTTCCCTCTGAAGGTAGATGCATTTTGCATCATGAGTCCATTGGAATTGTCTTGGATTGTTGTTTTGATCAGAATAGTTAAGTCTTTCACAGTTCATCATCCTTACAATGTTGCTTTCCTGGTTCTCCTCACTTTGCATCAGTTCATATGAGTCTTCCTAGGTTTTTCTGAAATCCTTTTGCTCGTCACAATCATTTACCACAACTTATTCAGCCTTTCTCCAAATGAGGAACATTCCCTCGATTTCTAATTCTTGTCACCACAAAAATTGCTGCTATAAATATTTTTGTACAAATAAGCCCTTTTCCTTTTTCTTTGATTTCTTTGGGCTAATATCTAATACTGGTAATGCTGGGTCAAAGGGTATGCACAGTTTGATAGCCACTTGGACATAGTTCCAAATTGCTCTCCAGAATGGTTGGATCAGTTCACAACTCTACCAACTGTGCATTAGTGTTCCTCTTTTTTTTCACAAGCCTTCCTTGGAGGATTCTTTTTTTTTTTAAACAAATGCTTTATTAACTTCTGTTTTACATCATTCATTTCTGCCAGATTTTGAGTTACAATCATTTTCCCCCCATTACTCCCCTACCCAACCTCCCAGAATAGTAGTCCCACAAGATATCGCTTCCTCCAATCTGCTCTCTCCCATACCTTCTCCCATACCCCCATCGACTTTTCCATTAGAGGAAGGTGAGTCTTTGTGTCCCGATGCCTGCACATCTTATCTCCCTATTACAAGCAAAAGAGTGTTAATAATAGTATTTATATATATTTGAAACATTTAATGTTACGACCTCGAATTTCAGATCCATTTCCTTCCTCCCTTGTCACCCATTCCCTCTTGGGAGATAAGTAATTCAGTATATGTTGTACATGTCTAGCTATGCAAAACATTATCATAGTAGATATATTGGACAAGGCTGCTTATAGTTTCCTCCCACTCATCCCACCCCCCACCTGGTCCATTCCCTACATGATCCTGTCCCTCTTCTACAGTGGGTACTTCCAACCTCCCCTCACCCCAAGGATGCCCTCCCATCCATCATCCCTCCTCCCATCCCCCTTCCCCCTATCCTGCTGCAGGTTGAGATATCCCATTTAGTATGTATGTCATTTTCTCCCTGAACCAAATTCAGTGTGAATGTGGTTTTGCCTTTTTAGCCTTCCTTATTCTTCCCCTCTTTTGCACCCACTTCCCCTTGCTTCTTCTGCATGGGATAGTTTACCCTACCCTGTCTCTCCCCATCTCCTCTTGCCACTTTCCTCTCTCACCTCATAATTTCATCCCTTGAGTATTCCTGAACGTGTGGGGGGCAACTTCAGTTTCTGGCAAGCTGTAAACCCACCCACGACTTCCACCCTAGATCACAATCCAGATCCAGGGAGGTTAAAGCAAGAGCGATTATCCCCCAAGGGCTAAAACCTCGGCTCATGCAGACCTGGGCTCGGCTCAGCTCCTGCGCTCTGTGAGCTGTGCGCTGCCAGGTCCCAGACCGCTGCGCTGGTCCTTCCTGCAGGTCTGCTGGGCTGTCCTCAGCGGGAGTTTAGCTTCTCTGTGTCGTTCTGTGGGTGCTGGAGCTCCAGAAGTTGTTCAGAGTCCCCTTTTACATAGTTTGGGGGGAATCTGGGGGCAGAGTGGCTTGGACGAGCTGTTTCTACTCCGCCATCCCTTGGAGGATTCTTAAAGGAACTAAAGATATTTTGCTTGGATAACAGAAAAGGGGGGGGTAAAAGTGGTTCCTACTGTTCTCTTCAGGTATTCAAGGGCTAACAGGTAGCAGAGGAGATTTATTCTATTTGGTTCTACAGGGCAGAATCAATGGTTGGAAACCGCTGAAAGGTAGACTTTATGTTGGCATCGGAAAACTTTCATGGAAAATTTTCTAAAAGTTAAGGGCATACAAAGTGAACTGGAATGCCTCAGAAAGTCACAATTTCTCACCAGCATGGAAGACTTCTGTGTTGAGATAGGATGACTTCTTGTTGAGAATGTGGTAAATGAGATTCCTGTTCACATAACTACTGGATTACACACCCTCTGAGGGTCCCCCAAATTCTGTTATTCCAGGTGGATGGTGACTCCTAGAATGAATGTTAGAGCTGGAAGCAACTTTAAAAAGCATATTTTTCTACTTCGTCTTTCCAAAGTTATTCAGCTAGTTGGTGGTAAAACCTGATGTGAAACCTAGATCCTGTCCTTTCCCCCCACGCAGGTTCAAGTCAGTCCTCTTCCAACTACTCTGTACTTGGATTTGTACAGAAACGTGAGGATGGATGCGTATCATCTTAACTAAATGAGATCATATTTGTTAATCACTTAGCACAGTGACTAGGACATAGCAGATGCTTAATAAATGTCTCTTTTCTCCTCTCCTTTTTTCTTTCCTTCCCTTCCCTTCCTCCCTTCATCTCTTCCTTCTTTCCTTCCTTCCTTCCTTCCTTCCTTCCTTCCTTCCTTCCTTCCTTCCTTCCTTCCTTCCTCCCTCCCTCCCTCCCTCCCTTCCTTCCGTTATCTAGGGAGAAGAAAGGAAGGTAAGTCTAGACTGGGAGGTAGAGGACCATCACAGCATAAGAAAAGCATTTGAACAGCAAGGTATGGAATAGGTAAGTCTTGTGAGATGGACGGTAAATGGACTGGTATGACTGAAGGAGGGGAGGTGAGATGGTAAACAGTGAGAGATAATGCTTAGGGGTTTGCTCCCTCAAAAAGCTGTTATAAGGTTCAAATAAGATAAGAGATGATGAGATAAAGATTATTTTGAAAGCAATAAAACATGTATATATTTATATGTGTATATGTATATGTGTGTATACACACATATATTTATATATGTGTGTATACACACATATACATATACACGTGTACACATTGAGTCCAAGTTGGGAAGGAATTAGGGTTAAGGTTAGATGGTGAGGCTTTCCAGAAATCAAACCCTGGAACATTTCAGAGAACCCTGGAAGAAATCCATATTTAAAGGAGTTTGGTTTGACCATCTAGACAGGGAAGACCAAGTGGATGATGCCCCATTATAGTAGGCAGTTGGGCAGACAATTTATAGAGCTTTTCCAACCTGAGGCAGAAAATCTCTCTCTCTCTCTCTCTCTCTCTCTCTCTCTCTCCATATATATAAACAAAGAGTTAGGCCAGATTTAAACAGAGGGAAGAAAGAAAGCTGGATTGCTTTCAGGAAATTACAAAGTTCTTTTTTTTTTTTTTTAAAGCAATTGGGGTTAAGTAACTTGCTCAAGGTTACATGGCTAGTCATTATTTATGTGTGGGTGCTCATTTTCTGAGGCCGGATCTGATCTCGGGTCATCCCAACTCCGAGGCCAGCGCTCTTACTCACTGGGCCACCTAGCCGCCCCTTTAGGGCAATTGGGGTTAAGTAACTTGCCCAAGGTTACACGGCTAGGTTTTTGTTTGTATGGATTAAGTGTTGGAGGCCGGCTCCGAACTCAGGTCCTTCTGATTCCAGGGCCGGTGCTCTATTCACTGCGCCACCTAGCCGCCCCACAAAGTTCTTTTAAAGACCCTATACTTCTCCCCAAAACAAAGGCCCATCTTTGAAATACTAATATTCTGTCATTTTTGTTAAATGGCTGTGAGCCCCACATCACTGAAGAATTGAAAGTAAGTATCATATAGATACGTGGTAGGTGTGACTGGGTGACAAGCTCTAACAAATGAGGAATTTCAGACAAACAGGAGTAAAGGATTTCATCAGAGAAAAGTAAGAAACAAGGAGGAGATGGATGGGCTCAGTGCACAGGGAAGCAGAGGGCTGAAGGGGGGCGGCCCTCATGTGCCACTGTGATCTTCAGTCTCCCATGGGGAACCATGGAAGAAGCTGCAGCCCAGAGTCACACAGGCCAGGAAGGCTGGGCTGGGCTGGGCTGGACTCAAGCCAATGGGATCACAGATCCATGCGAGTATCTGAGTACTCATAGAAGAGAGACAGATGTCTGTGATGGGCAAGGGAGATGAGGAAGACTAGACTGACTGGAAGGTTCAGACCTCATCCAATAGTCAATTATTATTGTAAATGATTGCCATGAGGAGGGTTTCAGAAAAACCTGGGAAGCCAAGAGATCTTTGATTAGGGGAGTCACTGAGGTTAGGAAAGAGTAATCTGGCAACTTTTTTTGAGGAATGAACAGAGAATAGAGGCATAGGGACTAGTTAGCAGACTGTTGCCATAATCTAGCCAGGATGTGCTGAGGGTCCAAACAGGGGAGGGACAGTGGAAGTGAGAATTTCAAAAGATCCAGAAGAACTTAGTGACAGATTAGTTATGAGGGAAAAGGACAACAACTCATCTTTACATAGGGTTCTAAGGTTTACTAAGCACTCAACCTGGGAGGTGGAGAAGTATTATTATTATTTTTGCCCTGACCTGATAAATGAAGAGGCTGAGAGAGTAAATGACTTGGCCATATAGCCAGCAGTGAGCCAAGGTGTCCCGTCTCCCAGTCTAGTACTCTTTGTCTTAAACTCTGCTGCCCAGAGTGAAAAATCTTAACTCCAATGGGGCCAGTGAGCCTCCAGCTCCAAAGTGGTGCTGGTGATTGATCGGTTGATGTGGTTGATCCTGGGTGAGCAAGCTGGGAAGAAACATCATCTGGAAGGGCTCTGCCATTGCCTCCTGAAATCCCCCCAAACTGGAAGGGCATTAGGAGTCGCTGGGACCCCCACAGCTATGGGGAGATGGGTGATGAAGAGAGACATCTCGGCTGGATGTGGGAGATTTAGGAAGTATCTACAGAGATAGCATGGAAGCTATGGGAATGAATGAAATTTCTGAGGCAATGAGTGAGCATCCAGATCCATGAGCAAACAGACAAGGGAAGAGGGCCCTGGGAAAGCTCACTGGGAACAGGAAAAGGAGGCAAAAGTGATTAAAGAAAACTAAATTGAGGAAGAAGACAAGCAGGTAAGAAAAATGGGGGTGTGAAAGTCCTTGATGTTTTCCTGAGAAAATGGCAAGCTGTCTTCCTAAGAAGAAGAGAGAATATACATGCCAGATACAACTCAAGGACATGAGTTTATGTCCCTCTGAAGAATAATCCTATTTCTTTATGTCCCCATCTGTTCTTGCCAAAGAACAGGGTAATGATGGATTTGGTCGGGTGCTATGGATGTGGGTCCATCCTCAGGCTGAAGGACAAGGTTGGTAGGTGGGAGAGAATGCAGATAGAGGTACCAGACAACATAGTTTGGAACTGGGGAAGCTGGGTGAGGAGAGTGGGGGCAGTCAAGTGTGATGGGTTGTCTTTCTGAAATGCCACCTTTGGGAAACTATAAAAATTCCAAAGATGTCACAGTCACAGCATCAGATTGTTACCTCTGCCCACAGTGACTCCTGCATTGTGAGTTTTTCATTGTAAAAGGCCACAGGAAGATCCTGACTAATTCTCATCCTCCCCAGGGAAGCTATTTGTTTGTTACAGAAATACCAATGTTACCTTGAAGGGTGGGGGCCACAGGATCGAGACCCCCAGCCTTATAGCATAGAGATCAGCTAGTACAACCCATTCATCTTACAGATGAAGACACTGGGGCCCAGAGAGGTTCAGGGCCTGGCCCATGGTCACACAAGAGCAAGGCAGTGCCTAGATTCACACCCAGGTCCAAATCCAGTGTCTCTTTCTGTAGAACCACACTGACATGATAATAGCTAGTAATTGCTAGCATTTACATGGTGCTTACTATGTTCCTTTTCTCATCGATCCTTACAACCCTCGGAGGTAGCTGCTATTATTATCACCCCCATTTTATAGATGAGGAAACTGAGGCAAACAGAGGTTAAGTGACTTGTCCATGGTCACATAGCTAGTCAGTGTCTGAGGCTGGATTTAAACTCAGGTCTTCCTGACTTGGGGCCCAACACTTGATCCACTGTCCAACTTGGCTGCTATGTGACCCAAAGGCTTTTCCATGGTGGCTGTTGTTACTTGTGTAAGAACATTTGCTCATGATTCTGCATGATTTGGGTCTGTTGATGATGAGGAGTAAAGGAGGAAGCAGGTGAGTCATGGGGCCCCAAGGAGAAAAGGCAGTTGTCCCTGCCCTCCTGGAACACCTGTTCTAGCTGAGGAGACTAAGAGGGAAGATTTCAGCTGTGGGTCCCGTGGAAAGTCCCCTGGTTCTCAGGGAGCACAGAGAGAGGATCCTCAGGCCTCTTCTGGAATATCTTTTCCACTGATGAAATCATTCCAGGTTCTGGTGTTGAACCATCTGACAGGGCCGAGGCCTCTGGTGACCAGAGCTCTCTGTTCTGGGCTTTAGTAAGCATGGCTGCAGCTCCTACAGGACAGATTGCTTGCCAGGATGAGGACTGAGGGCACTGGGCTGGAAGCATTGTCATCCTCAAAGGTCGTGGGTTCATGGTCCTGGGCTTTCTCTGTCTGGGTCTGAAGGGAGATGGTGATCTAGGTAGTGGGGGTGGTCTGAACATGTGACCTGGTGCAGGCCACCTCCAGTCTCTGCCCCAGAGGGCCCTGCTGCTTTAGCTAGGCTGGCTCGCCTCCCTGCAGGTGGCAGTTTGGAGGCTCACCCCTCCTCCACAGGACTTGTTCTATGGAGAGTGGAGCTGCCATCCTATGGCAAATGTTGGTGGGATGGCAGTAAATGTGGACTCTCTCATCAAACAGGGGGCATGTAGACCCTTTGGAAAGTGAGACTGTTTGGGCAGAAGACAGTACAATATTAAGATATGAAACTTAAAACGAGGGACCAAAAATCAAGGCATTCTGGCAACCAGACAGAACAGACCACTGCATCTACTCTACAGTCTTTATTCATTGATTCACATTATCTATTTTTTAAAAAGTGCTTGAGAAGTCACACGAGGCAGTGAGAAATGTTAGGGATTTTGAGCCAGAGGGCCTGGGTTTGAGTCCTGTTTCTCTTACCTTGCAATTACTACATACGGAGACAGAACATGAGGTCAGAGTCAGTTGGTGAGTCAACAAGCATTTATCAACATTCATAAGCAATGATTGTGTACACGTATGCAGTGTCAATGGAAGGTAATCTTCAAGGGGAAGGCCCTAGCTGTCTGTGTGACTGTGGACAAATGCCTTTCCCTCTCTGGGCCTCTCTCCTCTGGTCTAAAGTGAGGAGGTTGGGTTGTATGGTTTCAAGAGTTCCTTTTGACTCAATGTCCTATGATTTAGCAATAGAAGATGACAAATGTTATCTCGATCTTCTAGAAAGGGGAGAGAATAGAGCCTGTAAGTGGAGGCTCTATCATCGAACTAGACTCTCCTTCCAAACAACACCAGAACATCTCCTTCAGGGGACGCTTTACAAGCCTCCAGAATGAGAAGCAGTGAGTCACTGGTCACTCCAGTCTCACTGCATTTCCTTATCTGAGGATTAGATTAGTCTGGGAGCCCAGGTGACGCTGCAGCTCAGGGGAGGCCACGATGGTGTGGAAGCCCGTGACAAAGTCACCCAAGCTACGCTTGTTGATTTGATGGAGGAGAGCACAGCGAAGTCTATTTGTAAATACCCCAGCAGCTAGACCTAGTCCTCAGCACGTCAGTGACCAGGCCGGCAGGAAAGAAAGAGCTCTAGGATGCTTCCTCCCTCTGTCTCCACCTAAAGAATAGTCACTCACCACCTAGTTAGTCATGGCTGATGAGTGAAATGTCCCAACGATCTGTCTTTGGTGCTGCTCTGTTCAATAGTTTTATCAACCATTTAGACTAAATGATAGTCAAGATCCAAAATGATCTCAATCCAGGAAACCCTGGACCAAATCAAATGAGATGAGATTAAGTAGAGGTACATGTGAAATCCTACATTTGCATCACCTTTATGAGTACAAACCGGGGGAGATGTGGCGATACAACTGTTGATGTGAGAAAGATCTGGGGGTCTGGGTGGACTGAAAGCTCAGAAGGAGTTAGGTGTCTAATATGGTACTCAAACATCTAATGTCCCAAGGCAGTGTGGTGCTGAAGTGGTAAAGAAATGACACTGGAGTCTGGATGACAGAAAGACAAGGTGCAAATCCTGCCTCTGATCCGGAGATGTCACCGATTTTCCTTTGCCTCAGTTTCTTCAACTGTAAAGTGGCAGGGTTAGACCTGATGGTCCTGAAAGTTCCTTCCAGCTCTATATCCACAGCAAGATCTGGGTTTAGGTCACTCCTAGACCACACCCTGGGCAGATGCCTCATGCTCTTGGGCCTGCTGCCCCAGTGCAGGCACAGAGCTGCTCTGGTGGAGGGAGCTCTCTCCACCAATAAGATGCCTGAGGCGGACCTGAGAACAAAGCTGTGCCCTCAGCAGCAGTGGTGAACCGGCCTGAGACCAGGCTGGCAAAGCTACTCATGTGGATCACCCCCTTTTTCCTATTATTATCCCCATTTTACGATGAGGAAACTGAAGCTGAGAACGTTGACATGACTTGCCCAGGGTCACACAGGTATTAAGTGTCTAAGGCAGGATTTGAACTCGGGTCTTCCTGACTCCAGGCCGGCACTCCACTGCAGCACTACCTAGCTGGCTCTAACATGGAGAACAACCAAGGAGCTAGAGAAGACAAAGCTCAGAGGAATCCTGCCCTGATGCATGCCTGCCCCCACAGGCCCCTGGAGGAAGGAGGGCAAGTCCAAAGGGCAAACGGGGGCTTTCTCCAAGGAAAGCTGGTGTGATGCTCAGAAGGACCTGCAGCGGGATGGGACGCCCTGTGTGCAGCAGAGGCTCCACACTTACCTCCAGGCCGGGCCCTGCCACCAATGGGACAACTTCCTGAGCTCCTCTACGTTTCCCAATGGGCAAGGGCAGAGGAAGCACTCGAGCCAGTGGGAAAGGCAGTTTCTCCCCCTCAGCTCCTCTGCTTCTGCCCACCAGCCCATTGAGAACTGACACACCAGTCTTTTCTGTCCCATGCTTTATTATCTCCATGAGAAGGAGAAAGAGCCTGGCAGTCAGTTCTGCCCTCCAGGAGAGGGATGACCTTTGGAAATTCCCTTTTCTTCTTGGAGCTTTAATTTGTCTGTAAAATTGGGGAGCTGGACTGAATACAAGGAGAAACTTTTTAACAAACAGCCATCCCAAAATGTCCTTGGCTACCTTGGGCAGCTCATGGATCAGAGGCCGCTGGGGCTCCATCTCCCTCCACGTCCAGGGAGGGCCTTTCCAGCTCTTAGGCTCCAGGATCCTATGGCTGGATGGTCTCTAGGTCCCTTCTGGCTTTCATGGTCAAGGATCAAACATCTCCTTCTATTTGAAGTGGAGGGCAAGGTAATTGGTGGCTGCACTCAAGAGTACCCAACCCAGCACAGCTCTTTGGTGGTAAGTAAGCCACAAGAAATATTCCTTTAAATATATGTACTATTGATTGCAGAAAAAGTTCACTTAGCAAATGCACTTCCAAATAAATGGGAATACAGTGCGGGGGCCGGCACATTCCTCTTGAGGCCTTATCAAGCTGATAAATTTGACTTTTGCCAGCAGCAGAAATGGAAGGCACTGAGCAGATGCATCACTGAACCCTGACCAGAATACTGATCAGATCCTAAGACCTTTAAGCACCCTTTTCCATGATATTGACTCCATAGAAATCTGTTAAAAACTAGTCGTCACTAGACATGATTAAAATATTTTTAGTTCAACCTTTTTGCCACTTAGATTATCATACATTCTAGAGCAGAGACAGCGGCAGGGCAATGAGTGGAAAGCAATTCCTCAGGTCAAGACCACTCTCCTCAGAGAGGAGCCAGCATCGTGATGCTGTGATGTGGGGGAGGGGGGAGGTCAGGAAAGCTCCATGCCCCCTCCAACAGTTCCTGTACCAGTTCCTGCTGATGCCTAAGATCCACAGAGTAACACTGGCTCAGTACTCTCTGTTTACATGAACTGGTTTCAATCTTGGAAGTTTTTCACTAAAATTTATCTTTTTGTTCATATGTCCACCCAGTGCTTCCCCTGGGAACACTAGAATTTGGTTGGAATCCTTATATCCATCCAAGCACTCAGATTAAAGACAGCAAATCTAGCACGAGCTTTATTCAATTTGACAGAAAAGACCAAGGACTAACACCTGGTTCTATAAACAGTAAACTGGAACCAGAAACTAATTCTTTTCCTCTCTCCAGGGATCCTTAAATTCTTCCAGAGACTCATCCATTTACTCAAAACTCATGGTGGACTCCAGGAATTTGGACAGCCTGGCTGGAGGAAAAAAGCTGGGGTTTGCCTTCACTTCCTAGGTATATGGGCACATGCCACATAATCCATCTACTGAGGAGAGAGCGGTCCTGGTGCGCTCTTTCACGTCCTGGCTCTGGGGCTTGGCCCAGGTACTCGGTATTGGAGTTCAGGGACTCGACACCCAGCCACTGCCTCTAGCTACCACCATCTCTGTGGTCAAGCATCCCTGATGCTTATGCTGATTGGTTCTCTAGAGTGTCTTCTGGGCCATGTGGCTTTGGAGGCTTTCCCCCAGGAAGTCAAAGTCTGCATATGTTCCTTTGAATTTTCTCTTTTCCCCTTTACCTCTGTTTTTCTCTCTCTTTGTCTTCTCTCCTTTTTAAAGGCCAAGTGTCTTACTAGGACTGACTTAACAATCAGCCCCAAAATGTGCCAAGGGCAAGGTGAGCTCACATCTAATGAAGAAAACATCTCAGTAGCAGAACAAAGGCTGCATTCCTATTAATCAATTTATTAATGATTTGACTTTGCCATGGATATCTCACAGAAGGTCCACATCGCCCTTTACAGCAATAGCACATAAAAGATGGAAGAGATCTTTGAAATCAGAAACCTCATCATTCTGAAATGTCACATCAGCCTACCTCGTGAGTACCCTCTGCCCCTTGGGTCCTTCATTGAAGAGGGTGTGCAGGCCAGCCAGCTAGCTGTTCATTTCCCACCTGACTGCACTCCATCAGACTTCTCTAACATGGCTGGAGCCTGTACCTTCTCCCACAGTCCTGCCTATTTTTCAACTTCCTCTATTATACTGTAAACTCTTTGAAGGAAGAGACTGCCTTTCCCCCAGAATTCCTGGCCCAGCACCAGGGTGCTTTCACCATTAACTATTCATTCTTTGAATTAAGCAGCATACAGGAGGTTAGGTAAGATGTAAGTACTTAGGAGTGAGAAAGAGAGGGTGGTGATTTTTACTGAGCAAGGTCAGAGAGAGTTCTAAAGAGCTATCATTAGGAATTCTGGTACCTGAGACAAATTCAGCTAGGTGGGGTGTGTAATGTATAGTGTTCTTCATGACTGGGTGCAGTCATGTCAGAAAACCTCCTTGGGGAGGTGGAGGCAGGGAGCTAGAAGGTGTGGCAGAGACAGGACTCACGTCACACTGGGAGAACTGACTGGTTCCATCCCCATGGAGACTGGCAAGGGTCGGGGGAAGGGGAGGGGACAATGTCTAGCCATGCACCACTGAGAGCTACCAGAACAAATCTATTATGGGGCTGAAGCCTGAAGAACCCACAACTCAAGGTGTGGGTGGGGCTGCATGGGCGCCCAAAGGGCTGGCTTGCCCTGTGTCACTCACACTCTTCTCCTTTCAAGGAGACTTTGAGCTGGTCTTGAGGTGGCATCAGGGAAGGGCAACCACTGTCTACCATGTGACCATGTTGCTGCCCACCGTCTGTTTGTGTTTCGTCTTCCCTGATCTTAGAGGAATGAGAGTTCTGAGATGGGAGTGCCCAGAGGGAACGGTGAGGTCAGGAGATCCAGAGTCTCATCAGCAACTGAGATGAAGGGTCTCAGGAGTAGTGGGAATGACTCGAGACTACTCAGCAGCACTGACTGCTGACTCTTGGGTGACCTCCAGGGCCCCCCAGAGAGCTACAGGAGAGCTAAGGGAGAAAGGATGCCCAGGGCCAGGAGCGGCTGGCATCCCTTTACCACCTGTGTTCTCTAGAAGGGTGCCTCACTACTACTGCACTTCAAACCTGTTCTCACTCTCCCCGTACTCAGAATTTTGTGTACATTAATGGGAAAGTGCATTGTAGCTTTTTAAGGGGATGCTCTTACTGTGCAATTTGATGAAATAAATGCCTTTGCTAAGAACTGCATCTATGAGTTCCTTGTAAGGGGAGAACACTCGTAGGGACTTGTGAAAGACAGTACTAGAAACCCAGCCCCGAAGGTTCCCCCTAGAATCCTTGAGCGAGAAGTAGCCAGCTACCCAGGGTCTGGGGACCATGACCCACCAAAGTGAGTGACAGTTGGGAAAGTAGCTCTGGAGGGGGTTCTTCAAGTAGCTGAGTCAACGAGGGTCAGAAAAGTTTCCCTAAAAATTGTCTGTTTAGTCAACCTTGGTCTGATTACCTCAGCAGGTGGGGATCCCACCCTAGGGTCAAGACATAAAAAAAATGTACAAAGACGTCTGCCAAGACAATTCCATTCACTGTTTGTGCATGGAGTGTGCCCACACTTATAGCAGAGAAGGTGCTGTGCTCTATAGGCAAAGCAGAACTGACGTAGCTCAAAAGAACACCAGCTGTGCCCATTTAGGGACCCCCCCCCCAAGGTTCCCATGCACTATTTGTGCCCGGCCTGTGGCAGAGCATTCCGAGCTCGGATTGGTCCAATCAGTCACAGTCAGACACACCTGGACTCCAGCATGCTGATGTCATTTTGGTCCTCTTCCACAAGAACCATGAGTCATTGGCTGATCATCAAGGGAACCCCGAGAGTAAGCCTGGCCAACCCTCTAGGGACCCAATCTGGGATTCGGGGGCAGTCCTGGAGGAGAGTTTTCTCTGGAAGACAACTAGAGCAATGGAGCTCATTTTCTGGGCATCAGCTGTGCTCCCTGAAGGCAAACTGGCTGCTGAAGAATGAGCCCTGGAGGAATCTCCCACAAGTCTATGAACAAGATCAGTTGTGTCCCACAGAGGAGGCACCAAAAGAAAACATGTTGGTAAATCAACACCAAGTCATGGACTCTATTCTTTCAGAGAAGATGGAGATGTGGGCTGAAGGATAAGACATTTAAGTAGAGTTAGAACTGGCTGTACACCCGAGTCCAAAGAATGGTTTCTAAGGGATCAAGAAGCATTTATTAAGCACCTACTATGTGCCAGGCAAAGTGCTAAGTCCTAGGGTAGCAGAAAGGCACAAACCAACTGCTGTCTAAGAGCTAAGGCAGATAACATGCAAACACCTATATCCACACAAGAGACAGGCGTAAATTAGAGACAATCTCAGAGGGAAGGCACTAAGATTAAGCAAGGCAGGGCTTGAGGAGACTTGCTGCTGTTTGTCTTTTGTTCTGAAGAACCAATGAAAAGGACTATGATGTCAGGGAGTGACGCCATGACATGCAAGTGAATTGGATTCAAGTGAGGCAGGGCTGCACAAAGTTACCAGCCTCACTCTCTCCTCCGGAGCCACCTGGGTCCAATGGCCAGATATCGATCAGGACGACTGCTCTGAAGCAGTGGGAGACCTTAGTTGTTTTAAGCTAAGCTCTTTTTTCTGCTTTCCCAACAAGTGGTAGAAGTGGGAATATACTAGTCTCTCATTCAGGGTGTATTATACCCTCTGCCTACAACTGTACCAGCTTGAGTAATATGTTCCTTAGAGAAGAGAGAAGTCCAGTTAAATCCCCATCAATAGCTAACTATCAAATTGGAGGAATTTTTAAAACTTGCTATATTGTTAAAATGGAAATTAATTTAAATGTAAATAGATACCAAGCAAGTTTAGTTTGAACAGTATTTCTGTTCAATGTTAAGCTTTTAATGGTTTTCCTTAAGTTGAACTGAAATCTGTGCCTGCAATTTGTGTCTACTGGTCCTATTTGCCCCCTGGGATCACGTAGAGCGAAGAGAAGAAAGGCAATGCATGCACCTTCAGAAGGGAAGAGCTTTGACATCTCCTAGGATGAGAATCCAGGGCAAGATCTCCTGCTGCGGTAGGACACTTTTGTAAACTGAAGGCCCCGAAGGTCCCCAGCATTCAGCCCCTTTACTTCCAGATAGGAGAACAAGATGAAAGAGGAAAGGGAAACTCTAAGAATCTCTACACTTTCTAAAACTACACAAGGATGCCAAAAACTCCCTTGTAAGGTGGCCTGCTTCCCCTTTGCTTTCTCTGTTCTCAAGTATGGGGCCTATTCTGAGACTTTCCTAAGTCACAGATACTTTTCAAGCCCAGATTTGTCCCATAACCCAAAAGTCTACTCATTTATATCCAATGTCATAGAGCAGAGCTTACGCTCCTGGGGATTGGGGGAAGTTTACTCAGTTCTATCCTCAAAGAATCACAAAATTTCAGAGTTGGAAGGTATCCAGGAGCCATCTGGTCCAGTCCATTCGTGAACAAGCATCTTCTCTACAACCCAGCTGATGAGAAGTTAGACGGGATTTGCCTGCTGATCTGCAGGGGAGACCATTAGCATCCATCCAGGACAGCCCAGTAATCTTGTAAGCTAGATCTAATCATTAGGAAGTTTTCCCTTAAATCTAGGGCATTGTAGATTCTACCCTCTATGACTGGTCCTGCCCTCTGAGGCCAAACAACACATTTAATTCCTCCTCAGTCTCTTAGGTCTTCAAGTACTAAGACAGCTACTATGTCTGCTTCAAGTTTTCTACATCTTTTTAACTCATCCTTATATGACAAGAGTTCCGGGACCCTCACCATCCTGGCTGCCCTCCCTTTGATGTTCTTTAGAGTGAGAAACAATTCATTTGAACCCATCCTCCACTCCAATTAGTTTGATACTTTACATAAGCCATATAGGGATAGACAGGTTCTTAGAATGGGCCCCCAACTCTAATGAACACTCACTACTCGCTTACCAAGTTATGAGGCTCACTTGTGCAACCACAAGCACGCTGACAAAGTTGTCTCCATTCGGTTTTGCTCAAACTCCGCGTCCAACTCAGCACGGGTGGGGTATGTCGATGCTTTGGAAAGTCCTCCAATTTATTTCTGTATCACTCTTGTCCAACATGACCACTTAGTGGGGATGTCCCATGCTTTACCCCACCTGTGACCCCCCTTGCTGAAATGTCATTTCTGGCCCTCAAGAGCAAGGTCTACCAACCGAGATTTTGTATTTCATCATGCCTCTTTTGCATATTTGGGTGTCAAACCCTATAAAAGCAAGGTCCTGACTTAGACTGAACTAAAACCCCAAGACTTTCTTTAGGATGAACTGTTATCTTAACTATGCTTCTCCCATCTTGGACTTGGAAAAATGATTTAAGCCACTTTGATAAATTTTGGATTCCTGGGCTAATTTGGCTATGAAATCCTAAATTTATCAGAAACAGAAGGAATTACCATTTATAGAATCATCAAATGTCAGGGTTGGAAGGCATCTCAGAGGTCACTTAGCTGTGAGGGACTCCCATTTCCATCTGAGCCTGACATCACTGATTTAGCCTCTGCTGGAAACACTTCTACGAGGGGAAACCTGTGACTTCCTGGGAGAGCTCATTCTACTGCTGGACCTGTCTGGTCAAGCTGTCTGCATATTAGTGAATAGAAGAGCCCTTCAAAGACTCTTAGTACAGGAGAAATAAAAACTCTACTATCTGGACTAGGATTCTATAGAGAAACAAGGCCTCTGCAGAAAGGCAAGAAGAGGAGAAAAAACAACAACAGTGATGGCTAACACTTCTATAGTGCCCACTGTGAGACAAACACTGGGTTAAGCTCCTTATAATCATCTCACCTAATCCTCACAACAACCCTGCAATGCAGGGGATATTACCATCCCCATTTAACAGATGAGGAAACTGAGGCAAACAGAGGTTAAGTGACTGCCCATGGTTACATGCCTACAAAGTGTCTGAAATTGGAATTAAACTTAGATCTTCCTGACTCCAGGTCTGACACTCTCTCCACTATATAGCCTAGCTGCTCAAAAAAAAAGAGGAAAAAAGAGTGTTTGTGCTGAGAAGCCTTGAGAGTTGGGGAAGAGAGGGTAACCTGGGATCCCAGGGACCTGATACTGGTTATAAACCCATTAGAGAAAAGCAAATCTCAGATAGGTTTGAACCTGGTGAAGGTGAAAGTTCTGGCACTCCCTCTGCCAAGAGGGTTGACTATCATCTTCTTTCTGGGTTGACCATCACCATCATCATCACCATCACCACCACCATCATTTATATAGCACTTTAAGATTTACAGTGTATTACACATATTATGTTATTCTCACAACCTTGGAAATCAAGTGCTATTATTTTTCCCATTTTAGAGATGAAGAAACCAAAGCTGGACTTGAGTTCCGGGCTTCCTGACTCCAGGTCCAGCACTCTGTCCATTAAGCCAACTGGTTTGATCTGATCCCAAAACACTGCTCACACCTAGGATAAAGGCATGTTTTCCTCTCTGATACCCTAACAATGGATTAGGGACTCCCTAGAAACCCTGCTGCATCCTTTTATTCTGAAGGCTTTCACACAGGAAGTCCTCTGCACACCAGCTCAACAGATGGGAGAGCCAAAAATATTTCCAATTAGGACAAGCTAAGTTTAGTGTAAAGACATGGAAATTCTTATTTGCAATGTTTTTTGAGAAGTGTACTTATAGAGGCAGTGGTTTTCAAAAGCAGCCAAGGTTATATTCTTGTTTGGCTAAAGCTATCACCTTATAGATCTATATTACAAAGTGCTTCCCCAGACCTATCACTTGATCTTAACAAGCCCAATCTTGTGGATGAGAACTAGTTCAGTGAAGTCAGTCAGTAGTTAGCAGAATTGTCCAAGGTCACGCAGCTACTGGTGGTGCCCAGAACCCAAGTCATTTGATTCTCAGTCAAATGTTCTTTCCATTTAACTTTTTTAACAGCCAGAGATCCTGGGAGGGTCTGATAACCCTGTGCCAAGAAGCCTTCCCAGATATTCACGGAATTAAATCAAATTCATCGAACAGTTATTAAGCACCAGTCAGATGCAGAGGCCAATCAAATCTCTCCTACCACTCTGGCTGAACCTCTCCTATGTGTTTACATTCTAATTTCAGATCATAGTTATTTGTGTGTTCTTTAATCTCTCTGCTAGATCAAGTTCCTTGGAGAATCGGAATCCTAGGATCTAGAGCCAGAAGACATCTTAGGAGATCGGAGACTGCTCTGATCCTGCCATTCTGCAGATGAGGTAAGTGAGGACTGAAGGGAGATATGAGCCTTGCCCCAGGTCATACAGAGAAGGAGCAACCCGAGGATTAAAAACCCAGATCCTTGAAGCCTGACTGCAGGGCGCTTTCCACTACAGGGAGACATCTTATTTCCTATCTGCATCCCCAAAGCCTAACACTGGGACTTGGGCATACTGAGACTTTGCTGAATGAGCTCTCAGAGTACTTTTCAGAGTTCCCAAAAGGCTTCCTTCTCTCCCTGCTTCCCCACCTCTGCCTAGGGAAAAGGTTAAGCTACATTTACTTAGGACCTTGCGTCAAGCTACCCAACTGAAAACATTGGATCAATGATATTCTGAGGAGGTAAGCAGGTAAAAGGGTGAGAGGGCCAAGACAAATGCCATATACCCAGGCCAGGAAGCAGGAGTGTAGGTCAGCAGCAATGATGAGCCCCAGGGAAAAGTCACCAAACGTTCAATCCTTCCCCACCAGAAAGGACACAGTCTACTGGAGCCCAGAAAGTATATAAATCAAATTCCAATCACCTGACCCCAGAAACCATGACTAGGCCAAAGGTAACCTGGGGGAGCGAGCAAAGACTAAAGTCTGATTGAAAAAAAAAAGCCAGGCCTCACTTGTAGGTCAGAGAAATCAGAGGTTAGTCTCAATCCTATAAAGGGCGTCAGGGGTCAGTCTCAAAGTCTAGGTTCACTCTCCTCTCCACACTTGAAGGAAGCCAGAGGGAGAGAAGAAGAGACAAAGACAGAGAGAATTCTAAGAAGGGGTCAGCCAAAGAAAATGCCTGGAGTCAGGAGATAGCCTGTCCCATTGGAGGACCAGCAAGGAGGCCAGTGTCCCTGACTCAAAGAGTATGTGGTGGGGAGGAAGATGTAAGAATACAGGAAAGGAAGGGGCCAGGTTATGGAGAGCTTTAAAAGCCCAACCGAGGATTTTATATTTGTTAATCATTGTTAACCCAGAGAGAGTACTATAAGAGAGTGGCCCAGGGAGCTAGAAGTTCCCTTTCTGAGCAGTACTGGGGTGGGATTGGGCCATGGTAGGCACACAAGAGATTTTTTAAAAGTCTATTTATTGATATCTTATTTTTACATCTTACTTATTTAAAAAGAACATCCTCAGGGGGTGGCTAGGTGGTGCAGTGAATAGAGCACCAGCCCTGGAGTCAGGAGGACCTGTGTTCAAATATGACCTCAGACACTTAACACGTACTAGCTGTGTGACCTTGGGCAAGTCACTTAACCCCAATTGCCCTGCCTTCCCCCCTTCAAAAAAAAAAAAAAGCAAAAAAAAAATCCTCCCCCTTTCCTTATTCTGAGAGTTACATCTTGTAACAAAAAACAAAACAGGAAAAAAAACAGTTCAGAAAAACTTGCCAAAATATCTACTGAATTTGAGAGCACATGGACTTCCCCCTACCCATAGCCCCCCACCTCTGAAAGATATGGAGGGAGGCACATTTTCTCATCTTTTTCTAGGCTAAGTTTGGTTACTGTAAATATACGGCATTCCATGGCCCCTCCTCCCCTCATTTACATTATTGTAGTCACTGAGCCCACTTTCCTGGTTCTTTTGACTTCACTCAGCATCAGTTGGTGTCTTGCTAGGTTGCTTAGAGTTCTTCATATTCATAATTTCTCTCTGTGCAGTAATATTATATTATATTCATGCATCACCATTGTCTGGCTACTTCCCAATCAATAGACACTGACTTTGTTTCCAGGCCCAGGCCTTGGCTACCACAAAAAGGGCCACTTCAGATATTCTGATATATCTGGAACTTTTTTTTCACACAGGGGATTTTCAATGGGCAGTGCATCAAACAAAGATGATAGATGGGCAGAATCCACTGTGGGGAGGCTTAGTGTTAAGTCCACACAAAAGCAAACTGAAGTATAGCCCACATCAAAGTGGCATGCGTCATGAGCTGGAAATTGTCTTTGCCAAGTAAGGTGACCCCAACAGTCCTATGAGGAGAACAGGATCTGGCCTACACTAAGACCAATGGCACAGAAAGAGGGCAGGATGAGGTCAGATGTACAAGGACAGCATTCTGTGTTACATACATTGCTGCAAGAATGCATGTGATTTGGGTGGGCTGGCCTTGGGAGGTGTGCTAGTGATGATGATGATGATTTTTATGTCACAAATACCCAAGTTACTCTGAAATCCCTGCAGCCAGGCCTTCAGGAAAGAATAAAATGTAGCATTCAGCTTTTTTCATCCTGATGAGGGCTTGGACACTTGTCATATCTCTAAATGACACGAAGCTGAAGGAAGGATGGCAGGATGGCAGAGAGACCTTAACAGGCTAGAACAATGAACTGAATCTAGGAAGATGAAGTTCACAGAGAGTAAATGAAGTTTTGTGCTTGGGTCTAAAAAATCAGTTGCACAGACAGGAAATTTGTAACACGTGCTCTGAGGTCAGTATCCAACCCCCACTGGCATGATTGCACCTCCTCTGGGGGCTCTAGGGCTCAGCCAAAGCTTTGTAGCTTGAAAGCTCCCACCAGCTGTGCTTCCCACTACGTTTGGGAATTGATTATCATTTAGCCAACATGAATCAACTGGCTGTTAGACAGGGGTATTTAGTAAGGTGATACAATGAAAAGAACAACTGACACAAAATATCCCCTCCCCAAAAGCCTGTGATACTTTTACCAGAACGTATCAAGTCTAAGGCAAAGCGAGCTCAAGTTTCAAGGGCACATGTGGCAAAGGGCTAACAAACACAACTTCTGGCTACTGAAAGTCTTCCTCTCCTCTGCATGGGTTGTCCAAGTTCTCAGTCACAGCAGAGCCTTGGAATTATTTTTCTGGGTAGAACTGGGAATTTGTCTTCTTTTTTCCTTTCCTTTTTAGATTAATGACAGCAAGCAATCTGATATAATCTATGCATGTACAATCACATTAAACACATTTCTACATTAATCATGTAGTGAAAGAAGAATCAGAACAAAAGGGAAAAACCACAAGAAACAAAAATAAAGTGGAAATAATCTGCTTTAACACGCACAAAGACTCCATAGTTCTTCCTCTGGGATGTGGACAGCATTTTCCCTCATGAGTCTCTGTCTGGGGATAGACAGCGTGTTTCATCATTAATCCTTGGGAACTGTGGTGGCTCACTGCATTAATCAGAATTACCAAATCTTTCACAGTTTATTATATATCTTTATAATACTGTTATCATAGAAATTGTCCTCCTGGTTCTGTTCAATTCACTTTGCATCAGTTTATCTAGGTCTTCCCAGGTTTTTCCTAAAACCACTCCCTTCATCATTTCTCATAGCATTCTATGATATTCACATACCACAGCTTGCTCAGCCATTTCCCAACTGATGGGCATCCCCTCAGTTTCCAATTCTTTGCCACCACAAAAAGAGCTGCTATAAATAATTTTGTACACATGGGTTCTTTCCCTCTTTGGTCTACTTTGGGCATACAGTATGTATAATTTAATAATTTTGGGGGGGGTCATGGTTCCAAATAATTTCTCAGAATAGCTGGACCAGTTACAGCCCCACTAATAGGCCCCATTTACCCACACCCCCTTCCAGACTTATCATTTTGCTTTTCTGTCCCCTCAGCCTATCTGAAAGCTGTGAGATGGTGCCTCAGAACTCATTTAATTGGAATTCCTCCATTGGTAATTTTAACCATATTGAGAACTTTGATTTCTTCCTCTGAAAACAGTTTTCATTTAGAAAATGGTTCTTATTCTTATAAATTTGACTCATTTCCCTATATAGTTGAGAATGGGACCTTTATCAGAGAAACTCGCTGCAAAGATTTTATCCTAGTTTCAGGCTTTTCTTATAAATTTAGCTGCATTGGTTTTGTTTGTGTAAAAACTTTTAAATTTTATTTACTCAAAACAATATGTTTACCTCCAATGAACCTCTCTATCTCTTGTTTGGTCATGAATCCTTGCCTAACCATAGGTCTGATGGGTATCTCTTCTACACTCCACTAAGCTGCTTATGACATCACCCTTCATATCTAAATCACGTACCCATTTTGGGCTTAACTTAGTTTAGGTTTGAGATGTTGGTCTACACCTAATTTCTGTTAGACCAGGGGTAGGGAACCGGCAGTCTTAAGGCTACACGTGGCCCTCTAGGTCAGGGGTAGGAAAACTGTGGCCTTCTAGATCCTTACATGCAGCCTTTTGACAATCCAAATTTTACAGAATAAATCCTTTCATAAAAGGATCTAAAAGGCCACATGTGGCCTCAAGGCCATAGGTTTCTCACCTCTGCTCTAGGTCCTCAAGTGCTGCCCTTTGACTGAATCCAAACTGCAGAGAACAAATCCCCTTGTTAAAAGGATTTGTTTTGCAAAATTTGGACTCTTTAAAAGGCTACAACTGAGGATCTAGAAGGTCACACATGGCCTTGAGGCTGCAGGTTCCTCACACCTGTGCTAGACTATATTTCATTTTTTCCAGATGTTTTTGTCAAATAGTGAGCTCTTGTGTCAATAGCTGTAATCTTTGGGTTTATCAAACACTAGGTTATGGTGCTCATTTACTTTTATATATTGCATATCTAATTTGTTCCATTAATCAACCACTCTATTTCTTACTCATTACCAAATTGTTTTGGTTATCAAAGCTTGGTAGTTATAGTTTGAGATCTGGTATTGTTAGGCCCCCTTCATTCAAATTTTTTTACAATGATGTCCTTGATATTCTTGACCTTTTATTCCTCCAGATGAATTTTATTACTTTTTCTAGCTGTATAAAGTAATTCTTTGGTAGTTTGATTGGGATGGCACTGAATAAGTAAATTATTAATATTTCTGGTATGCTAGTACTCCTCCTTGCCCTGAGACTGAGACAGGACTGCAACCCAAATCCAAGTAAGGACAATGCAACAGAGTTCTGCCCTTGGTGCCAGTAGATGGACCCCTTTAATCTCTTTTGGCTATGGAGGTTTTATAGAAAAACTTGGATAGTAATCCCTCTGGATGAAGAGGCTTCAGGGAATTTTCACTTTAATTTTCAATTGATTTTTAATCTATTCTCAAAGGTCTTTTATTGAATGTAATTTTTATATCATCATAGTTAGGAGAAATACTCTGCTTTTCTGCATTTGTTTGTGAGGTCTTTATGCTGAGATATATGGACAGTTTTTGTGAAGATGCCACTACAGCTGAGAAATAGGTATACTCCTTTCTATTTCTATTTGATATTCTCAAGGTCTATCATATATAACTCTTGTAAAATCCTACTGATCTCCTTAGCTTCTTTCTTGTGTTTTTTTATGGTTAGATTTATCTAGGTCTAAGAAGGGATAAATTGAGGTCCCCTGCTATTATAATTTTGCTATACATCCTGTAATTCACTTAACTTTTCTTTCAAGAATGTGGATGCTATGCCATTTGGTGCATATATGTCCAGTACTGATATGGTACCTTCTGGTAAAATGTAGTTTCCCTGTTTATCCCTTTTTAATTAGGTCTATTTTTGCTTTTGCTTTGTCTGAAATCACTATTGCCACCCTTGCCTTTTTTTTTTAACTTCTCTAAAGCAAAACAAATTCTGCTTCAGCCTCTTATTTTAATTCTATGTGTATCTTTCAGTTTCAAGTGTGTTTTTCGTAAACAACATATTGTTGGATTCTGCTTTCTAATTCATTCTGCTGTCCTCTTTTATATTATGGATGAGTTCATCCTGTTCACATTCACAGTAATCATTGCTAATTGTGTATTTTCTTCTATCGTACTCTCTTATATTTATCTTTCACTTTTTACTCTGTCCCCTTCTCAAGAGTGTTTTGTTTCTGACCACTGCCTCCTTTAGTCTACTCTCCCCCCCTTTTTTTGTTTTTTGAGGGGGGAAGGCAAGGCAATTGGGGCTAAGTGACTTGCCCAAGGTCACACAACTAGTTAAGTGTCAAATGTCTGAGGTCTGATTTGAACTCAGGTGCTCCTGACTCGAGGGCTGGTGCTCTATTCACTGTACCACCTAGCTGCCCCTACTCTGCCTTGTTTCTTCACTCCCCCTTTTCTCCTTCCCTCCTACTTCCCTTTGGATTAAATGAATTTCTGTCTCCTACTGGGGGTTTATGTGTATTCTTTCCTCCTTGAACCAGTTCAGATAAGAGTGACGTTCAAGTTTTCCCAACTCTCCCCATTCTCCCTATGTTGTATGAACTCTTCCTGGCATGCTCCATTCAGGGGAGCTAATTTTCCTCATTCTTCCTCTCCTTTCCCCAGTGCATTCTTCTTTTTTAGCCTCTCATTCTTCTCTTGAGATCATCCAAATGTAACAGAACCATGCCCAAAGTCATTCCCAGACCCCTGCAGTAAAGCTCAGAGGGGTCCGCACATCATCTTGCCCTATAGGAGTGCTTGGCCACTCATGACTCCTCGAGTGTCCCCCTTCCGTGGTGCTCACTCAGCCAGCTGCTGTGCTAAGCTCGTCACCATCACCCTCTCCTCCATCCTCACAGCAGCCCCAGGAAGTAGATGCTACCATTATCCTCATTTTACAGATGAAGACACCAATGTAGATGGTAGTAGTGACTTGTCCAGGGTCACACAGCTAGTAAGCACTTAGCATAGTGTGTGGCACATAGAAGGCACTTAAATGTTTATTGAATTAAAAGTGTCTGAGGTCATATCTGAACTCAGGTCTTTTCAGCCTGGGGCCCAGCACTCTATATTGTCACCCAGCATCAGAAATGCTTGGAAATCCTCTGTTTCATTAAATATCCATTTTTCTGGGCAGGCTATTCTTGGTTGTACTCCCAGATGCCATGCCTTCTGGACTATTAATTTCCAAGCCTTCCATTCCACCACAGTGCTTGAATTCTTTCTTTCTGGCTGCTCCAGGATTTCTTCCTCGACCCAGGAGCTCTGGATTTTTTGGCTATAATATTCTTGGGAGTTTACATTTTGGGGTTTCTTTCAGGAGGTTACTGGTGGATTCTTTCAATTTCTGCTTCCAGAGTAGAGGAATCACCGTCCCAAGCTTCAGGTTTTTTTGTGTAGCTGTTTTCAGAGATAATTCTGGGAAACGATAAGTTTTTGGTTCTTCCAAGGTGGTATGATCTAGGCAGAGGAGTGTTTACTGCTCTCCTGGCCTGTACTCTGGTCTGAATGACCACAAGCACTCTTTTCTGCCTTGGAAGTATCACCAGGCTCCCAGCTCCCCTTTGGTAGCAAGTTCTGGTATGCTAGTACTCCTCCTTGCCCTGAGACTGAGACAGGACTGCAACCCAAATCCACGTAAGGACAATGCAACAGAGTTCTGCCCTTGGTGCCAGTAGATGGACCCCTTTAATCTCTTTTGGCTATGGAGGTTTTATAGAAAATCTTGGATAGTAATCCCTCTGGATGAAGAGGCTTCAGGGAATTTTCAATTTCACTGCATGGGTGGATGGAGTAACCACACCTAACTGCATGGGCAGATAAAGTATTCACACCTCACTTCATGGGTGGATGGAGTATTTACACCAATGAAACTGAGAATTCATGAAGTTGTGTCTCCAGGAAATTACAGTCACGAATAGATTATTATACTGTATTTCTCTAATGCTCATGACATTACATAACACAAAACCATAATAACCTATGAAAACAAAGCATTACTACTGAGCCTCTCCCAACAGTGTGGTTTAGAACAACAGGCTCCCATAACCTCACAGAAAAATGCCTCCTAAGAATTGAAATCTGCTCTCTGATACTCAGGGTGTGTGACCATGAGGAAGACTTTTAGCCATTCTGAGCCTCAGTTTACTGATCTGAGAATGGGAATAATCCCACTTGGAGTCATGGTTGTACTGGTTGTTGTGAGGCTCAAAGGAGGGAAAGTAGCAAGCACACGGGTGATTATTATGTTTATGACTGATCATTATTTGTGTTAAGAAGAGCCCCAAGTATTTTCAATGCTGTGATTTGATCTATTCTTCCTCCCATCGGGCATTACAGAAAAAGCACCAGTTTGAAGTCTAGGACTACATGAGGACAGCCCTCTGAGATCACCTGATCCAAGTTCTTCTTACAATGAGGGGAAATGACTTGTCCAAAGTCACACAGGGATTAAGAAGCAGAAAGTGTGCCGGTGACCACTCTGTGACTGGGGCATATCCCTATGCAAGCTCTCTAGCCTTCCATGTCCACACCTGTAAATGGGGGATTAAACCTGGTCTTTCCTGGTCCTTTGGAGCTCTGACTTCTAAGGCAACATGTATTATCAGTCAGATTGACAGGTACAAAATCAGTTTACCTTCAGATGATGGGGAGAAACAACCCCAGAATGAGAGGAGAAAGAAATGAGCCTCCTGAAAGACCGCAGAGAGCAGAAAGCAGAGCCCACATGTGGGGGTTACCTGTATGCATTTTTGGAAACAGGCCGAGGATCGAACTTGAAGAAGATGATGCACATGGGGAAGTGTCCCTGAGGCTGCTGCTTCTCACAGGCACTGTCGGCTAAGTCTGTGGGCAGAGGAACAAAGAGGGCCCATCAGCCAGTGACCTCCGACACCAAGCCAGGTCAATACACACTCGGGAAGCCTGACACAGAAGAGCGCCTTCCAACCCCACCTTTGGCCTTGATTCTTCCTACTGCAAATCACTGCAGCTAGGAGCGATTCATCAAACGATGGGCCCTTGGAACAATGCTGGGCCTGGGCACAATGTGCTCCAGGAGCCAGTCACAATTGTACTGTGTTAAATTAGATTCAATCAATATTTTATCAGATGTCTCCTTGATACAAAAATGGAGCTCACAGTCTGCCAAGGGAAACAAGGGGACCTCTTCAGCCCCTCCCAGCTTTAAATCTATGCATAAGAAAACACACATTTGTTTTAGGGCTGGATCTGAGATTTCATTGGTGCAGAGAACTTGCCCATTAAGAAACTCCTACCATAGCAGCTTGAGTGCTCACCTAAGGCCTGAAGGGAGCTAGGTGGTGCCAGGTCTGGAGTCAGGAGGACCCGAGTTCAAATCTGACCTCAGACACTTGACACAAAAACTAGCTGTGTGACCTTGGGCAAGTCACTTAATCCCAATTGCCCCACCTCCCCCCTCCAAAAAGCAAAAAAACAAAACAAAACAAAAAACTATCTGTATGAATGAGTAATCAATAAACATTAGCACCTGTTAAAAAAAAAAAGGACCCGAGTTCAAATGTGGCCTTAGACAGTTACTAGCTCTGAGACCCTGGACAAGTCACTTTATCCTGTTTGCTTCAGTGTCTTCAACTGGGAAAGGAACTGGAGAAGGAAATGGCAAACCATTCCAGTATGGTTGCCAAGAAAACCCCAAATGGCTCATGAAGAGTAGGACATGACTAAAACATGACTGACCACAACTTCCAACAACAACATAAAGAAAACCAGGGAAGCCAGCAGTCAGAGCAGAGGAGGAAGGGCATGGGTGACAGCTATAGAGAATGCCGAGAGAGGGAGAGATAGCGTCTTGTTTATGAGGCCACCATCACTGGATGGAAGAGTATATGTTGGGGAGCAATGTGTGAGAATGCTAGAAAGGTAGGAGGGGGTTACTAGCAACCCCCCCATCCATGTGCATGCGTGCACACACACACACACACGCACAGACACACATACACACACGCGTGCGCACACGCACACACAGACACACACATGCACACGCACACACACAGACACACACATGCACACGCACACACGCGCGCGCGCACCCGCACACATACACGCGTGCGCACACACATGCACACGCACACACACAGACACACACACGCGCGCGTGCACACACATGCACACGCACACACGCATGCGCGCACCCACACACGCACACACATTACATTTGCCGTACATAAAACGACCCAGCTGAGAACTGATCTCTGGCCTTGTATACAGGGACCAATTGCCCAGATCTTCAATTCTTTTTTTTTTTTTTTTTTGCTTTTTGGAGAGCAGTTGGGGTTAAGTAACTTGCCCAAGGTCACACGACTAGGTTTTTGTTTGCGTGTGCGTTAAGTGTCTGAGGCTGGATCCAAACTCAGGTCCTTCTGACTCCAGGGCCCGATGCTCTACTCACTGCACTCTGCTACCAATTCTAAGCCTTTGTTTTGTTTTCTCAGTTTATTAGGGTGTTTATTGCCTGTCAGGGAGAAAAAGCCATGATTAAATTTCATAAATATGTGTGAATCCTACTGTCCTTCATTTGCAGAAGGACCTAGTCATTTACCGTTTTAATTGTCTTCTTCAGGCAGGAGTTCTAAGCTAAAAGCCAATTAGTCTTCTCAAAAGAATTCCAAGCAGAGTCCTAATGACTAAATTAACTGATCCCTCCTGTTAGCCAGCACTCATTCGTAACACACCTAGGAAGTGAGGAGGAACGTTCTAACTGATTGTTATTCCTTTTGCACCAGGATCTGAAGTGAAGTAATCATTAGTAGAGTCAGAACAGTGACGACCATCTCATGAGTGCACTTCACCATCCTCTCTGGCCCACAATCCATCTTGGGTGGACCCTACCATCTTGCAGCCTCTAAGCTCAGCATGTTTCAAGTTTTCCCAAGGCCTGATTCCCCCTGGATGCCTGACCCACAGCTGTCCTGGGATATCTTGGTGAGAGAGAACAGTAGTCAAAGCCCCATCAGGGTTAGGAAGGCTCTGCTGCTACTGTCCCATCTAAGCCTTCTAACTAGCATTGACCTTATTGGCCCCCAAGATGGTACTGTCACTCAGAATGAAGCCCTTTCCAGTGGGCTCCACTTCACCTGGCACTTGAGATCCAGCATATTCCTCAAGTCAGCAAGCAGGGTGGGCAGAGTGGGACTGTGCTACAAGTGGCCAGTGACCTGAGCTTTCTACATCTCCACCCATCTCTAAGGGAGCTGCTGGGTACCCTTGGCCTTTGGAATAAGACTGCCAGGTATCTGAAGGCCACATCAAAAATATAATACACCTTTGAAATAAAACTGGCTGGCTATCAACCCCAGATTATTCCTGCATTTTCTTTTCTGGGAATCGTTGAGCTCACCAAGGCCCTTGGAGCAGGGCTGACAAAGCCCACAAGAAGGTGCTGGGGCTGGAGCTGATGCCACACATCAGGGCCAGCTAATCTGTGAGAAGAAGGCCCTCAGCAGCTGGCCCCACCCATTGGGAGCAAATGAACCCTACACAACTGGTCCCAACACTGTCCAGCTGCCCCCAGGTCATAGGAGCTACAACAAGGCTCAGTAGCAGCAAGGAGATAATAGTCTGGCTGTCCAGTTTTATGGCATCTCCATCCATTCTGCTACACTCAGCTCTGGTCCTCTTAGGCCTCCTAAAGTCAACACTTTGGCCTCAGCAGCAGGAGCCTGTCTTGAGAATCTCAGACTCTCAGAGGCAGAGCACTGGCCTACCCTGTCCCCAATAAATATCCCCCAAACTGGCTTCCCAGCTTCCCCCTGAAGATGCCCAGAGCCTTTTGAGCCTGTGGGAACACACAGCACTGTTCTGATCCAACAGCTGCCTGCCTTGGCATAAGCCTTTGCCACTCTCGATGGCAAACCCCAAACAACAGATGACTGGAGGCAGGCTGACAGCGCCAGGCACAGCTGTGCTGCCGAATGGGTCCCGAGGGAGTCTGATCCTTCCTCCTTCATACAGTTCCACAAACGCAGGAAGTGCCTCCTGTTTCTTAACGTTCTGATCCGCGGCTTATTTTAGAGCCCAAACGAGCCTTTCAGGATTTTCTGCAGTTGAGTTCCAAGAGGATGCAGACATTTTCCACCACATTTAACATCATTTTGCTCCTACCATCAAAACTAGAGCTGCAAGCACCGCATTTCTACAGATTTCAAATGAACAGCTGCCACCAGTTCCTTGCTCTGTCAAGCCACGGATTGGCATCACGGTGCACTGGCTGTCAGGGCCACGGAAAGCCAACTCGAGCTCCGAGACATTAATGCCACACAAAGTCGTCCTCCAAGGCTGGGTGAGAACATGTGAGATGGAGAGAACTGAGGCTCTTCTCCCATTTTCTCCCCTCCAGAGCCCTCAACCTTGGTCCACACTCTCTCCGACTTTCCCTTGCTGGGATGATGAGGGAGCCCTTCTCCTTGCCAAAGCCAGTCACCCTCTCTGTGCATCTCCTCCAGCATCCTGGGAGCTCTCTCTGTCTCATCTTTAACCTGCCCTGGACCACTAGGTCCACTACTACCTTCAAATAAGCCCAGTGACTAATCCTGGGCCATGCCATCCTCTCAGGCTACCATCCACATCCTCGAAAAAATCTGTCTGGATTTTCTAGCCCCACACTCTCCTCAGCCCTTTGCAGCCTGATCTCCACCCTTATCATTTCCTGAAACTGCCTTCTCCAACATCACTGATGGTCTTGCCAAATCTGGGGTGGGGGGAGGTTTCCAATCCCCATCCTTCATGACCTTCTGACTGTCTTGCCATTCTGGATATGTTAGTTTCTCTGGGATTCCATGACACTTCTCTACCCTGATTTTCTGACCCATCTGATCTCTTCTCAGTTTCCTTTGCTGGTTCATCACCTAGATCACATATCCTAATTGTGGGTATTATCCAAGCCTTTGTCACTGGACTTCTACTCTTCTCTGTGTCTCTGTGTCTCTCCCCTTGTGTCCCTGTTTGTTCCTGTCTCTGTCTCTCCTCTCATCAGTTCCAATGGATTTAATGATCATTTTCATGCCAACAACTCCTAGTCTCAGCCTCCAATGGGTTCCAATCTCATATCACCAACTGATTATTGGACATTTCACACTGGATATCCCAGAGGCATCTCCATCTTGCTATGTCCAAAAGAGAACTCATTCTCTATCTCCCCAAACTGTCTTCTTTCCCAACTTGGCTGGTTCTACTCCAGGCCCTCCCCTTCTTCCAGGCTCCTCGTCTTGTAGCCTTGACAAGCCCAACTCCTCCCTCTCCCCCACTCCACACAGTCAGTCATTTCTCTCTCTACATTTCTTGTATCTAACCCCTTCCCTCTAATCACACAACTACTATCATACTCAAGCCTTTATCACACCTTACCTTAATTATTGCAAAATCCTCCCAAAATAGTCTCCTTGTCATAAGCAACCCTCCCCACTTTCAGTCCATGTTCCACATCACAACCAAAGTGATTCTCCTCAGGCATAGCTCTGACCATGTCCTTCCTCTGCTAAAACATTCCAGGGGCTCCCTATTGCCTCAAGAATCAAATCATGACTCTTCAGCTTTGAAAGCCTTCCTAACCTGACTGCACCCACCTATCTTTCTGGCCTCATCATCCATTCTTGTCCTTCCTTCACTTCAGTCCAGTCCAACAGGCCTTGGTCTGGTCCCTCAGACAGGTCCTGCCCCCTCCCCATCTCCACTGTGCTTTGCCATGCTGGGGATGCCCTCCCCACCCCCTCCACTTCCCAGCTCAATCAGCAGCCTCTCTGTGGCCTTCCTGACCACTCCCTCCCCCCACCAATCCTTCTATTTATTCTCTTGCTATTTTTCCTGCATATGCTTACATATGTCCTTGCTCTCTCCTTCATTAGAATGCTAACATCCTTGCTAGTAGGGCCAGTTTGATTTATTGTAATTGTGTCCCCAGCTCCGAGCACAGAGCCTTAGACACAGTAGTCACTTAATAAATGGCTGCTGATTGATTGACTAACTGAACCAAACTGTTGGTGGGAAGTGATGTATTAGTTTTGGGGGATTTTTTTTAAAGATACCTTTCAACCTATTCGTACAAAAGAGAGAGAAAAAACTTTTCTTAAAATTCTTTTGGGAAGACGCTATAACAACTCCAAAGAATTCTCTGAAGTGAACAAAGGAGACTAGAAGCAGGCAGAGGAAGTCTATGGGATGACTAAAATCTGACTATTGGATCTCAGCTTGAAACAGGTCAGTTCCCAACCAAAGCCTTCCCACAACCTCGGGCCTGGCTCTGCTTCCAAAGGCTTCCTTGCTGACTGGAAGAACTAGCTCCCTGGCTATAGAGGGTCCAAGAGGCCTGAGTCACCTGGGGATGGGTTGGCATTCCTTTCAGTAATTTATATGCCAGTTCTACTTGTGGCAGCCAATGAGACTTGGGAGAGGAAACATCAGAACCTACTGCTACAGTTCCAGATCAGCCCAGGACATCCAAAACCATAGCACTCAGGCCATCGTCTTTAGGTGGCTATATTTGACCTTCCTCCTCTGAGCAGAAGACCCACCTCCACCCTTGGGCCCTATGCTTCTATGGAAGCACCATATTGAGGTGCTTTAGACCCTCTACGATCCCCTCCAACCATCTTTCTTCCTGCCATGCTACAAGCATGCTCCCCACTTCCTGCACCCCATCGCCTCTTCCACTGTTCTGGGAACAAAAACCAAATTAATGCTGTCATCACTGGAAGGGATGTGTCAATAAATTGTATGACGACCCAGGACCATCTCAGGAACACCCCAAACCAAAAGATTGCTACATCCTCCCTCCTTGCTCACTTTCCCCTATATGTATCATCTTCCCTTATGTGAATATAAGCTCCTTGAGGATAGGGACTGTCTTGCTCTTTTGTACTGGCATTGCCAGCACCGGACTTACTGCCTGGCACATAGTAAAATATTAATATTACTATCATTCACATACAAAGAATCAGAATCTGGGTTTGTCAGAGCTTCCTGTGGTCCCAGAGTAAGTGAAGTCATGTCCAGAACCTCCTGCCATCCAGAGCCAGCTGGGATGGTTTTAGAACTTACCATGGAATGCTTCAATTTCACAGGCTGAGGAAGGCTTTTCCACAGAGAATGGCACAAGTGCCATGCTCAAGAAAAGGCCACATTCTGCCTAAAGGCACTGGGAGAGGGATTCTGATGAAAGCACGGCAGAGCTAAGTACCACTAGGGGTGCAAAGAGACATACTTTCATTAAAGAGAAAAAAATCCAACACAGCATCTGCTCGGCACTCTGGCGCCTTCAGCAAAACAGAAGGTTTGAGGACATTTTCCCCTATCCATGACATTGAATATGCCACATTACTGTCCCCCTGCCACAGGGTGGTGAGTGAAGCTTGTGCAAGTGTGTGAGGTGGGCTGGGGGCCGGGTGAGCTCTCTCCATCACCATTCATAAGGCAGCTAAGGGACACAGCGGATAGAGCACTCAGCCTGGAGTCAGGAAGACTCATCCTCCTAAGTTCAAATCTGGCCTCAGACACACTAGCTGTGTGACCCTAGGCAAGTCACTTAACCCCATTTGCTTCAGTTTCTTCATCTATAAGATGATCTGGAGAAGGAAATGGCAAACCACCCCAGTATCTCTGCCAAGAAAAGTCCAAATGGGGTTACAGAGTCAGACAAGACTGAAATGACTGAATAACAACTGACCACTGGTTATTGTATGGTGAGTGAAGCCTATGTATGTGTGTGGGGGATAGGGGTGGAGGGGAGCTCCCTCCATCTCCATTCATAAATATAATGCAACAGAACTGAGGAGATTAAATCTGACCAGTCAGCTTATGCAGAAGGGAGAGTGAACCTGAAAAGCTAGGCATAGAAGCCTATCAGTGACAGAACTTCCCAGCCCACCAGTCCTGGATCTAGTCCATCAGAGTCGGACTCACCCAGTAAGGCTGCTCCTGCAGAAGAGGCCAGCTATCACCAACAAATGCCAAACAACTGCCACTCACAGGACAAAAATGCCAGCCTAACTGAATCAGCAAGGTAGCCCGAGGAAAAGCCAAGAGGCAACAGATGCCAAAACACCACCTCCACCCCACCCCCATCATATCTCCTCACATATGAATGGAGACAGCCCAAGACCTTCAGCCCATGAGCCTTGGGAATAGCCATGCTTCTAGCCCAGTGCCCTAAACCATAGCTCTGGGAAACAATCTCCATGGGGATATAGCCTAGCAAATGCATCTGCAGGCCCAGAGCCAGATGTTCTTGCCACCAAAGACCTTGGCCCTGCTCAGAACCAGAAACGGAGATGATTTTATCACTGGAAATAACACTGAAGAAGAGGCCACACCATTTGCTTGGCCACTGTACCTTAAGGACCATGGGATCTTTCCACCAGATTTGCAGATAAAACCTTCAGTAATTTATATTGTCTGCCCCATTAGAATGTAAGCTCCTGGAGGGCAGGGAGGGGGTTACATTTCTACTTGTATCTCTAGCACTTAGCATGGAGCCTGGCACATAGTAAGCACAGAAAAAATACTTTGTTCATCCATTCATCCATCTATCTATTCATCCATTCATCCATCCATTTATGATGTGGTAACTACCACAGGCCTGACAAACTAACATTTCTTCATAAAGTAGCACTTTTTCTCAGTAAAGAAACTGGCCATGTTAGAGTGTCATGGGTGACCAGTTCCTTCTTTGCAGTCTGTAACAGGGTCTAAGTTGAGGTCCAAGCCTATCTGGAGCCACTCTGGGAGGAAAATAGTTAATAGAACAGCTGACAGAATCAGGATCCCTCAACTAGCTAGCACAGACACCAGAATCTAACAAGATTAAACTTAAGAGAGGTAAGTAAAAATTCCTAAGCTTGGGTTCAAAAAATCAATGTCACAAATATGGGATTAGGAAGACATAATCAGATAGTGGTTTCATGTTAAAAAGATCCAGGGATCTGGGTAGACTGCAAGTCCAATATGTCAATAGTAGGATGGGAGCAGACAAAGGGCTCATGTTATCTTTCTCAAGGTCTACCTGACCTTACCATCTGCCATGAACCTGAGCACTCCTAAGCCTGTTTTCCACCTCCACCCTAAAATGAGAATGGGAGCTCCTAGAGAACAGAGGCTGCCTCACTTTCCTATTTGTGTCTCTGGCACTTAGCATAATACTTGGTACACAGAACTTAATAATTTTTCCAATAAATTTTCCATCTGAAATCGAGACAATGCCATAGGGTAACTTGTTGAAGATCTTGGTAGCCTCTATGAGGGGGTAGTCTGAGGTCGGAAGGAATACCAGGACTTAGAACCAGAGGGGGCATTCAAGATCATCCAGTCTACACAAACCCACTCATTTTACTAGACCAGCACCTGATTAGATCCTGACTCTGTTTCTCCACAGCCTGAGGGTTTACTGGCTCAGTTGTACAACTTTCTCCTGGGGAATGAGCCAGTCACTGTTCCTACTTCCATATACCTGGACTCCTGGATTTCTTATCCTTGCATCATTCAAGCCTAACCTTAGAGGGGCTTGGTGAGTACACTTTAGGGGCAAGGTGTTTACATCATCTTCCTATTCCTCTCCTTCATGCTGGTTTAGGAACTACATATTGAAAACCCTCCCAATGGCCTAACAAGTTGTGGTGCATGAATGTAATGGGCTATGCCTATGGTGTAACAAATGACAAAAGAGGCTGATGAATGTAGAGAAGCCTGGGAAGAATTACATGAACTGATACAAAGTGAAGTCAGCAAAGCCAACAAATTAACATAATGACCATAATGACATAACAGACAGAACCACTGCCACCAAATAATCGAAAGCAAATGGGGAAAGATTCCAAAGTCTAAGCATGGCACCAAAGAACAGGAGAAGATATTTCCCCTTACTCCTTTGCAGAAATGGAAGGTAAGTGAATATAGAACCTTGCCGATATTTAAAATTTTTTCAATGTATGGAATGGTTTTTCTAATTGTTTTTTTCTTTTAAAAAATATTCTTGGGGCAGCTAGGTGGCACAGTGAATAGAGCACAAGCCCTGGAGTTAGGAGGACCTGAGGTGAAATCTGGCCTCAGACACTTAACACAAAAACTAGCTGTGTGATCTTGGGCAAGTCACTTAACCCCAATTGCCCTTAAAAAAAGGTAAAAAAATATTCTTTATTATATTTATTATATGGGATGGTTCTCTGGGAGGGAAAAGGATACAGAGGAAAATCAGGGTAATATAAAACCAAAAGATCAACAAAAGTAATTTATAGATATATAAGTATGGGTGAAGGGGATATAAAGAGACTTCTCCTAGTCTTTGGGTATTGCCCGTTCCCATGTCTCATTTGTCCAGGCTCCCCTACAGGGGAGAAACAGAAGCAAGAAGTTTAGTCCCACAGAGGATAACAGATGTTTAGTGACTAAAGGGTCATGTCCAGGGATCTTAACCCTTCTCTAGGGACCAGCAGGATATTAGTATAGCCGATAGAAAAGTAGTGTTACTTCTCCTATACCCACTAGCAAGGACCACTGTAGAATTGTTTGTCTCATCCTTCCAGGGAATACCTCCAGTCTGTTAGGAATAGGTTGGGGATAGGGTAGGGTGGGGAGGACCCCAAGCCAGGGCAGATAGGCCTCTGCTGATCTACACTTGATTCAGGGAAGGGCAAGTATTCAAACTGGTTTTGCATTTGTCATTCAGTGCTGACGTACCATTGTCAGACTGGCCCACTTGGGTGACGTTTCCAGTACCTGAGTAGCAGCGTGTAGGATGGAAGGTCTAGGGGAGGCTTGAACAGTTGGCTGTTGTGGCCTGGCTGGTGCCTCCTGACTCCTCTAGGTGTGATGTGTGTAACCACAGCTATACCTCTGGGGAAGGAAGCCTGGAGCTCACGTGTCATGTCTTTGTTTCCTATTATGTCTGCATGTAGCCTATAGCAATAGCTGCAAGCTCGTGCTGCTCTGGAGTCTGTCCACATACAAAGTGTGTTTAAGAGGGATCTGAATGCTGCCACATCCTGCACATTATGTCTGACACCTGAGTATCTGACCCTCAAAGGCTGTTTTCACACAAGCTATACTTTCATTTACGTCCTTGGAGAACTGGATGATGGCAGGTGGGGATAACAAGGATCCCAGAAGAAAAACTTCTGGAATCCCTGAAGCCCCAATCTGTAAGGAACCTAAGAAATCACCTGCATCTACCAAGACCTTGAAGAGAAGTTCCCTCTGCCACCAACCCAAAGAGGGTCATCAAGCTTCTTCTGTAGGGCCTCTGGTATTTAGGAAGTCCTTCCCTCCAGAGGTGGCCCATCCCATTTCAAAACAGTTCTGGTGAGGGGTGGGAAATTTCACTTTCCAATGAACTTAAACATTCACCCTTTGGAAGCACCCTCCACAGTCATTCCCTCTACTGGATGGCTCCTTCTGGAACCTCCACTTAAAGAGGGCACCCAGGCCAACTGTGCCTTCGTTTCTCACCAGGTTGTACTCAGGACTTCTCTACCATGCCCCATCTCTGGGGACCCTTACTCCCTTTCCTTTCCAGCTTCCTTTTATGTGCTGCTTTCCCCCATCAGAATGTAAGTTTCTTGAGGGCAGGCAGGGGTAGTCTTTCTATTTTTATTTGAATTCTCAGCACTTAGCACGGGGCCTGCCACACAGTAAGCTCTTTATAAATGTTTGCTAAATAATATATGACTGAATTAAAACCTGCCCTTCTGCAATTTCCATCCATTGCAGAAAGCCTAGTTCTGCTGTCATTATTGGGTGCATGGGATACCAGAAGCACTCATCACAAATAGAGTGGTGAACTGGGCAGGGGAAAGAGGGGCTGCAGGGAATCGGACAGTGAGAGGTTTGTAGTGAGGCCTTAACGAACATTGGACTTTCCCCTTACTTGGCAATGATCAATGGTGGCCCCCAAAGAACTCGTCTTCACTGTCTTAATTAGATCATACTCTTGCTGACTCTAAAACAGGATGGTTCCTTACACTGTTTAATGAACTCAAAGAGCAATTACCTTTCAATGAGAGGTTTCAAAATACTTAAAAGCAATCCATAACTTGATAGTCATGGAGCCAGGCAAGTTCAGCTGCCCACACAAGCCTCTCTGGAGACACTAGCTCAGGAACGCCACCGACCGCCCAACAAGAGGACTCGTGGGCGATGTTAATGATGGCACCAATGTTTCTATATGACTTGTGGGTTTGCGAAATCACTTTCCTCCCAATTGTTCCAGTGGGAGTATTATTATTCTCCTTTTACAGATGGGGAAACTGAGGCTCTTAGGTATACACACAGTGACAGAGCTAGGCTGAGAACTCAAGTCATCTGATTCCCACTTTAGGAAGCCAGAGGGGGGAGGAGAGGACCCTCCTAGTGTTGGTGAAGCTGTACAGATCCTTTTTGCTCAAACCGCCTCTTTCCATCTCACTTTTTTCCTCTCCTGTGAGCTCTCCCAAGGTTTGACCCAGGGGAGCTCTCTTGGTCCCATTCTGCCATCCTGATTTCTTTTCTACCCGGATGCCTAATAGGAAGGAGGCCAGTTTCTACTTCTCCCTTGTTTGCTGTCTCCAAAATCCCCACCTCTCGTCTTTAGGTTGTCTAAGGATTTTACTACCAGCCAGATGCACTGTGCCTTCTACACTGCGATTTTCCCCACTGTGGTTTTGATATGTCATGGGTCGGCATGTGACATTAAATGGGAATTTGGGAGGAGTTTTGCAGAAGGTAAAGACAACACACGAAGACCAGCAGATGACATAGAGCCTATGACCAAATATTGAACCCAAATTTTACAATAAGGTACTGTAAATACCCCATAAAAGAAAAAGGGAAAATTCAGACTTCTCTGGTACAAAGGAGGGCCAACAAATTTTATGTGGATTTTCCAGATGGTGGGGGTTCTGTGCCCCTAATCCCTGAGATGCAGGAAGGATAACTGTAGAAAGAGCATCTCCCTTCTAAGATGATCTGCAATTTATCCTGTATATATTTTGTTTTGGGGCTGTTAGGGGGCACCATACTGCCCATAGTGCTGGGTCTGGAGTCTGGAAGACTTATCTTCCTGAGCTCAAATTTGGCCTCAGACGCTTCCTAGCTGTGTGAACCTGGGCAAGTCATGTCACCCTGTGTGCCTCAGCTTCCTCATCTGCAAAATGAGCTGGAGAAAGAAATGGTAAATCTCTGCCAAGGAAACCCCCAAAGAGTCATATACAACTGAAAGACAATATCAATTTTGTGTGTTGCATTTTGAATCCCCAATTAAACTATGAGCTCCTTGAGGGCAGGGACTGCTTTCTGACTTTCTTTGTATCCCCAGAGCTTAGCCCAGAGCCTGACACAGAGTAGGAACTTAAACACTTAATAAATACTGGTTGAGAGAACAAATCAGCCCTTCTGGCTACCATACTACACTAATGATAAATATTAAACACCAAAAAACAAACAAAAAACCCAGTTCCACTAAAAGCATCTGTTCCTCCCCCGCCCCAGTTCTTTTCTACAAAAACTGTTGTTTGACCCAATCTCTCCCCTCTTGTACCTGTGACATTGATTTTTTGAACATAAGCATAAGGGACCTTACATTTATCCCTGCTAAATTTCATCCCTTAAGCTTCAGCCTATGAAGATCTTTTTTGGAAATTTCCATCTATCATAGCTTACAAAATCTCAGAGCTGGAAGGGACCTCAGAGGTCACCTTTATTTAATTTAATATAGAAAACCTCCTGATATTGGAAACTCCTTCTTTTCCTGAGGCAATTCATTCCATTTTTGGATCTTTATAAAGGCATCTCAATTCTTTGCAGAAGTTTGCAGTATAGTCTCAGCCTTCCCTCACTTAAAGCCAATTCACTTGCATGCCATGGCATCACTCCCCCACACCCCACCCATGTCATGGTTCTCTTTGAGAACAAAGGACAAACAGCAAGCAGTCTAGTCCATTCAGACATCTTTTCTAAGGAAACATACTTCTAGTTTTATATTAGAAGCCATCAGAAAGAACAAACACCTCTATAAGACTCTATCTATCTGTTCCACAAATGGATCTGTACACAATTCACAACACTTCCAGTGTTTCCAAGGAGGGCTGTGCCTGACTACAATGTTCACTGCCTTCACTTGCGAGGCTTCCGATGGGGAATCTGATGTGTTTATGACTCTTTCCTATTTTAGCTTCCTGAAAAGCCCACCACTCTCAATCAAATTCCATTATCCCATATCTGTTTCAAATTTTATTTTCCTTTTATGTGCCCGTCCTGCCCACTCTCCTTCAGTTCACCATAAAACAGCTACAATGCTGGATGGCTTCCTGTAGCTAAATTGCTCTGTATCACGTATGACCTAGTATTTGAAAGTCTGAAAACATCTCAGGATGCCTCGATGAGGATGGCACTGGGAAAAGACCACAGAGATGATGTGGAGCTGATGAAGTCTGAATGGAGGCAGCAATGGGTGGGGGAAGCACAAGAGGAAGGGAGGGGATTCTCTTGGGCAAAGTGGCTTTCTTAGAAAGACCTTGGGTTAATACAGAGAATTCAAGATCTTAATTGTGCATGTGTATGTTGATTATAAAGAGGCACCTGATCTGGCAAAGTAAAATGCTGCTTTGCTAACTCTTCTCTCAAAAGGCTGCTCAACAATAGCTAGCATTTACATAGTGATTGAAGGTTTACAGAGGGCTTTACAGATATCATCTCATTCTATCCTCTGAACCCAGGGGGGTAGGCACTATTGTTTTGGTTGAGTCTTGTGCAGCCCAGTCTGACTCTGGCTGCCCCCGTGGACTGGGAGAGACATGTATGCCTGCCCAAAGAGTTCATCAACGTGCTAGGAGACCCAGTTCAGAGAACAAGGTGAAAGGAATTCCCTCTAGATAAGGAGGTCCTCTGAATGCTACTGAGTATGTTGGCTGTGATGGCTCTAGAGAGTCTGGACTGATCATTCACACAAAATGAGCAAGGGGGTTGAAAAACACCAACTGATGAGATCTCATTGGCACAGATGCTGGGGGGTGGGGGGAGGTCTGCCTGCCTCAGTCTCTCCCCATTCAAGTACAGCCTCCATCCATCCACTAAAATGACCATGACTACTCAATAAATTCCAGTGGCTTCCTATTGCCTCCAGGACTAAGTACAAAATGCTGTGTTTGGCCTTTAAAGCCCTTCATGATTAGCCCCCTCTGACCTTTCCTGGCTTCTTATATCTTATACCCTCCCACATACTTTTTGATCCAGTGACACAGCCTCTCTTGATGGTCCATGAACAAGACCCTCCCTCTACCAGGCATTCTGACTGGCTGGCCCTCATATTTGGAAGGCTCTCCTAGATCATCGTCATCTTCTGGCTTCCCTGGCTTCCTTCCAGTCCTGGTAAAAACAGCACCTCCTACAAAAAGCCCTTCCTGAAGCCACTGAATGCTAGTGTGGATTACATTCCACTTACCCCGTACACGGCTTGCTCTTGTTCGTACATATCTATGTGCTTACTGTCTTCATCATTAGACTGGGAGCTCTCCAAGGGCAGGGGCTGCCTTTTGCCTTTCTTTGTATCCCTACCATTTAATGTAGTGCCTGGCACACCATGGGTGCTTAATAAACACTTACTGAATGACCGACACATATGTATATAAACACATAAGCATACAGATGTAAATCGGCTCTGAAGAATTCAGATGAACATTTGTTAGGAGGCCTCAAAGACATCCTCTGGCACATCGGGCCAGTGCCACCCCCTCCACAGACGACTGGCATGAGGGGGGCTGATAGGAATGGGCTGCAATCTGCCTCACTGGTGGGAACTCCCAGATGAATGAGACAACAGATTGTCTGGGGATGTGAAGTGAAAGGGACCGGAACCCCAGATTGCCGGTGGTCCTGAGCTTGAATCACATTTGTTATCCATCATTTGCTTAGGTAAAGCATCCCTGGAGCCTTGTGGGTGGAGCCTTCTTCCTGCCTTCCGATGAAAGGAGAAAGCGGTATTCTTTAGGCACCTGGTCTACAGCAGGCACCCTACTAATTGCTAATTACTAATTACTAATAAGCTGGAAGGCAGTGTAAGGATAGCCGACCCTTTCGTTTTATAGATGAAGATTAGAGAAAATAAATGATCTTTCCCACGGCATGAGTAAGACGCAGCAGATGCCAAATATGAACCCGATTTGAACCCAGATGCTCAAGGCCCCATGACACTGCTCTTTCTATTACTTGCCCAGAGAGGCAGGAGACTGAAGTCCTGAAGCCAGGCCTCATTGCCGGCTCTCCTCAAGAGAAGGTCGCTGCTCCTTCGGTACAAATCAGGAACAAGATACATTTTAAAGGTGCTGAATGGCACCTGCTGTGAAGTTCAGTCAGAGGAAGTTCATCCCCGAGTGCTGAGGGACTCTGGGATGTCTGGACTCCATCATACTGGACTTCAATGGTCCATTCCTCCACCAAACACCTTCTCATGGCTCAGGGGCTCTGATCAGGGGAGCAAAGAGAGACTCAATCTCAGATTTAACTCAGGAAGAGTCTTCCTTCCTTGGATAGGCTGGTTAAGAGCTCTGATAGAATTCTTATGGAATGGCAGAAACAGGGAGGAGAGGGAGACTTTGCAAAGGTTTGGTACTTGAATGCATACCACTGGAAGCCATTTCAGGAAAGTCCCATTTATGTTTGATGCTATTTTAATAGAAATGCCAGTTTTGGCAAATGAAAGGGAGCTATAAAGAAGATCTGAAGGATGTTCAGCAGTCTTTTATGGGCTGTTTTATTGAGATTTTGTGTATCCTAATTCATTAATAAAGGGGAAGAGGAGGAATACTGGCTTATTTTATCTCCCGTCATTATTCAAGTAGATTGGAACATTTCCCCAATGTATGGTGGGAAGAAGCAATGCTGTATCGTCATGCTAGCAATAACACAGGGGCCTGTAGATCTGGCTTGTGGTCCTGGCTCTCTTCTTGAGTAGCCACTTGAACTTGGACTGTCACCTCTCTAGGGCTCAGTTCCTTCCTTTGTAAAACAAGGGGGTCAGACTAAACCATCTCAAAGGTCTCTTTTTAGTTCTACCTTTCAAGGGCCCTATGATTCTAATTCTTTGGGGTTCCCCAGAAAATGCATCTGTAAGGAATGAGAACCTAGCCAAACCTTGTTTCCAGGTGGTACAAAAGAAAGAGTACTGGACTGGGAGCCACTAGACCTGGGCTGAAACCTCTAGCTCTGTCACTTACCTGGGCCTGGGCCTTCCTCCCTCTAGGGACCCCTCAGTTTTCTCATCTATAAAATGGTGGGGGGACTAAATGAGCTCTGAGGATGTTTCCAACTCTGTGTTCCTCTACCATAAGAGCAGGATCTTATTTATGCAAAGAATCATGAGGCCACAGAAGGAACATGACCCATCCAAGTTGTTGGTCTCATTTGTAAAGGAGGTGCTTAGCTGGGCAAAGTAGATCAATGCCCTGATTAACTAAATACACTTTCTAAATGTGGGCAAGTAGGGTTTGCCAGTACACTTTATAATTAGCAGACCAGCTAGGGAAATCACGTTGAGAAAGAAGATACCCCCCGCCCCAACTTGGTCAATATGAAGCTGTTTATGGACCTCAACACTCTTTCAGACACGATTTTGAGATGCTGTCAATATGAAGGCACTGTTCTGGCATTATTAAGATGAGACAAAGCCTGCTTTGTCAAAGTTCAGCTTTGGCTTCTACAATTTCAAGCGGTGGATGGAAGATCTGGGTTGGAATCTCCCCTCTGGATACTCAGCCTCTCTGGGCCTCAGTTTCCTCATCTATAAAATTAAAAGGTTGGACTGGATAATCTTGTAAACCACCTGCCCATCCTCAAATCTCAGAGTAGATGACGTAATTACAAACAATGTGTACATTGAAAAGGCACACAGAAGTATCACAATCAATTAAAATGTATTCTCAAACAAAAAACCCCTCATTTTAGAATTAAACTTAATCTCCTATTTGGAGCAGGGAGGTGGCCCCGTAGTAGATATTTGTGCCAAGCCTGGAATCAGGAAGACTCACCTTCTTGAGTTCAAATCTGGCCTCAGGCACTTACTAGCTGTGTGACCCTGGGCAAGTCACTTCACCCTGTTTGCCTCAGTTTCCTCATCTATAAAATGTGGAGAAGGAAATGGCCAGCTACTCCAGTATCTCTGCCAAGAAAACCTCCAATAAGGTCACAAAGAGTCAGACAAGACTGGAAAAACCACTGAAGAACAACAAAACCTTCTATTTATGCTCTGATACTCTGAAAGATATATTATTTCATGAATGGATGCACTCACTGGAAGACTTTAGTCAAGGCTCCTATCAAGACAATATGAAAAACAACACACTTTAAACAGCATTTCTAGTTTAGCACTTGAGTTTGTGATGGAAGAGAACTAGTCCCTGGGCACCACTCACTTTCCCTCTCTGATCACTTCAAAATAAGAATGTCTATCTTTATGACACTCACCACATCGGGTTTGCTATGACATTAAAAGCAGAGAGCTTCAGAAATTTGTCCTTTTGAGGAGGAAGAGGTGCTTTCCCCCAGAATTAAGTATATTCCATTTAATTAAAGATTGATTAAGAGCCGCAGGGAGTCAGAGATAGGGCTGGGATTAAGGTTAGGCATGGCTGGCATCTAAAACCAGAGAAAAGACCGATGAGCACTGGTCTGGTCAATTCTGCTCAGCACAGAGAACAGTGCTCCAGGTCACGGTGGGAAGCAGGGAGCTAGGCCCAGAGGAAGCCAGAACAGTGAGGTCACTTTCCCAGGCAGAAAGAGAGGTGCTCTGTCTGCTTCAAAACAACAGAATCGGAGAACTGGAGCTGGAAAAACCACGGAGTTACTGAGGCCTAGCTCCACCCCTTCCTCCCTCCTCTCCTTTTAGAGGAGGAAGCAGAGGCTCGCCACACACTCCATAAAACCAAGGGCAGCCTTTAAAACTTTTCTGGAAAAATGGAAATTGTTCATTTGCACAAAAAATGAGAATTAGATATCAAAGAACGTACAATGCATTCAACTCAACAAAGATTTATCAAGCATCTGTGATACTCAATTACCTTGGAGGTAATTTAATCCAACACTTTTATTTTTACAGAAGAGGAAACTGATACCAAGAGAAGTTAAATGACTTGTCCAAGGTCACACACAGCTAATAATATGGAAAGCCAGGACTCACATGCAGGCCCCCGACTCCAAGTCCTGGATTCTTTCCGATGGGGCAATGAGAATATTTCTTGAACTGAATTACAACATGCACTTGTACGTTGTCAAGGTCAAAATCCATCACTTTGAATCATTTACAACAAGGAGGGAAAATAGGGAGAAAGAAGGGCATACCTAGCATTCATCTTTTCCTAGCCCTCCGGCCCCTCCTTTCTCTGTTCATCACTTGATTCACAAAACGTTAACTAAGTGCCTACTACGTGCAAGGCAAATGCTACACACTGGGGAGACAAAGAGGAAGTAAGACCCAGGCCCTGCCTCCTCTTCATACCCTGAACCAGGCTAAAATGAGTTTAATCAATTATATATTCAAACTTGGTATTTAAGGCACAGCGCGCAAGTGGGAGAGACTGAACTTTTATCTTTAAGATGTTCCAGGAGTTAAGGCTTCTTGAATTTTATATGCAAAATATAATATGCAAATGCACAGGCCTTTGACAATTTCATTTTGAACAGGACAGCGGCCCTGGGAGGAATCTTCCCCATCTACCCCGCCCAGCTCTAACTCGAAGATTTCTTCTGGCCAGAGGTTAGTAGAACCATGCTTGGCCAGGAACCCCCAATGGTCAAGGTTTAGTAGGTTTCTTCGGGGCAGTGATGGGGCACCAGAGTGCATAGAGGACTGGATTGGAGTCAGGAAGTTGCATCTTCTAGAGTTCAGATCCAACCTCAGACACTAGCTGTGTGATCCTGGGCAAGTCACTTCACCCTGCTCGCCTCAGTTTTCTTATCTGTAAAATGAGATAGAGAAAGAGATAGTAAACCAGTTCATTATCTTTGCCAAGAAAACCCCATGGGGTCATGAAGAACGGGATTGAAATGACTGAACAACAAAAGGATTTTCAATGTTTACTATATCACCTCTTTCCTTTGATAACCAAGGATGTTCCCAAGGGTAGCAACCCAATGGAGGAAGCTCTTCAGAGTCAAGTAGGACCCTCAGTCATGAAACTGACATCAAAGGAACCAGATGGACAAGAAGGAGGTCCAACAACACCATCAACACCCAGGTTATTCAAACCTTGCTTTCACCTTCTCATGAATGGTGGCGCCTAGTTGGCTTTTGTTGAATAATAATCGCCATGTTAGTGTGAATCCTGGCAAGATAAGGATTCCCTCTCTGCCCCAAGTGTGTGACCCCCCACCTGCTCAGCCCCATCAGGTGAGTGGGCCCCAGATCTGGAGTCAAAGGGCTATCCTGAACCCCAGCTCTGTGTGAATGGTCTCTGGGTCAGAGAGCTGAAGGGCTTGGCTTGTCATCTTTATACTGCATTACAGCCCTTCTGCCCATAAACGCCCAGACTAGAATGACAAAGAGCGCTGGCTTTGGCGTCAGAGGATGGGCAGGTTCAAGTCTTGGTTAAGCCACTCTCTGTGTGGCCTTAAGCAAGTTCCTGAGTCTTTTGGGGCCTCGGTTTCCTCATTTGTAAACCACAGGATTTAGACTAAATGTGTGGCAGGGTCTCACCTAGTACTAGGTGCATGATTCTAATGAAAAAGGCCCCAGAAGTGACATCATGTAACTCCGTGGAAAGAGGGCTGGATGGGAATTCAGAAGACGGTTCTGGTCTCGGCTCTGCTGTTTGGGAGCTAGGTGATCTCCAACAAGTCAGTTAACTTTACTCTTCTCATTTACAAACTAAAACACGATTTCGACAAACGATTCCCAACATCCTTAGCAGCTTTAATTTCATGAATGCTTCTGATGAGGTCTGCATAAAACATGAAGCCCTGAAAAGTGGGCACTGCCACTGCCAAAGAAAACCATCCACTGGGTTTCTCCAACAGTTTCATCTGCCTTGCACAAAAAAGCAGGGGAGATAGCATTACTCACCCAGGGTCTAATTGGCTTCTCTTCCAGAAGAAACGCTATTCTTCTGACTATTTCATTTGGAAGCATTTCATTTGCCTTTGAAAACAAGCATGATTACCGCAAAGCCGCAAAGTTATTTTTAACGAAGCTTCCTGTATCGGGGTAGAGACAAAGAGAGTGAGATTCCAATCAACGAATGATGGCTCCATTAGAGCTGATGTTGGCAACACACAGCTCAGTCTGGGAAGCTCTTCTCTGTCCCATGTCCATGCTACGTGATGGATCTTCACAAATGCTGAGTATGGTAGCCAGGCAGCCCTTGGCACAAGGAGAATCAGAGGCCCGACCCATGGGCTTTCACCAGTTTTTACTTCTATGTAAAAAGTAGGGGGAGAATGTGAGGAGGGAGCCCCAGGAGGGATCTGGAGGGTACCAACAGTCACACCCCTTTGGTGAAAAGTATCACTAACTTGAGACTTTGGGAAAGTTGTGATGCTGGGAAGGAAAGGGCAAGCCTTCCAGGTCCCTATTCCCCACAGGCCCGGAATTATTCCCTCTGTGAGTTCAGAAAGGGATGAGAAAATGTGGGAGAAAGATGGACTTGCAGAGGTGGCCAGGGCAGCAACCAAGTTGGAGGACACCAGACCTGGAGCTGTGGATGGGAAAGACAGTTGTGTGACTTGTCTGCTTATAGCCTCTGTCAAAGGAGAGACCTTCCAGCTCCAACAGGCTGGGAATCCGTCAACCTGGAGCATGGAGTGTGACGGCACCAGTCACTCAGGACCCACAATACTCCGTAGGACCTTACAGCTGGCCATGCTCACACATCTCAGATGCTGCACAGGCTATAAGCTGGCGAGGACAGGCTCTCTTCCAGGACCAGCCTCACCAGGCAGAGAGGCTCATCACCTGGGTTTGTTTTAACCAAAACAACCCAGGAAAACCTTCTAGTAAGGTCTGGAAGGACTGTAATATGGGCTTTCCTAGTAAATTTACAGATACCTCAAGTAAAGCCAACAAGCATATATTCAAGTCAGTAAACATTAAGTACCCTCTCTGTGCCAGGCATTGTACTGAAAATACAAAGAAAGGCAAAGGCAGCTGCTATTCTAAAGGAGCTCCCAATCGATTGAAAACATTACACACCTATTAAATACCTCTTGATTGATTTATTAATAGGGGGATATGAATCATCCACAAATAACTATGCTACAAAAAGAGACGAACTATGAGCCCTAAGAGCCCTTCCAGCTCCAGCCTTAGGACTGTGGCAAGGGATGGTGTGCTAGAATGTGGTGAGTCTTACAGGCCAGGCTAAAGCTAGCTGCACGGGGCAGCACTAGTCAAACAAACAGAAAAGGCAGACTTATATTTTCCTTCTGCAGTAACCTTGCTGAAGTAAGAAACTTTAGTCAAAGACAAACATTTTTTCTTCCCATAAGGACAGTGATTTCACAACTTAGCTCAATGTCCACTGTACAGGAGGACTACACAGTGGGAGAATTGGGGGGCTGGCTTTCAGGGGATCTGGTAGGGATGTCTCTGCCCACTTTCTTCTTTGATCTCCCATCTCTGTATGAATTCCTACTGCCTTAAATAGTTCAAACTTTGTTTTCTCTGCCCCAAACTTCACATTGGAACTGAGTTCAAGCTTCGGCTTAGCCATCTAACCTGAACAAACTCCTTAACCTCATCGAGTTTGCAGATGACACAAATCTGGGAAGAGGGATCAGCACATCAGATGACAAAGTGAGTCCTGCATTCCCGATTTCAACAAGGATGTCACATCTAATAGGATGGAATTTATTAAGGATAAATGTATAAAATTCAAAAGTGTAACTGCACAAGGATGGGGGAAGCAGGGTTGGATGATAGCTCAAGTGAAGAAGATCGATCTGGCAGGTTCAATGAAAGCTAGAACAACAGGAGTCAACAGTAGGATGGAGCAGCCCAAAAGGCCAATGGGATCCAAGGCCACTCTACCAGTGTGAGAGAGATGGGAATTTCCTGGTCAGCACCAGATGTGAGCAAGAACGCAACAAACCTGAGTGGACCTCCAGGAGAATGACTGAGTTGATGACAGGACCTGAGGGATGATGGAAGGAAATGGGGATGTTTACCCTGAGAAGTGGAAGCAGGTGAGAGAGAGGGGGTAGAGAATCAACAGTGCCCATGAGGATCTGAGGAATTCTAATCTGGAGACGTCAGCTTTGTCTAGCTTGGGCCCAGAGGGCACAAAGAGAAGGAATGGGTGCATTTCAGGAGCAGGATTTGGTTCAGTGTGAAAGAGAACTTCCTCACAACTGGAGCTGCTCCTGGGTGGCCAGGCCTGTATTCAGCAGGGGGGCTGAAGGCAGGATTTGCACTCAAGTACAGTGGAACCAGACTCTCTTTCAAAGCAGAGATGTTGTGATTTCCTGAGCCTCAGTCTTCTCATAAGTAAAATGGGGATGATAACACCTGTGCCATATACCTTAGGGAGCTGTTGAGAAGATGGCGCAAGGCACAATATAAATCTGAAGTATTCATAGCAATACTTCAGCAGAGCCACAGGTCCAGCTTTGTGCATAGTGACCCCCGCCCCCATCCCATATGTGGCTAACCATCCCCTCACTGGATTCTGTCCCCTCTCTCAGGGGATTGTCCATTGACCTCTGGGTCGCTGTCTCTCCTTGCTCAAGGAGTTCAGTGCTAGGCTGATAGTCAACCCCAAACTTTGCTCACTCCTCCTTCTCCAAGCTTCTTTATTGGGGTGGAGGCACCACCAGCCTTCCCAGCACCCACGGTGCAACCTCAGGGTCATATCCTAAAAACAGGCCATATATATACACATTATTATAATCAGACTTGACTCTCCTTCACCTTCTACAGCCATTCAGTGACCACATCTTGCTGACCCTTCTTCCACAATGTCTTGTATCCACTCACACCCCACCAGTCTAGTTCAGGCCCTGATCATGATAAATGCCAGCACTTACTGACAGTGCTTTAAGGTTCACAAAACACTCTACATATATTATCTTACTAAATTTCCACTTGCCTCTATGGTGCTGATAATAATACTAACAACAACTGACATTTATACAATGTTTTAAAGCTTGCAAAGCACTCTCTCTACACAAATACATTTAAGTATCACAAGAACAACACGAAATAGGTCCTACGGATATTATTATCCCCATTTTACAGATGAGGAGACTGAGGCTCAGTTTAAATGGCTTGTCGTCAATCACAAAGCTACCGAGCACCCAAGGCAGAATCTGAACCTGGGTCTTACTAACTCACATTCAGTACTCTGTGTTGCTCCTCCTGTGACATCAACAATATGGTTGTTCTAGTTCTAGTCTCTCCCCTTCCAACGCATCTTCAATGTAGCTAACAAATAAATATTCCTAAGACTGCTTAAGACCCTGATGCGTCATCACAGCATGGAGGTGACCCTAGCTTCTTGGAGGTTATGCCAGCGTGGCATAAACTTGTGGAGGTTCTACTATGCTGGAAAGACTTCAGACACAATCCTAGCAAATGACTGTGTCTGCTTTCCAAATGCTGGCCAGGCCAAACACGAAGAAATGTAACAGTCTTGGGCTGCCCATTTAGTACTGAAGTCTTTAGCTGTGGCAACCCATGAAATCAAGACAAATACAAAATGGCTCTTGGTCCTGTGTATTCCCTTCCATTTCCACAGTGACAGTGGCAGAGAGGAGGAAAAGGAGGTAGAGGGAGCTAAAAATCACACAATACAAATTTCAAGTCTAAATACTCCTTGTCTGCTGCTCCTCTGAATGTGAGATTCTTGGTGAGTGGTCCAGGAAGAGACATACTCTGAAGGAAACTGACCTGCATCACTCTTGGCATCTTCATAAACCAAATCAGAAGACAAGATAGACGGATGGACCAGAGCCTCTCCTTGGTGCATCAGATAAAGGAACTGTGAGAACTGATTTTATCGAGAAGCCAAACACAATAAGAAATCGCATTTCTGGGGACGTTTGATCATCATGTATTCTAGTACACATAGGAAATGTTTGTAAAACAAAACAAAAAAACTACCATGAAAATAACAGCAGTTTATATACCAATATCTATTACACTAGAGGAAGAGGTCTGTGCAAAATGTGCTAAGTCCCTCCGAATTATATCAACATTTACTTTGATATTTGGTGATTACAATTCAACAATGGGGAAAGGTGAGGACGGTAGCTAATACGTTGGCAAATACAAATCAGGAAGAAGAATTTAGAGTCTCAAAGGCTGCTGAGAAGCCTCCCGGCCTGTCCATCATGACCACTCTGTTTTTAACTCTCATGAGTTGTGCTTTTTTGTACTCTGCAGTTCAAAGATCGTTCCCCTTGAAGAGAAAACAGAAACAAAAGGACAGCTGAGTTGCTGGGCCTTGCTTGCTGCATCAGTTATAACCAGTCTGGTCCCAACAGTCCCACCCACCCTAAGAGGCAGCAGCCCTGTCCTTTCTCAGCATAAATCCAACAGCCTTTCTCTGGCTGGGAAGAATGGAGCCTGCCCTCTCTTGTCAGTCTTTTTGGCGACTGGTGCATTTTGGGTCATTTATCCTGTTATCGGCCCTTGTTTCCACCCTCTGCTTAAAGCTTCTTAAAATCCAAGTGGGCTGACACAGTCCTTGTGCATCCTCATTGGCCTCTTCAAGCAATTCCCCATCTCTCTCCTCATCAAAATGGTTTCTCTTTGTGTCCTCAGAATTTCTTTGCTGAGAGCTTCCCCTTATCCCCTGGGTTTACTTTCCTGGTTAGAATTTTCACCCATGTGAAATTGGGTGTTGGTGAGAATCATATTATGTCCAAAACAGAATCTCCCTTTCTTGGTTCTTTTATCTTTTACAGGATGAGATGATTATGAAGGTAAACCAAGGCATTACTAAGGGCTATGCATCTTGCAGAGACGGAGCTCCAGCAGATGCCAGGATGAATAAAGGTCCCCAGGAGTAGTATATCAGGCCTCGGTACCAGCTTTGCATCCTGTTTCTGAAGTTCCTTCTTGGGGATGCCCATCAATTGAGGAATGCCTGAATAAGTTGTGATATATGACTATGATGGAATACTATTGTGCTATAAGAAATGAGGAGGAGGATGCTCTCAGAAAAACCTGGGAAGACTCACATGAACTGATGCAAAGTGAAACGAGCAGAACCAGGAGAACATTGTACACAGTAACACAAACATTGTATGATGATCAACTGTGAATGACTCTCAACAATATAATGATCCAATATAATTCCAAAAGATTCATGATGAAAAATGCTATCCACCTCCAGAGAAAGAACTGATAGAATCCAAATGCAGATCAAAACATACTATTTTTCACTTTCTTTTTTTTTTTTTTTTGCTTTGTGTCTTCTATCACAACATGGCTAACATAAAAACATATTTTGCATGACTGCTCATGTATAACCTATGCCAATTTGCTTACTATATCAAGAAGGAGTGACAGAAGGGAGGGAGAGGATTTGGAACTCAAATTTTTAAAAAAATTAATGTTCAAAATTGTTTTTACATATAAGTGGGAGAAAATAAGCTTCCTTATCCACTTGGCTTTTTGGATCCAGCTATCTGAAGAAAGCATGCCCTTGCTTATAACACCATACTCTTTCCATAGCCGAGTCAGCACAGATATATCACAATATCTAGAGAAACCAATGTCCATACTCTACTGAAAGAGAATCAACAGCATTATTTTATTTGTGGCCCAGAGCTCTGAGTTCATGTGACCCAGGATCATTCTTGGGAGGCCTCTCAATGGTTATCTCTTTGGTTCAGCTTCCCTTGAAAACATCAGAATTTGAATCCTCTGGAAATTCATTGTCTGGGTTCAGGAATCCCTTGTTTTTCTGCCCTTCCCTTCCTCTCCCCCACCCCCTTTCTGGCTGGCATTACAGCAGGCCAGACCTTAAGCCTAGAAATTCTTCACTGCTCTGAGGCTTCCTCAGTTCTCAGCCTTTGATGGCCCTGAGCATCCTGTGCATTGGATGGCTCCTGATACACTTGGGGCAGGGAAGAGAGGGAAGTTATTTCATTGTGAAGAGAGCTCACTGTGGAAGAACAAGGCTTTATCCTAAACCTTAGCCAGAGGGTCTCATTATCTTAATGAGATACAAGATGTATTGAGGCAGGCTTCAACAGGTACTCCAGGGGCACAGCCCTTACACAGTTATTGGAGAACTCACACACAAAAAGCATTCACATGGTAGTTAGAAGAAGCCATACAGGGACACTCTCAAGGTCTCTCTTAGGAACTCTGGAATTGATTGTGTGACATAGGAAATTCTGGTATAGGACTATTCAGCATGGTGTGCCCACATCAGAGAAGGTGCTGTGCTCTATGGGCAAAACCTAATTAAAAGAGTTCAAAGGAAATGCAGGATGTGTACATTTAGAGTATCCAGACCAAAGGTTCACATGGACTATTTGTGTCCAACCTGTGGTGGGCCATTCTGAGTTCCTATTGGTCTGATTAGCCACAGTTGGACACACTGAGACTTGACTCTAGCATAGCGGGGTCATCTTGGTCCTCTTTGAGAACAAAGGACAACAACTAACTAAGGTGCTCTTTTATGGTTTATGAGAATAAGCCCCCCCCCCCCCCCACCTCCTAGCTATTCACATCTTCCCACCTCTTCCATGTAGCTGTCCTGGACAACCTACATATGGTTTCTAACAGTGTCGTCTAGGTTACTCTGGTCTTTTCACTAGATCACAGGATCACAGATTCTAGGCTTATCTTACAAGTGAAGAAACTGAGGCTGGTTGATGTAAAATAACTTCTCAAGGGTACCACATCTCACTGGTCAGATTGGCTAAGATGACAAAACAGGAAAATGACAAATGCTGGAGAGGATGTGGAAAAATTGGAACACTAATGCATTGTTGGTGGAGTTGTGAACCAATTCAACCATTCTGGAGAGCAATCTTTAACTATGGCCCAAAGGGCTATAAATAATTTCATACACTTTGACCCAGCAATACCAATTCTAGGGTAGTATCCCAAAGAGATCATAGAAATGGGAGGAAGACCCATATGTACAAAATATTTATAGCAGATGTTTTTGTGGTGGCAAAGAATTGGAAATTAAATTAATTAATGTCCATCAACTGGGGAATGGCTAAACAAGCTGTGGTATATGAATATAATGGAATACTATTGTGCTATAAGAAATGAGGAGCAGATGGACTTCATATCTACCTGGAGAGGCTTATATGGACTGATGCTGAGTGAGAAGAGCAGAACCAGGAGAAATATGTACACAGTTACATATGTCCATATACCCTTCTTCAATTATTTTCATAACGAGAAAGGTTTCATCAGACATAGTTATTGTTTTTCCATGTAGGGATGTAAATAGTTCAACTTTGATAAGTTCCTTTTGATTTCTTTTCCCTGATTACCTTCTCAAGCTTCTCTTGCTTCTTGTGTCTGAATGTCAAATTTTCTATTCAACTCTGGTTTTTTCCTCAAGAATGCTTGAAAGTCCTCTATTCCACTGAATGACCATATTTTCCCCTGAAACAAGATACTAAGTTTTGCTGGGTAGGTGACCCTTGGCTTCAATCCCAGCTCTTTTGCCTTCTGGAATATCATATTCCATGCCCTTCGATCCCTCAGTGTAGAAGCTGCCAGGTCCTGGGCTATTCTGATTGTGTTTCCACAATATTGAAATTGTTTCTTCCTGGCTACTTGTAGTATTTTCTCCTTGATATGGGGATTCTGGAACCTGGCTATAATATTCCTGGGAGTTTTCTTTTTGGGATCTTTTTCAGGAGGTGATTGGTGAATTCTTTCAACCTCTATTTTGCCCTCTGGATCTAAAACATCAGGGCAATTTTCCTTGAGAATTTCTTGAGGTGATTTCTAGGTTCTTTCTTTGATCATGGCTTTCAGGTAGTCCAATAATTTTTAAATTGTCTCTCCTGGATCTATTTTTCCAGGTCAGTGGTTTTTCCCATGAGATATTTCACATTGCCTTCTATTCTTTCATTTGTTTGGATCTGCTTAACAGCATCTTGATTTCTCATAAAGTCACTGGCTTCCATTTGCTCCAGTCTAACTCTGAAGGAATGAATCTCCTCAGTGAGCTTTTGAGATTCTTTTTCCATCTGGCAAATTCAGCTTTTTAAGGCATTCTTCTCCTCATTGCCTTTCTGAGCCTCTTTTGCCATTTGAGTTAGTCTATTTTTTAAGGTGTTATTTTCCTCAGTCAGGCTGTTGACTGTCATTTCATACTTTTCTTGCATGTTTCTCATTTCTCTTCCCAGTTTTCCCCCCACTTCTCTTATCTGCTTCTTAAGGTCCTCTATGGCCTGTAGCCAGCTTGTATTTTCATTTGGGGCTTTTGGTGCAGGAGGTCTGACCTCATAGTCCTCCTCCTGTTCCATGCTTTGATCCTCTTTGCCCCCAAAATAGGAGTCTAAAGTTGCATTTTTCTGTTTATTTTGTTTCATTTGCCTAGGCATGTTGCCACTTAATTACTTGATTTTTGGGCTTGTTGCCACAGTAGGACTCTGCCACCAGACAGGAAAGCTTCTGTCCCAAACGCGGGGTCTTCACAACTTCCGGAGGCTGGGTGGCCTCTGTAAAGCTTCCACCTGCTCTGGCAAATTGGATACCCACCCCAGACCTCCCCCCAAGACCACAATCCAGATCCAGGCAGTTTAAAGCAAGAGCAATTAACCCCCAGACTGACTGCTGGATCTCTCTACGGTTCACAGACCAGGAGCTAGAGCTGCCACTGACACTGCAAAATGGCCTCTGTGCTGCGTTTCCTCAGCAGCTTTTCGCCCCCAGGGGAGGCAGCCGCGCGTTCCCCAAATACTGGTCCCAAAGTCCATAAGGCACTAACCTCTCATTTTGTCCTAGGCATATCTGTGCTGATAATTCTGGAATTGCCACAGCTGCTGGTGTTCCGGGGTCCCTCCAGCCAGCTGCTGGCCCGGCCACCTGGGGCTAAAACCTCAGCTCACACAGGCCTGGGCTCGGCTCCCAGAGCACTGCACTGTCAGTTCCCAGTGCGCTGTGCTGCCCACTCTCAGAGCCCTGTGCTGGCCGCTCTCTGCAGGGCTGCTAGGCTATCCTCAGCAGGAGGTTAGCTTCTCTGTGTCGTTCTGTGGGTGCTGGGGCTCCAGAAGTTGTTCAGATTCCCCTTTTACATTGTTTGGAAGTGGTGTGGGGCAGAGCACCTTGGAAGTGCTGTTTCTACTCTGTCATCTTGGCTCCGCCCCCTGTCCTTGCCTTATAATCTGAATTTCAGTTGTACACAATTACAGACACAATGTATGTGTGATGACCAACTTTGATAGACTGGACTCTTCTTAGCAATGCAGGGTTATAAGACAGCTCCAAAAGACTCATGATGGAGAGAGATGTCTACATCCAGAGAAAGAATTATAAAGAACAGAGCTTAAATGCAGATTGAAGAAATTACCTGCTCTCTCTCTCGTTCTTGTTTGGTTTGGTTTCCTCTTTCCCATTGCCCATTCCATCCATTACAATCCTTCTTTATAACTTGTCTAATGTCTAATGCGGAAGTATTTGCAGAGCCCATACTTGATTGCATGCTGCCATGGCAGGGAGGGGAGGAGAAGGAGCAGGGGGGGGATTTGAAACTCAAGGGATTGTGGAACTGAATCTTGTAAAGTAAAAGTAAACAAATTAATAAAGACAAAATTGTTTTAAAATAGCTTCTCAAGGTCATTGAGGCAGCAGGTGGCAGAGCCAGGACTTGAGCCACCATCGCTGCCTTTAGTTTCATCACTGCCAACCATGCCAGACTCCTTCCCTTTCTAGGACTCCTGAAGGGCACACACCACATGCTCTGCCTTTGTCCATCCTCCTGCTCACCCAGGACCACAAACTCAGAATCATCCAGCCCTGACACTTTTTGTTCCCTCAGCCATTGTCAAGTCTCATTGAGTTGCCCTCCAGAACACCTTTCCCATCCATCTCCTTCTTTCTGCCCCCAGCTCAAGTCCTTGTCACTTCTTGCCTGGACTATTGCAAGAGCCTCCTAATTGTCCCCAGTCTCTTGTCTTTCTCATCTTGTTCTTGTTTGCCCAGAGCTGTCAAAAGCACCTTCCTAACTCACAGGTGTGATCAAGGCCCTCCTTTCTCAAAGCTCCAAGGACTTCTTTCCTCTCAGATCAATTGAAGTCAACTAGCATTGATTAAATGCCTGCTGTATACCAGGCACTGCGCTAAACTCTGGAGAGACCAAGAAGTGCAAAACCAGGCCTTGCTTCCAAAGAACTCACAGTCTAATGGGGAGACCACAGGCAAACAGCTCTACACAAATAAGGCAGAGACAGGAACAACTGAAGATCATCTCCAGGAGAAGGCCCTCAAAATAAGGAGGCCTGAGAAAGACTTTTTTTTTTTTAATTTTACTTACTTATTTTTTTATTTTTGAGGGGGGAGGGCAAGGCAATTGGGGTTAAGTGACTTGCCCAAGGTCGCACGCCTAGTAAGTGTTAAGTGTCTGAGGACAGATTTGAACTCTGGTCCTCCTGACTCCACGGCCAGTGCTCTATTCACTGCGCCACCTTGCCACCTCATGCGAATGTCTTCTTATAGAAGGTGGGAGCTTAGCTGAGACTTGAAGGAGGCCTGAGAAGCCAGGAGGTAGAGATGAGCAAGAGAATGCCAGGCATCAGGGACAGCCAGTGAAAGTGCCAGGCATCAAGAAAGGGAGCATCCTGTGTGTGGGGACAGTGAGGAGGCCAGAGTCACTGCGTAACAGAACACATGGGAGAGATGTAAAGTTCAAGGAGACTGGAGAGCGAGGAGGAGGCCAGATTGTGAAGGGCTTGAAAAGTGAGGGGATTTTATATTTGATCCTGGAAGTGATAAAAAGCCACTGAGTTAACTGACTGGGGATGGAATGGCCATATCTTTATTTCAGAAAAATCAATTTGACAGCTGAGTGAAGATGGGCCAGAGTGGAGAGAGGCAGCTACTGCCCATTTAGGCATAAGGGGATGAGGGCCTGCACCTGGGTGGGGGCAGTGCCAGAGGGGAGAAGGGGGCATATTGGAGAGAAGTGATGAACGTGGAATGACTTACTGGGCAACAGAGACAGTGAGGAGTTGAGGAGCCTGGGAGGATGGGGGAGCCCTGGGCAGCAATAAAGAAGTTCAGAAGAGAATGGGCAAAGATGAGTTCAATTTCTGATATATTGATCTTAAATGGGGTTCAGGACCGGAAGTTCAAGATGGCCACATGGCCGCTGGGGCTACCAACCTGGGGATCAGGAGAGAAGGAGGGCTGAATAAGTTTTGGGGGCCATCTGTAGCAAGATGGGAACTGAAGGAAAGGGAATGAAGGAAGAAGCAGAACCTTGGGATGGGTAGTTCTGAGCTGACACCACTCCAGTATCTCTGCCAAGAACACCCCAGATGGATCACAAAGAGTTGGATAGGACTGAAACAACTGAACAGAAAGCTCCTGGATGGGGTTTACAAGCCAGCATACTTGGCCCAGGACTTTCATCTCTCTTTCTGAAGTGAAGAATAGGATGACCTGGACTTAGGAGGGACTTGAGGCAGGGAGACACCCCAGCAGTCTAGTGCTGGCTCACGTGTGAGGAAAGGAGGGCCAGTGTTGGAGAGAGAAAGGGCACGTGGGAGAGATGTTACAAAGGACAATTCAACATGTGCACCTTCCTCAGGGCAACAACAGGTTACAACACCTCTGGCCCGGCCACACTGCTCTGGGCCCCACTGAATTTCTGATGTGCTTCACCAGCCACCTGTGGATAGATCCTTCCAACGTTCAGGGTTAGGCCTTCCTAGGCCTAATCAACTGAGAGGGTTATTTGTATGGCTTCTGTTCTGTTTGGTGCTGTTGAGGATAACATAAAAGGGGAAAGGAAGCTCCCACCAGAAAAGCTTAAGATGCCACAAGGGCCCATCCTTTTGTTCTCTTGCCCTCCCCAGGCCTTCAGAGGCTCTGCTTTGAAGGGAACTGCTAGTGTTGCTCCTGTGAAGGTCTGCCTTTTCCTCTCCCTTTCTCTCTCTCTGTCTCTCTGTCTTTGTCTGTCTGTCTGTCTCTCTCTCTCACACACACACACACACACACACACACACACAGCACAGTTATATTTACATCAAGCTTCCTAGGCCTACTGACAGTTTCTGCCTGCTATTTCTCACTCTGTTCTTGAGCGCCAAGCAGAGGAAGCCCAATCCCCCCCCCCCCCCCGCCTCTGTGAGCGCTTCAGCTATCTGAAGAGGGGTATCATGATGTCCCTGAAGTCAGCTTCTCTTTAGGCAAACCACTGCTAGTTACTTTACCTGATCTTTCTACAGCATGATACTAAGTCTGCACCATATTGGTCAACATTCTTTAGACAATTCCCAGCTGATCAATATCTCCCACAGTGTGGAACTGACACAAACTCGAGATGTCCACTCCCTCGGGCTAAGGAGAGACTGGACACCTCCCTCGTCCTAAAATTGCAGTGAGAAGAAACTTGGCCTCCTGGAAAGAGAGTCATCTTGAAGTCTGCTAGCCCTGTGTTATTCCAATCTTCCTAGGGTATTTCCACATTCCAATATGGAAATCTGTTTTGCATGGTTCCTGTATCAATTGCTTACCATTTCAGGGAGGGGAGAGGAGAGGAAGGGAGGGATAGAATTTGGAACTCAAAATTTATAAAATAAATGCTAAAATTGGTAATTGGTAAAAATATATATAATTTTTAAAAAGAAAAGAAAAGATGCTGGCCCTGATAAATCCTAGCTGATTTAGGCAATTGTCTAATTCTTCAGAAGTGACAGAAGGGTTATAGATGGGCATTAGTAGGAGTTCCCACACCAGAGGGCCTTTACACATATGGACTCCCAAGTCAGAAGAATGACTTAATGAAAGGTCCAGCTTCAGAGAAAACTAGGAAGACTTGTATTAACTGATGCAGAGGGAAGTGAAGAGAGTCAAGAAGATACAGTTACAAAAGCACTTTTGTAAAAATAACTGAAAGATATCAAGAACACTGTAAAAACAAACCACCATGAAAGCTTATTAACTCACTGCAGTGACCAAGCAGGATTCCAGAGGAAAGATGATACTATGTGCTACCCTCCTTCTGACACAGAAGTGATGGGTTAGGCACAGGTTTTCTACACAGCATACACAGGGGAGTTTGTTTTGCTTAAATATGCATATTTGTTACTAGGACTTTGTTTTTCTTTTCTTTTTCAACGGTATGGGGTGGAGGTAGAAGGGAGAGAATAAATTTTTGTTTATTCAAAAAATTAATTTGTTATGAAATAATTAAAGAATAAAATTGGTTTTATTAATAATGACCACTAGCATTTGTATATCGCTTTAAGATTTACAAAGTTCTTCGTAAGTACTATTTCATTTGGTCCTTACAATGACCCTGGGAAATAGGGGCTATTATTATTACTGTTTCACAGCTGAGTAAACTGAGGCAGACAGGTTAAATGACTTGTCCAGGGTCCCACGGCTTGTAAATGTCTGGGGTCACATTTACACTCAGGTCTCTCTAACTACAGAGTCAGCACTAGCTACTGTGCAAAACAAAACAAAACAAACAACCCCCCCCACCATTAGCTGTCTTTGGCAGCTTTATCACAATCAACTCACATTGTGTTGAGGATCCACTAGGGGTCTTTGATCTTTTTTGGGTGAACGTGGTCCAGTATTTGTATTTGTCTTGTTGACTTTTGGGACTCAGGTTGAATACTTTTCATTTACCCCTCTGAGACTTCATTTGTCAATTTTCTAGCCTATCAGAATCTCTGGAACCTAACTTCCATCAAATATATTAGCTCTCTCTCCTAGCTGCATTATCTGAAAGACCTACAGACCTCTATGCTCTTGGATAAAAGTGAAAAGCACTGCCAGGCCAAGGGGGGATACCGAGGCACTGGTCCCGAGACCTCGTTCCAAGCTGGTATTGAGCCATTTACGACACTCTGGGTCTCATCAGGTGGGGAGGGATGAAGTGGATTAAATGATATCTAAGCTTCCAGGTAGATCTAAATCCTATTGACTGATAGTGTTGAGTCATTTCAGTCATGGTCAGAACTCTGACCCCATCTGGGGGTTTTCTTGGCAAAGATACTGGAGTGGTTTGCCATTCTTCCTCCAGCTCATTTTATGGATAATGAAGCTGAGGTAAACTGAGTGAACTGACTTGCCCAGGGTCACACAGCCAGGAAGTGTCTAAGTACAAATTTGAACTCAGGTCCTGCCTGCAGGGCCAGTGATCTATCCACTGTACCTCCCAGTTGCCCTTCCTATTTACCATATAAAATAGACCAAGTGCCCAGATCACCAGAAGCTGGCTTAGGAGAAAGCTAGGGACTTGTCAATGAAAACCATATCCCTTTTTAGACCTTGGTACCTCATTTGTTAAGTAGAAATGACATATACTGTCCCTCTTTCTGCCTCTGTTTGCTTGGGTGAGAGGGTGAGAGAATGACATGTTGTCCATGGGCCAGCCTGCACTTTCTCCTGGAGAAATTAGGTCATACATATGGGGAATATGTTCTGTTAATTGCTCCTTTTATGGGCCAAGGTCCCAGGCTAGTGCAAACCTGAGAACCTCTAAAGGAGTGCTTTGCAGAATATTCCGTCAGCCTCAGGACTCCTCCACTCTTTCAAATTATTGAGGATTTTCCCAGTCCCCTGAGTTTCTGTTTATGATTATGTGGGTTCTATCTGTCGATATCTACCATATGAGAACTCACCATGTTCTGGTATTAATATGAAAATGCTTGGATCACAGAGCTCCTGAAAGGACGTGGAAATCCCTGTGGGTACTTGGGCCCCACTTTGAGAGCTGCCGCTCCAGCCAATCCAGGTCTCCATACTATGGTCTACACAAGATTCTAACAGAAACCTTGCTGAACAAGAGCATCGGATAAGTAAAAATAACTGGAACAGGGAAGAAGATCAAACATCACAAACACTGTCAGCAAGTATGGCCCAGATGCAGGGCTTCCTACTCACCTCTTCCTAGCCTGGTCTGGGAGGGAAGCTTCTCCCCTTACCCCAGGATACAACCCTATCCCCAAACAGAGGAGACTGACAGTGCCTGGGGAGCCTGGCGCACCTGCTGCTCCTGACTCTGGGGCTGCAACACAAACCTGGCAGCCCTAGAAATGTCTGCAACTTAGCGCTCATTCAGCCACCATCATTCCTGCCTCGTTGATCTGTGCCTCCCAAATGTCTCCATCTCTACGGCCTTTTGCTTTTCTCTCAGTGATGCTCTGGCTGCCACTTGGTCCAACACTTGTGGCCAGGGGTCCCAGAGAAAAGCAGTTCCTAATCGGATGAGTCTGTTTGTTACACAGCACACTGGGAAGTGTGAGCTTCCCTCATCTGGCCTGGCTATACCCCTCCAACCCTTAGTGGGAAAGAAGACATGAAGGCTGGTTTTTGTTGCTATTGCCATAGGTTATATGGACAGAGCCAGACATGCCAGTGCTGGCCCTTTTCTTTGCCCTTTCCTGCTCAGAGAGGTGGTTCTGTGACAGGCACTGAGGAAGCAGAATCTTCCCTACCTCCTTCCCCTCTCTGATCTTCTGAATCATCAGCCTTATGGAGAGGAATAGAAGTGATTCCTCAGGTGGGCCACACTGGCCTCAGAAGAGGGCCCTTTCTATTCTTACAATCTGTGAGTGATGGAAACAAACACTACCATAACTTTCTGCTAAGGCATGGAAGCCTACATGGGCCTGACATGAAATATGGCAGGATTTCACCTCTCTATCTCTACCCCATGTTCACAGGGCTGAGGCTTAGCAGACAAAACTATAACATCTTAGAACTTTGGCTCCAAAACTAAAGTCCACGCCCTTTTCCCCCTTGCTGGCAAGCCTTCTCCAAGGTACTGGCAAAAATCTGGAAAGGCAAGGTCATTTGAAAGGTTCCTCTCTTGGGTTATTTGCATTTTAAAGGTAGTTAGTTAACTCTTGGTGCTAGGCCCAGCAGCTAGGTGGCTCAATAGACAGAGAACTGGGCCTGAAGTCAGGAAAGCCTGAGTTCAAATCTGAACACTTACTAGCTGGGACCCTGGGCAAGTCACTTCACCCTGCTTGCCTCAGTTTCCTCCTCTGTAAAATGAGCCAGAGAAGGAGGTGGCAAACCACTCCAGTGAAAACAATCGCACAACAACAAGGCCTTGGGCAGGCACCGAGGAGGCTGGTGAGCACTCTTCCCCTTCAGTGGCCCCTCCATTGCAGGGTGGCCACCTCAGCTTTCCCATCTGGCTGCCCACCTGGACTTCATCACTGTCTCCACAAACTCAGCAGCCTGCCCCTGGGCTGCTCCCATCCTCTGACTGGAGAAGATGCCCAGAACACCTCTGGGAGCTCCTCTCAGATCTTCTATGTAAGGAGGGTGCTCAGGGCAGCTTCACCCCCAGGGCTCCATTCAACCCCAGCTGCTTGCTCTCTCCTCTATCCACTCTTTTTTCTCCTCCTTCTCTCTGTTTCTCTCTCTCTTTCTGTCTCTGTCTCTCTCCCTTATTCTCCCCACTCCCTGGCTTTTCAGTTTTGTTTTTTTTTTTTTAATGTGTTATCTCCCCCATTAAACAACTAAAATTTTGACTTTTTTTTCATCTTTGGCATTTAGCACTATGCCTGGCACATAGTAAATACTTAATGAATGTTTATTAAATGACTGACTGATGAGGCCACTGACTTAACTATACACTTCATTTAAATAAAAAACCAAATCTGCATCATAATAATGAGTGATTTCTTTGAGAGGAGTTAGAGGGGGCCCAGCAGCCTGTTTCTGGGGGGCTCAGTGTGGTTCAGCTCCCTTATTGATAAGAACTGCCCTCCCACCTTAGGGCTTCATGTCCTACAAGGTATTGGCTGAGCCCCTAGTGATGGAGCAGGACCACACACTGTGCTTGAGTCTCTACACCCAAAGCCTTCAGAGCATCTGGAGCCCAGGGATCAGAAAGGGCCCCTTGCTGTGGCTCTAACAATCAGGATTCTGTGACTGGCACCTCTCATTGGCTGGTTTGTCCCGTTACCCTACACTGGACAGCATTTCCTCCTGCTGGGCCCCCGAGCAGCCATGTGGACAGATGGCTGCCATCCTCAGTGCTTGTGGCAGTGGGGCCAGCTCCGGGCACTGCCTTCTAATGCCAATGGGGCTGATGAGCCACAGGCACCATCTTTTGGGGGATTCTGAAAGTAACTAAATGCCTAAGGCAGGGGGCTCTGCTCCCATTGGGCCTGGAAACCAGTTGCTGAAGCGTCAGAGGCCATCTCTGTGTCTCTCATTAGAGCAGAGCAGAAATTCGGGCACATTCCCTTTGTTCCACTGTCTCATAACCAATGTGTGTCCATTAGCAGGGCAATTGTGGCTACTGCTTTAAGATGATAAGACCATCCATTCAGTGAAAATGCAACGTGTCACAATGAGAACAAATGGATGGCATGCTCTGAAATGTGCTGACCCCCCTTAAACTTGGGTGAAAAATGAACCCTCCTACTAGGCCACCAGCAGGGAGGAGGAGGAGGAGGAGGTGGCTGTGCACTCACGCCACAGTGGGGATGCACAGCCCCTCCCCCACAAGGCTGGGAAGGGCTCCCGGAGTCCCTCTGCTCCCTGTCCTAGACTGAGACTGAGGGAGGAAGAGCAAAGGTGGCAGAAACCACCATTCCCTCTGGGAAGGGGAACTGCACTTCTCCACTGAAATAACAATAGTTCATGTTTTCTAGCACCAGGGATTAGAAAGCACTTTCTGTATCCAATGATCCTGAGAGGTCCTCATTCAGTCAATGAGCATTTGTTTACTAAGGGACTACCCAGTGGGATTATCCCTGTTGTCCACAGTAGGAAACTGAGGCTCAGGAAATTCCAATGGTTTGCCCAGAGCTGATCTGGCCTTCCCATGGTCATTCCCACTGCCATAGCCTACCCAGCATACACCACACCCACTTTAGAAAATAAATGGACACCAGGGTCTGACATAAGGTCATAGAAGGAAGAGGTCAGATGATCCTACATCCTAGCTGGAAGGGACCTTGAACGCCCCCTTTAACTGACATACCCAGAAGTGATCTGGCATCGAGTGAGCCCTCCCCACCACTAACCGTCATTCCCTTCCTCTGGATTGTAAGCTCCTTGAGAGCAGGCTCTGATGCTGGATAATAGGACCTAGAAGAGGGGCCCTTACAATCCCAGAGTTCACCTCAGTTCAGTTCAGACATTTATTAAGCACCTACTTAATAGGTGTATACCAGAGACTGTGCTAAGCACTGGAAAAACAAAGGAAGGAGGAGTGCCTGTTTTGTAGAGCTGACATTTTGCAGATGAGGAAACTGAGACCCAGGTTTTCCCAAGGTTCTGCAGGCAGCACAGGAATTCAAGGCCACCATCTTCCTAGTATACTACACTGACCCTGAGCACATCCAAACCTTTTATTTTGGTTCCTGTCCCTTCAAAATGAAATCAGAGATCTGGGCAGTACTGCCTGAGAGTGAACTCACCTAAGACAACAAGACCCTCCAGGGTTCCCTGGGCTTGTGCCCTGTTCTGGGAACCCAACATTTGTAGCATTGTTTCATTGGGAAGACTAGGCCTTTGAGGCTGTAAACCACAGGGGCACAGCTGGGCTTTTGGGATGCAACCCAGGTATTATCAAGGTGCTAAGATTCCATATGGGCTACTAGAAGGGTAAACTGAGCACATGTGTTCATTCAGATACTTGAGGTTAAAAACAATGAAGCCTGTTGGGAGGAAGGAGGACGTGGGCTTAGCCTGGGTAGGTGTGGCATTTTAGTGGCCTGTGGGGTGCTGTCTTCCCAAAGCCTGTATTTCCTGGTACCACATTGGCATTATTGACCCCAAAGATCCACTACCATTAGAGCCTTGTCTTCTTCGGACAGAGGAGCACATTTGCTCCAGCCCAGACTTCTTGTACCTATCTCCCCCTTTGTCCTGCCTTCCTCAAAGCTCCCTGGCCCTGGCATCATAGCTGCAGCTTCTTTCACCATCCTGGCATGTCATTTGTTTAGACCTGGAGACTCTGGATCACTCAGAGTAGCCTGCAGTGAAGAGAGCACTGGACTTGGCCCCTCAACCTGCTGCTACGGCACTTCTTGGGTGACCAAAGGAAAGGTCTTAGGCCAGAGTCTGAGGGGGCCAAGCTCAACGAGATCCTGTCTGGCCACTCCTGTAATGCCCTATCAGAGGGCTGGTTATAAATCCTTTCCAGAGGGAAGATCTTTCTTCTTCTCAAGAGACATTCAAAGCCAAATGAGGTTTATTGTTCTAAGGCAGCACAAGCCATGGACCTGACCTTTCTCACTCACACACAGCTTTTTCCAAAGCTCCTTTGTTGTCTTTAATGGCCGAAATCTCTGGACCTCAGTTTGGCCAGGCCTTGGGCCTTCCTGAGTCTGCTCCTGTGGGTTCAGATATTTTTTACTGTACTTTTCCCTGCTTAGATCGCCCTCCCCCTGTCTTTTGAAGACATCCTATAAAAACTGGAGCCCATCAGAGAGGAATACTTCCCTCCCTTGTTCCTCATTGTAATTGTTTGCTGGGAAATAATGAGAATTGAGCCATTTTAGATCTGCCCATCTCTTCTGAAAACTCTAACATGGGCTCACCCCATCCTGTCACTACACTTTTCAAAAGCCTGACTTCCTAAAGACATTTAGGAAGCATGACTGCCCAGCAGAGGGCAGGGATGGCACTGAAGCTCCACAAGGTCCTGTGTAGGTGGGTGAGGGCCCCGGCAGTGCTGTCCTTGGCCACAGCAGTTCCACAGAAAGCCCCTCCCTCCCCAGGGAGAGCGAGTGACCCATTCTGGTCTTTTCAGTATAGATGAAGCTTGAATTCTGCCTTATCTGGTGTCAGGGTCTCTGGTCCTGACACAGGCCTGCCCTGGAGAACAGTCTCAAAACATGTTATCCATGGTGCACTGACCTTGAAACATGGCCAAAACTCCAAGTGTTGGTAGGCTTTGGAGTTGGGGCACCTCAAAAATTACCTCATCATTTTACTGAGAACAAGAGAAATGCTTTGGGGTGTGTGTGTGTGTGTATGTGTATGTGTGTGTGTGCATGTGTGCGTGTGTGCGTGCGTGCGTGTGTGTGTGTGTGTGTGTGTGTGTGTGTGTGTGTGTAAGACCTAGAGTAGCTAAGCAGCCCAGGGGGCCAACTCAATACTCCTTACTTCCGTACAGATACTCCTGGAACAAGGGACCACAAAGGAGCTGGAGGGGTGAGTTCCCTGTCACTGGAAGTCCTTCAGTGAAGTCTGGCTGGTCACTTGCAGCTGATGTTTTAGAGGAATTCCTACTTATGTATATATGAAACAAAGACCTCTGAGGTCCCTTTCATCTCTGTAATTTCATGGAATAGAGGCATATGAGAAAAGTCACCCAGGAATCCCAGATCCCACAGGAGACTCCCCCCTGTCCCCAAGAATTGGCTCTCTGCCCATATGGCAGCCATACTCCCCAACAGCATAATGGATCTGCTCCGAGCACAGCAAAGGAGGGCTGGCTGTTCCAAATTGCATCCCCTGACCCAAGGTGGCTCCAATGAGGGAGGGCAGCTCAGGCCTACAGGGAGTAGGCACTGTCCTCCTAACCCTACAGCTCCTGCCCAGCCTTCCCTAGGGTGGAGATCAATGGAGATGCTATTGAAACAGGCTCCTTGAGGAAATGTTTGAGGGGGGATGTGTGGGGGTGATAGCCAAGCACTTGCCACTAACAAATGATCCATTCATATACAGGCCACCAGTCTTCTGGGAGCCACGGCCCACTCTCTGGACCTCAGAGCCTAGATGAAAAATCTTTGTGCCTGCAGGGACCGTGTGTGTTCAGAAGCAGGAAAAGAGGAGGGATGTTGTCAACAGAGCTGAGGTGTGGGAGGGGCCGCTGCCTCCAAGGTATTTCCTCCCCACTGGGGGAATTTTTCATTTTATTTCGCAATCCTATTTGAAATGCCACCAGTTAGGGATCAGTTTGGGAAAAGAAGAGCTCACTTCTAAAGATTAAGAGGCTTGGCAGTCATTCACTTAACTATGAAGAGTCAGCAAGTGCTCCCCCCCAGAACCCTGGCCTGCAGCTGTGGGGATTAGGAGTGGGGAGCAAAATGAGGGGGGGCAATTCAGAGGGCACTGAGCCATCCAGCAAAAGCACTGACTAGGCAGCGACAGTATGCTGCAAGGCCCTGGCAGCCACAGGCAGGAAGGGGGAGACAAGGCCCTGGGAGCCACAGGCTTCCATTCCAGGGAGGGGGAGCCAGTAGATACAGAGGCATGGGGAGGAGGAACGCCCTGGAATCGAGGGGTGACTAGGAAAGGCCTTAGAAGGTGGCATGAATGAGCTGGGGACTGAAGGACGGTGGGGGCTCCAGGCAAAGGCTGGGAGGGAGGAGGCATTCCAATCAATCAACAAGCTTTTATCAAGCTCTTCCTACAAACCAGGTACAGAGCAAGTGCTGGGGCTACAAAGAATGGCTGAAATGGTCCTTGCTGTCCAAGAGCTCATATTCTAATGGGGGAGGCATGTAAGTCAATAGCTTAAGGGGGTTTTTGTTGTTTTTCAGTCATGGCCGACTCTCTGTGACCCCCTTTGGTGTTTTCTCAGCTGAGATCCTGGAATGGTTTGCCATTTTCTTCTCCAGCTCATTTTACAGATGAGGAAACTGAGTCCAACAGGATGAAGTGACTTACCCAGGGTCACGCAGGACCTAGGAGGGCAGATTTGAACTCAGGAAGATACATCTTCTGACTCTAGGCCTGGCACTCTATGCATGGTGCTGCCTAGTGGCCCACAGAAGGACCACAGTAGTCTGTCCATGAGTTCTGGGTGGGACAGCCAAGGCAAAGGTTGAGAGATGCAACATAAGCACAAAAGACCTTACAGCCAAGGAAGGGAAGAAGGGAAGGCCACAGCACAGGAGTGGGGAGGGCACAGGAGACAGATGCACCTGGAGGGCCACTCAGGGACCCAGGAAAGGGGTCTACCCCACTGCTCCCAGGACCCTAAAGCCAGGCTGGCACCAAACCATGCCTTTGGGGGCTGGCTGGGAAGTGAATCACCATTTCAAAGCCTGTGTCTAAGGAGAAAGGCTTTCCAAGTTCCAAACAGCTAATTTACAAATTAATTTCTGGAACTCAACCCATTGGTGAGTTAGGGACACCAATTACTAGGGGAAAAAAAAATCTATATTTAACAGCATTATGCAAATAAGACAAGAGACTAACTAGGCATGGAAAGAAAAAAGCTTTCTGAAATGCTTAATTGCCACAAAAGAACATTTCAGTTTTCTGAGCAGAGGAGTTAAGTAAAAAGTGATTTTTTTCCTATAGTTTGAAAAAAGCAGGTGACAGCTCCAGGAAAACAAAACAAAACAAAAATACTTTGCAACTCAATTAATTGCCTGAAAGAAAACAGACCCAAATGACCACCTTATTCCTTTCAACAATGCCCCCCCCCCAAATTGTAAACACTGGAGAGGGTGGTTCGTTAGAGATCAAACCTCTCATTCTGTCCAAAGCTTCCCCTTCTGGTTTTCTGCTTTTAAGCTGCTAATCACCTTTGTTAGAATTGTGTATTAAATAAGAGCAAGTCAGTTCTGATTAAGGGTCCTGGAGCCAGCCCTTCAATGAAGTTTGTAAAGCGAAAAATTGGGGTCAAAGAAAGGCTGGGACTTCTGCTTAGGTTAGAGGCAGAGTTACCTAACCTGCCCCAAGGAGAAAACAGAGGTAGAAAAGACAGGAAAGAAAATGAGATGCCCAAGGTAAGTCAAGGGCCAATGAGAAGGCATCCCTAGCACCTCCCTGAAGAGTCTCAGCTCCCTGGGGCTGGTGATGTCACCACTGGGATCCTGGCACATAATGGAAAACAGGAAAGATGCTACTGTAAGAAGACTGGCAACTATCTCCCCCCAAAAGGCAAATATTTTCTTTCCAAAAAGGGAAGGCAACAGAGTCTGCCTTAGATCAGCAGCATAACTCAAATGCCTGGGCAAATTCTCAAATGGATCATTAAGGAGAAGCTTCACCAACAGCCAGCAGGAGAAGCCATGATTATGAAGAGCCCAAATGGCTCCATCCAGAAAAGGCCATTCAATCAGGCACTTATTAAACACTTACTCTGCACTGGGGACTATGCTAAGTGCTAGGGACCCAGAGGTAAAGTAAAATGGGAGTTTACAGTATACAGAGAGTAGAGAACACATACAAAATGAGTACATGGCGGTTTGGGGAAAGGGTGCCCTAGAAGCTGGTGGGACCTCAAAAGGCTCTAGAGGAAAGGCAGAGAAGAAATCAAAGCTATCCATAGTCATATAAAAAGTGCTCTAAATCACTATTGATTAGAGAAATGCAAATTAAAATAGCTCTGAGGTGCCATTAGAAAAAAGGAAAACAATGGATGTTGGAGGGGCTATAGGAAAATTGGGACACTAATGCACCATTGGTGGAGTTATGAACTGATCCAACCATTCTAGAGAGAAATTTGGAACTATGCCCAAAGGGCAATCAAACTGTGCATACCCTTTGACTCAGTAATAGCACTGCTAGATCTATATCCCAAAGACATCCAATAAAAAAGGGGGAAAGCACATGTTTGTACAAAAATATGTATAGCAGCTCTTTTTGTGGTGGCTAAGAATTAGAAATCAAAGGGATGCCTATCTATTTGGGAATTGCTGAACAAGTTGTGGTGTATGGTTGTGACAGAATATGATTGTGCTATAAGAATGACAGACAGGATGATCTCAGAAAAACCTGGAGAGACTTACACAAATTGATGCATAGTGAAGTGAACAGAACCAAGAGAACACTGTACAAAGTAATAGCAACATTGTTGCTGTTGGTGAAGAACTGGGAATGACTTAGCTCTTCTCAGCAATACAATGATCCAAGAAAATTCCAAATGACTAATGATGAAGTATATTATCCACCTCCAGAGGAAGAGCTGATATTGATTGAATGCAGACTGAAGCAGCAACTTTTCTTTACTCAAGTCTTCTTGTACAAAATGACCAATATGAAAATGTTTTACATGACTACACATGTATAGCCTATATCTGATTGCTTATCATCTCTGAGAGGGGGGTAAGGAGAGGTAGGATTTGTAACTTAATACTTAATTTAAAAAATTATTTGACATTTAATTGAGGGGGAAAGAGATCTTTAACCTTTTTTCTTTTTATTTTTTGACAGGGTTGTTAAAGTAGCAGATGCAAGAAATGCTGTAGATGTTACCTAGATTTCAGATCATGCTATCGCAGAAAAGATGGAGTGCTGTGGACTTGTCCACAATGAAATTAGGAGCATTAAGAATTAGCTGGATGACAAGGACTCAGCCCAGGCCCAGAGGACTGATGATGATGTGCTGCTGTCCTCCAGATACAGAAGCAACAAACTCTGAATGCAGACCAAGGCATGTTGAACAGATCTGCCCAGCGCTGGAATTTGTTCTGCTTGAATCCACGCATTTATAAGAGGTTTTCTTTTTCTAGTTTTCTTTGGGGAAGGGGGAAAGAGAGAATGATGACTTGAAAATAAACCTGAATTAATTTTTTTCAAAGACTCAGTCAAATGGCAAGACTCAAGGGATTAATAGCAGTTCAATGTCTAACTGGCAAGAGGTCTCCAAGGGGTGCCTCAGGGATCTGTGCTGAGCCCTGGGCTCCCCTACTATTTCTATTAGGGTCCTAGAGGGAGGCACACCTACCAGGGACACCAAAGTGGGAAGGGCCACTAATATGCCAGATGGCTGAGTCAAGGTCTAAAAAGGTCTTTCCAGGCTAGATCTCTGGGCTGGATCCAACTGGATGAAATGCGATAGAAATAAATGTAACATCTTAGACTTGGTTCCAAAGTCAGCTTTGGATGATGGCAATGGCTAGGGGAGGGGGCAGTTTTTCTGGAAAAACAAACAAATAAAAAGATCTCTGGTTTTGAGTAGATTGCAAGTTCAGGAGGAGTCACCGGCCAAAAGCATCAACAACAAACCCACTGTTAGCACGCTGTAGGGCTGAAGGAAGGAGAGAGCTTTGGGAAATCAGAGGTGATCCTTCTAGACTCTGCCCCAGTCAGATCAGCTTCTCTGGGGCCAGAGATTCACTGGAGTATCCAGAGAAGGTCAATAGGACAAAAGGGAAAGAGGTCTTGAGCTCAAGGCATATGAGGATGAGCTGAAGGTTCTGAGAAGAAGAAAAGACAGAGAGGGGACACAATAGCCATGTTCAAGTATCTCAAGGGCTGTCCCATGGAAGGAAGGTACAAAAAGACAAACGGTGGCTTAATGAATGAGAAACTGGCTGCCTTGGGAGCTGGTGGGCTCCCCCTCACTAGAGGTCTGCAATCAGAGGCTGAGTGGCCTCTTATCAGATATACTATAGCAAGGATTCCTTTTGGGTATATGCTGGAGGATATGGCCACTCAGCTGCCTTCCCCTTTCAAATTCGTTGAGCTTAGGCCTCCAAACACTTGCAGGTTGGTGGCTCAGGTGGTCACACAGAGGTCAGATGGCCACAGAGACCACAGAGCAGAGCAAAAATCCCTTCTACAACAAAGTGACCCTAACAAGGGACCAGCCAGCTTTAGTTTGGTGTTGTCTAGTGGGAAAGGCGCCCTCTCCCCAGCACCTTTGCAAGAAACAACCCATTCTTAGAGAGCTCTAATGGGAAGAGATGGAGGTTCTCCTGACCTCAAGTCTAAGGCCAATGCTCCTCTTCCTGCCCTGGAAGGGGGTCGGGAGGTGGGGTATCAAGTAGAAAGCTATTATCTCTCTTCCACATGTCAACCCTTCTCAGTTATCACGGTTCCTCTCCCTCATCTCCTCCTCTCCCACTCTTTTCCAGGTTCAATATCTTCAGTTCCTTCCACCCCTTCTCTGAAGTCATGAACTCAAGGCCCTTCCTCATTCTTGGCCTCCTCTGGCTGGTCTCCCTCTCAGTGAGTGTGAAGACTGAAAGGGAGGGAGAGCTGCTTCATCAGAAGGTGGGAATCGAACTGCACTGGCTGGTGCTGCCTGCTGATGAGCCAAGAGCAGCAGCGGACCTGGAGCCCTCCCTGGATGATGAAGATGGGGCAGCCGGGCAGAGTGTCCCAGTAAGCCTGGCACTGCCTGGGCTCCATTATGGTGCCTCTCTGGGCCTCACCATCCCCATATGGAAAACTGGCGGAGGGGAGGGTGGAAAGCTGCTACTAACTGCATCTTCCTCAGTTTTTCCTGGCTCTCTTCCTCATGCTTATCTTTTGCACACCCCACCAAAGCGGATGCCTCCTCTGATGCTTCACTGTGGCACTGATGATGCTCGCCTCACAAAGGCAATGCCAGCAGAGTATGAACTGGCAAACTGGGAAAGGCTGTAAATGTAGGCCTGCTTAGGGGATGAGTGGTACCAGGTGCCAAGGACCAGCCTGGAGAAGTTCAGAAAAATTTAGGGGATGGCCTCACCACCATGGACTTCATGTTGCCAAAACTCTCAAAGACCCCTGACTGAGGTGTGGACAGGCTAGGATCGAATTGAGGCAGGGAGTAGAAATGCCAGTGTGAACACTGCTTTTTGGTGGCTTTTTTTCCTCATGAGCAGGTCCCTGGCACATACAAGATTCCAGTTCTCACCTTTCTCTGGGATGAGGGGAGAACTTCCCCCGCCTCCCTCTGACAACAACCCAAAAGCATATTCGCAGGCAGGCAGGCAGAAGTCAGAGTTCGGAGGATGCTGTCCTGTGTGACTCATTCATCTCTCCCTGCATCGCACATATTTGGGGGTATGAATTTCCCCTCTTTAGACTCTAAGTATTTGGAGAGCAGAGTTGGCTGTGCCAGGGAGAAGCCCAGGGCCCTGATCAACGGGTGCTGTATGGAATCTAGACTTAACAGCTTATAGTTTCACTAACTAGTCCTGTCCACCCGTTGGAGAGGCCTGCTTTCCAAGTTTGTTGCTAATGGGGAGGTTTGCCAATAATGTGAGAGGAAAAGTAGGGCATGTGAGTTATAAGTAGGATGGGGTGAGAGGGGCTATGCCTCTGGGCACCCAAATTTAGAGGAATGTTGACAACCAGTTCAGTCCCTTAGTGGCCCAGAAATAACAGGTGAGTAGCACTGAGCTGGTGAGAACTATTAGCCAAAAGAGGCTAGCACCCATTTCCCCAGCAGACTTTCAGAGTCCTGGGGTCTCTGCCACCTAAACCTCAGCTAAATAGAGGGAGGGTCTCACTTGCCTGGGATCCTTTTATGTCACTTGTCAGTGGCACAAAAACCTGCTAAGCATGACGATGGCTGGCTCTACTGTAAGGGAAGAACCACCCCCCACAGGCCCCCTAGGCTGAAGGGCAAAGAGGTTGTTACCACACCCCAGATTTCAATACCATTTCCTGTTTGCATTTCTTTTGTAAAAAGGAAAGTACCCCAGGCCAGGTAGGGAAGTCTCCTCTGGGTCTTTCCTTTTCCAGTGTCCCGGCACTACCCTCCTACCCCAAATCAGAGGGTGGGTGGAGGAACAGAAAGAGTCACCCTGGAGTTACCGCTGAATTAGTCCTGACAACAGATGTATTTAGAAAAGCTGCCTGGAGAGCAAAAGTCCATAAATAAAATCTAATTTCACTCTAAAAGCTTTGTCTTTAGAAAAGAAAATGGCCCCAAGGTATTTTTTTTCCCCAAAAAGAGAGCAACCAAGCTTTCCAGCTTGAGAGATTTGGATAATTTGTGATAAGATCATGCTACAACTAGAAATAAATCACCAAATGTGAATGAACAGTAGCCTGGCAGGCTCCAAGCCTCTTGCCCTACCTGGGGGCAACTGAAAAGCCCCCCAGACACCGGGCTGAAAGGCCATTAGCTTCTCGAATTCCATTTTCTAGCAGGTCAATATGGCATCCCCTGGTCACCCCAGACACTGTTTGCTAACTACGCAGCTGCCAGTCTTTGTCAATGGGGAGAAAAGCATCTGGCCTGAAGGCAAGTAATACTGAAACCCAGCAGAGTGAACAATTCCCAATGCAGCAAGGAAATACACAAACAGGACATCAGAGGACACAAACAGCACAGTAAGTAAAGGCATTGGGTCACATTAACTGCCAGCCATGGCCCAGGAGCCTGGACAACTTGGAGGAGTGAATCTTCAGGTAACAGACATACATAGAGAACAGAAAGGACACGCCCTGCCCTCAAGGGGTTTCCATTCTACTAGAGGGATACCACGTACTCAGACAGTCCGTTCTGCCATGCTGCCTGTTTTCAAAACAGGAATTTGTTTCAACACAGTCGACATATTAAAGAATGATTGGAGCATAATGTGAATTTTGTGCTCACTTATGGGAGACATCATCTATGAGAAAGAGTAAAAGAATAAGGAGGGGCAGCCCCCCCCCACCTCCTCACCAAACTTCATACTGCCCTTCTCCCCTCCCCCATCTGCCCCTTTGGCCAGCCCAGCCCCCACTTCCCCCATGGAAGTGCCATCTCACATACAGAGGCTGGACTGCCAGCCAGAGCCCTGTGGGAACTAAGGTAGAGGCCAAAGAGTAGGCCCAGACTATGGACACTGTGAGAGACATCCTTAGTCTAGGAATAAAGAATTTTTATTGGAAAGTCAGAAAGGTTTTCATTACATTTATTTTACATTTATTCCTTCTGAGTAAATGGGTAGCTCCCTACATGGAGTACAGGGACTGAGACAAATGGGAGCCCATTCACGTTTCCCACCATGTTCTCCATTGGCTACGTGCAGCCTCCTGAACTGCCCACATCCCGCTCACCTCACATAGCTCGGGAAGGATGTGTGCAAGCCTCTAACCCCTACCTGATCAGAAGCCTGGCCCCGCTAGATCACAGCTAGGACTAGAACCAGTCTCCTCTGACCCACGTTCTGCTGTCAAAGATAGGAGAACTTTAATCTAGTGGAAACAAAATTCCTCTCATTGTTTCCCACAGACAAATCACTATTTATTATAGTATTTATGCATTTCTTAACTATCTATCATACATAAAACTGTATTACCATGTTATTAGGTTATCTTTTTGTGTATGTCACTGGTAAACTTTTTGAGACTTGATCCTCTGACTCCATTTTCCTCAAAAAACCCCCAGGATTTTACACAGCACAGTGATTTTTAGGAACATAATACATCATGTTACAGCAGAACTGACTGTACACACAAAATAACACAAAGAAATTTCCAGAGGGAAACAGTGCAAAGAACTTGGGGGATGGCAAGGGGACAAGAACAAGAAAGTCATCCTGGAGGTGGTACCTGAGTTGGGCTTTGATCAAAGGATTCTTCGAGGGGCAGATGAAAAAGCCCAGTGCAGACACACAGGAACCCTGGAACAAAAGCCCCAAGCCAGGAAATGGAAGTCCTAAAGGGGGAACAGCTGGGGGCCACCTTGGAGCCAGTTGAAGCTGAGAGGCCAAGAAGGGGCATCATGGCATGTCATGGGGAAGAAGATTGGCAGAAGCCAACATGGCTGAGGAGGGCTCTGAAGACCAAACAGAAGATTTTCTAGTGTATAAGAGGTACTAGGGAGTCATGAAACACTTCTGAGGGGGAGGGCAGGGTCTACATGTCAGGAATATCCATTTGGCATCAGTGTTATTGTAATGGGAATGGGAATTTGAAGATCTTCCCTGCCCCTTAGTAGACCTAGGAGGGGGAGTTTGAAGACCTCCCCTGCTTTGAAAGTAAACTCTGCCCCCAATAGACTGAACGTAATCACATGGAGCCTGTGATGGAGGGAATTTACTAAAGGGTGGAGCAGAGCCTACAGGAAACTTCCCTGCTGTGAAGTTAAACTCTGCCCTCTCATAGGTTGAATATAGTCACATGGAGCCAGTGGTGGGAGGAGTTTGCTGAAGGGAAGCAGAGTCCATAGGAATCTGGGAGCCAGAACCAGAGCCAGAGAGATGGTCGGAGAGAGAGAAGGTGGAGGGAAGAAGATACAGAGGTTTGTGAGTAGATACTGATCTTGTATAGATTTGCGGGAAGGCTGAAGGATGCTGTGGCTCTGTGTTTTTATGGCTTCTGAATATCTTTGGTACTATGATGGAATCGGCTAACTGATTTGGGGATTGGGTTTTCTGGTGTCTAAATAAATATTTCAGTTCTGTCCTCTATCTGGAGAGTTTGGTATATTTTGCAATCAACCATCATGCTCCATTTATAGTCATGGTCTTTATCATGATTGTGGGTGCTGTAAATATTGCATTGGTGGTACAGTTGTGGAGTTTAGATTTGAGAGTAAAAGAAAGCAGAAGGAGGAAGTCTAATAAGGAAGCTCCTACAACAGGAAGGAGAGAGATGCTAAGGGCCTGAACTCCCCACTGTTCTCTGAAGGGGAAGAAGGAAGAAGGGAGGGAGGGAATAAGCATTTATTAGTCACCAGAGACCCTGGGCTAAAGACAACAAAGATTTTCTCATCTGATTCTGGGAGGGAGGTGCAATCATAATACTCATTTTAGAACTGAGAAAACTGGGGCGCTCAGTAACAAGTAGTTAAGCATCTGATGCTGATGTTGTGAAGAGAGACTTGACAAGATCTAGCCATTGCCCAGATGTGGGGAGTGAGGGAGGAGTAGTCAGACATTCTAAGGCTCTGAATTTAAGCAATTGTAAAGGATGGTGATATCCTGAAAAGAATTAGGAAGTTTGGATGAAGGATGGGATTGGGGCAAACATAATGAGTTTTAGGCTTTCTTCCCTGTATTGTTCAGTTTTCCCTTTTGTTTTCCCTCTTCTTCCTTTTTTATGTTTAAAAAACATTGTTAGAGGGGCTGGCTCACTAGGAAGAAGAGGAGGGAGTCATGTTGGGAGAAATGCTGCAAAGTGAAAACAAAAGATATCAGTCAAAATGTATTATGATAATGGAGTTCCATTTTGGACATGAATGGAAGATGCACATGTGACCTCGTGTGCTGCCAACAGATGGTAAGATGGAACTGTAGTTCAGCAGCTCCATTAGGGCTGGCTATGGAGAACTGGCAGTCTACACACAATCTGCATTGAGATAGTAACTGAATCTGTGGGAGCTGACAGAATCACCAAGGGAGGGAGTCTAGAAGGAAAAGGAGGTGGCTCAGGACCAATGCTGAAACCATCACAGTGTGCTCAGGGACTAACATCCTAGGAGACATGATTCCTCTACCCAGGGGCACTCTTCCCATCCCATGCTCCATCTGATCCCCTCTCAGCTCTAGCAGCCCAACACACCGAACATCTCATCTATCCTTGGATTCCATCTAAAGTCCTGTGGCCATTAAGCCTCTCCTAGGACACCTTCCCACTGGTCTGTGGCAGGGAGCCTCCTTCCTGGACCAGGGATCAGAGGTAAAAGGTCACTATCTGTTGGCTGTTGCATATCCCTCTATCACCTCACAGTAAATCCACCCTAGCCCTTTCTCAATCACTGACCTCTTCTCCACCTCTCTACTGAGCCCTCTGAAACCTTCTGTTGTTGTGATGAGGTAGAAAGTCCACTTAATTTAGAGTCAGAGGACCTAAATTAAAATGCTGGTTCTGTCACTTAACCTCTTGGGCCTCGCTTTCCCCATTTGAAAAATGAAGGGATTGGCCTAGATTCCCTCCAAGAACCCTTCTGGATTTAAATCTAGAATGCCACAGTGCAAGACTCTTCCTCTCACATTCCTCCCATCACCAAAACTTTGTTTTCTTTCTTGCTCTTCCTCTCCAGGGCTGGCTGCACCTTCTCTCCCACCCCTAACAACACCCAGGGCCAGGAGGAACAGCTAGTACCTCCCTTGTTTCTCTCTGCCACTTCTGGACCACCCTTCTAACCACCACTTATTCTTTAAAGTGAAATCCATCATGCTCAGAGAAGGAGCGGGTATCTTTGAACCTTTAGATCACTTTCTTCTCCCTGGAAAATTCAGTAACTGGCTCAAAGTCTTCTTCGTGCCAGCCTCCACCCCTTCAAAAATTGCAGCTTCCTGGTGCCTCCACTGTCTCAGTTCACATCAGTTCCCAACCTACCTCAATTCTTCCCAGAACCAGGTGTGCTAAGGTATGACCCCCATCTCCCCACCTCCCCCAGCCCCCTACCAGGGGCCTCCATTCCTTGCTATGGCTCTCTGTTCAGCACAGAGCCTCAAAGGTTGCTCAGACTTAGGGAGCAAAAGAAAAATAATGACCCAGAGAAGGAAACTCAGATGAAAGGGTTGGACACAAGAAGTAAGAGAGGGTAAGGCCCCAGAAGCAAAGGAAGGAGTGTTCAAGAGGTGATGTGGTCAGCGGTCTCAAAGGCGCTGGAGGATTTACAAAGAGTGAGAAGTGGCCAATGATTTGGCAGGTCAGTTAGTAATATTGGAGAGTATCATTTTAGTAAAGTGGAGGATTGGGAAGGTAGATTATAAGGGAATAAGAAATGAGTGGGAGATGAAAATGGAATCATAATCAGTGTGATCAACCTTCTTCAAGAGCTTGTCTGGGAACAGCTCAATAATACTGGGCTCAGGTGAAGGGTTTTTTTTTTAAAGAATGAGGGATTATATGGAAATTACTACTCTCAACAGCTATACTAATGGAGAAGAAACTGAGGCAGGTCCTACTAAGTTGGAAGGGCTTCAAGTAGAGGCCCAACAAAAGATTGCTGACCTGTCATCAGAAGGTTGGTTTAGCTAAGAGCAGAGAGGCTCACCACTAGAGTGGGGTGGAATACTGTGGGTCAGAACAGCTCCCAAGTACCATCTACCAATACAAGATGGGGTGGCAATCTGCTTTTCGTAGACATCACTGTACTAGTAAAAATCACAGGCCCTTGAAGTATTCTAGCAGGACACAGTATGAGCTAGCAGAAAAAGCATTAGACCTGGAGTCAGAACACCGGGGTTTAAATCCTGGTAACCAGTGTGATCTTGGGCAGGTCACTTCTGATCTTTGGCCTCCATTTCCTCATACACAAAATAAAGAGATTGGTCCAAATGATATCCAAGGTCCCTACTAGTTCTAAATCATATGATCCCAAGTAGAACAGCAAATGTCTCCATACTGAATTTCTGCAAAGAGTTATAAAAATGGGCCGACAAATTTAATACAGAATTTCCATAAACTTTAAGCTAATTGCATGTATAATACTTAATGCCAATTATACATAAATAGATTACAGTACTAATAAAAGCTCAATGTTTGTTGGAATAATCATATGGTAAGAGGAAACATACATCAGTGTGTCGAGAGCCTTCCAATTTACCAAACAAATGGATTGGGGCATGTGTGCATGTGTGTGTGTGTGAGGGGGGGTCTTTTAAGCCTTTATACAATACACACAACAAACATGAACAAAAAGCAAAGACAATGAGGATCCAATAACCCAGCTCCTCCCTATATGGGCCATGTTGCAGACATGACGTTCCTGCTCTGATCATTAGCTGTGCATGTGTTGAAGTCTCATTGTGATGATGACATGTTGGTCAGAACTCAAAGTCTGTCCCATTTCATTAAGTGAAACCAGTTTAGCCTTGGCTGCTCTTCCAGAAGAGGTAAATATACTTCAGAACACAATGTGACAACTCCTGACTTGGCCAGGAAAGGGAGACCTGCTAGGAGAGCCAGGAACATTTTAATGCTTTAGCCCAGCCTCCTCCTACTGATTTACAAACTCTAGTCATTTCTAAATGTTTTGGCTACTGAACGGTCATTTTTACTATGACAAATGTTGTGTGGGCTGGACTGGATGGCCTTTGTGGTTCGTTCTGACACTGGAGGTCTGTGAATCTGGGACTAACTCTGCAGTTGGAGGATTTCTGTGTCCTAAATCCTTCAAAGTGCTTTATAAACATTGATTAGGCCTCACCGCCACTGGGAGGTGTTATTGGATCCTGAGGGAATGACATAAATAAGGAATGCAAGAAGCATTCATATTGGTACACAGTCTATTAAAAATCTGGCGTATGTGTCTGCGCTTTAAGTACCTTGAGACTAGAGAACAAGCCTTTCCACCAGGGGTGGGGAGGCAAGCACATCTTAGTGCAGGATTGGAGATATTCCAACATAGAACAAAGAGAAAAAAAAGTCATTTGTTCCCCATGACTTCTAAAAAAATGAAATGTTTCCATCTTTCCCCTGTTTTCAAGGGTGAAATAAAACAATTTCAAAGTTAGCAGTTCTTATTTTGAAAGAGTTTCTGAGATGGTGGTTTTATGTGTTTAGTTCACCAAAGCAGTTATCATCTCAACTGTATTTTTCAGGGACAACTCTGTCAAATCATACATCAGGTCTTCGGGGTTCTGGAAACAGGCACCAATGATAAGTGAAACTATTTCATGCATTCAAAACCTTCCTTAGATCCCACCCAATTCCTGGGAACCTTTGAAGACCAGAAGGAGTCTATGAAGCCTTTTTCCAAAACCAACTTGCACCTGCTCCTTACCCTCGCCTGGAATATTTACATGATGGTGAGCAAGGACAACTAAGAGGAAGAAATAAGGAGTTAAAAAAACAAACCAGCAGTCAATACAACTAGGTGGTGGTGTAGTGTGGGGGAGAAAACATGGTTCAGAGTCAGAAGACATTCCAGATTCTGACTCTATTCATGTGATCCTAGACAAGTCTGCATGGCACCATGGAGGAACATTAAGCCCAAGACTCAAATTGCTGACATACTGTTTACTACCTGTGTCCTTGGTCAAGTTCCATCCCCTCCTGGCCTCAGTTTTCTCATTTGTAAACTTAGGGGGTTGGACTAAATGATCACTAGCTCCAAGTCCTAGGATTCATTTAATTTCAGTGCCTCCGGTCTTTCACCTGTAAAATGGGTATATTCACACTTGTACTCTCACAGGATCTTGTAGTAAGGAATTTTTAACCCTAAATTTGCTATAGATTAGGAGCTGTTAGGTATTAGTTGTGGAACAGAATTCAAAGGGCATATTATGCCATCAACTGCCCCCAAATGCAGCCATAAAATGGCATCTTGAACATTGAAGGTTGATTCTCAAAGCCCAAGCAACATCATGGAGATGCTCCATATAAAGGTTCCCAAAGCCTAAGCCCATGCTGAAGGGGCCACCATGGAATGAAGGCAGTATTCCTTAATGGACAATACAGGAAGCCATTCTATTGTGGGTCATGACCCCCAGTTTAAGCCCTGCTCTACATAATCTGCCATCCCAAATCAGTCGTCTTTGAGAATTAAGGACAAACAAGCATCCCCATATACACAAGGCAGTCAGGGTATCTCTATCCCAAGCCCTTCTCTTCCCTTCTCCAATCCCCCCCCCCCAATAGCTGCCAGAGTGATGGCCTGACCCCCCCCCCCCCCGCCCCAGTGGCTCCCAGGTGCCACCTGCAAGCTCCTCTGTCTAACTTTTAAAGCCTCAACCTGCCTTTGGAATCTTATTACACACACACACACACACACACACACACACACACACACACACACACACACACACACACACACACACACACACACACACACACACACACACACACACACACACACACACACACACACACACACACACACTCCCTTCCCTCACAACAGGGTCCAGTAAAACTGGTCTTGCTGCTATTTCACCCCCAGGCTACTTCATCTCCAACACCTGTACACTGGCCAGGCTAGCCCCCACCCCCAAACTCCACCACCTGCCTCTTGGGATTCTTCACATCCCTCAAAGTTCCTCTTAAGCACCACCTTCCTCTACACAAAGACTTTTCTGACCTTACTCGGCTCTCCCTCAGAAATATGGTTGGTATCTATTTATGTCCCTGTTGTCCCCTCTGAGAGAATCTAAGTTCCCTGAGAACAAGGACTGGTTCATTTTTGTTATTCTATCTCCAGTGCCTGGCCCAAGGCCTAGCACATTGTCAGTGCCTACGAGATGCTTGTGGACTGAAGGCTGGTTTGATTCCAATCTCCTCAGCCCGACTGTTCCCCACATACTTATTCCCCATCATGGCCCCTGAGGGCTGCGTTCTCTGCTCCTCACCTCTCTCCTCCTGTCCATTGGGGGCAAGGAGATCTCCTTCAAGAGAGAGCTCCTATCCCCATCCTCTTCCCCTTCCCATCTCCTTTCTGTTCGGACATAGGGCTTGGAGCTGCTTCAGGTCCCCAGCAGCCCCCTGTCCTTCCATTAGTCTCATTTATGTTCCCTCCAGGACAGTCTGCCTGCCTGGAGTTCTCTGAGGTGGATTGGGTCTCCAATGATTATTTTTTCAATTTAATTCAATAAATTTGCATTAGGTTATCAGTATTGTATTAATTATCAATATGTATTAAGTGCTATACACACAGTACTGTGGTGGAAACTCAAGGACATGTAACACACCAAGGAGCTTATTTAGAGTCTAGTAGAAAACAAGACACAAACACACATTCTGTAATACCTGTTTGTTTAATTGAACTGAACCCACGAAGTCCTACAAGGTGGTATTAAGGTGAACCTTGATTTTTAAGGGCCATTCCATCAGAGTACAAACTCTGGCAGGTTCTGCCATGTGGGGAAGGATTAAAGGGCATTCCACAAACATTCTCCATTTAAAGGATTAAAGACTAGAGAGAATTCTGGGAAGATGATGGAGTAGGTCAGAAAATTCCAAGCTTTCAAGAGTTTCCCCCAGAAAAGAGTTAAAATAGCACCTGAGAGTGAACAAAGTGTAAGAATAGGGGCACAACCGGGGTCTTCCTGTGACAATTTGAGAAGAACAGAAGAAAAATCCCAGGACAGGTTTGGTCCCTGTGAAGAATAAACATCTCCAGCCTAGGTTGTTTTAACAACAAGCAGAAAGCCCTGGGGTTAGTGGGTTGAGAGGCTGCATTGGCCCCAGCTACAGGAACTTTTATCCTGGAATAGTGAGGGGATTTGGGTGACAAAGCCTAAGAAGATCCAGGGAACCTCTGCTAACAAGGAATGCCAGGCCCAGCTATGCTGCACTAGGGTGAGAACGAACCATCACATGCCAGTGAGTGCAGAAGCAGTGGGGCTGAAAGTGCCCAGGCTGTGGGCACTTACAGGAGGTTAGAAGTTTGACTTTGGTTCTAGGCTAGAAGGGAGAACGGAAGATCTGGGGCAAGAGGCACTATAGGGCTAGAGGTAATTACAAAAATTAAGCTATTACCACAAAAAATGCACAGGCAAAGGCGAAAGAATCCAACCATAGAAAACTATTATGGGAATAGAGATGACCAGGGTTCATCTTCAGAGGAGGATATTAAAGTAAAGAAACCTCCAAAAGGTAGTAACATCAAATGGATACCTACCCAAAAAGAATTCATAGAAGATCTTAAAAACAACTTTAAAAATCAAACGATAGAGATGGAGGAAAAACTTAAAAAAAAAAAAAGGAAGGATCCAAGGAAAACAAGAAGGGTATGAAAGGTAAGTCAACCAATTAGGAAAAAAGGTCCAGAATTTCAAGGAAGAAAATGACACCTTGAAAATTAGAATTGGGCAAAGTGAAGCCAGAAAAACTATAAGAAATCAAGAAATAATTAAACAAAATATGAATAGTAAAAAAATAGAAGAGAAAGTGAACCATTTCATAAGAAAAATGACAGATTTGGAGAATAGATCAAGAAGAGAAAATATAAAAATAATCAGACTAACTGAAAGTTATGATAAAAAAAGAATACTGATACAATAATACGAGAAAAATTAAAGAAAATTGTCCTGAAGCATTAGAACAAGGAGGGGAAAGTAGAAATAGGAAAAAACCCATCAATCACCACTTAAAAGAGATTCTGTGAGGAAAACTCATAGGAATATCACAGTCAAATTCCAACCTCCCCCTCCAGCTCAAAGATAAAATATCAAAAGCAATCAAGATTTAAAAAATTTAAATATGAAGGTGACACAATTACAATTACACAAGACCTAGCAGCAGAGACATTAAAGAACCACAGGTCCTGGATACAACATATCAAAGAGCAAAAAAGCTGGGAACCCACCAAAAATATCATACACTGAAAAGTTAAGTATTATCCTGAATGAAAAAAAAATGGACATCTGATAAATTCTCAGACTTTCAAGCCTTTGTTTAAAAAAATCCTGAACTTAACAGGACATTTAACATACAAGAACCCAGAGAAATATAAGGCACATAACAAAGACTGATTATAAGGGATCCATAAGGACAGACTGTTTACTTTTTATATATGTAAAATGTATGTCTAAGATTCTTATTAATAATTGGGTAGCTCATAATAAATATTGGAGTAAACCTGAATGCGATATGAATTTAAAAAGCAAAACCATTTAGGAACAGCTAAAAAGACTAATTATTTTATACAAAGAGGTGCAAGAGGAAGAATCAATATAGAGGAATTAGATGGGGGAGGAGGGCTGGTAGTTCTGGTAACCTACTTTCACCAGGAATGGGTTTAAGAGGGAACAATACAGATATATTTAGAAGAGTATAATAGTCTTCCAAATTCAGAAGAAATAAAATGGTAGGGGCATAGAATGGCGGGAAGGGTGAGAGAATAGGTAAAATAGGGGTATAGAAGGGTTTTTAGATTTATGGGAATGGGAGGAGAGGGGAAGGATCCTTGGAGGGGGGTAGGCAAGTCATAGGAGGGCAAGGTAATGGGTAGAAGTAAAGTAGAGGAGGCAGGAGGGATAGGAAACAAGAGATATGCACAAACAGAAAAACAAAGACCATGAGTAGAATAGATTTGGGAAAATCTAGGCCTATATACGTATGTATACGTGTATGTATATATCTATTGCTATAGAGAAACATATCTAAACGTTATTGTAGCCTGGGGGGGAGGGGAAAGAGAACAAAGTAAAAAAGTGTGCAGCAGAGAACAAAAGAAAACTTACAAGGAAGCAAAGACAATTTTCAACACAATGTGTATTATTTATCATAAGGCTTTCTTGAAATGAAAGTTTATTGTTAAATATTTTGAATCCTCTCTTATGTTCTGCTATGCACAAGACAGGCTTTCCCCCCTTCTTTGTATTTAGTTCCAATATTTAAGTTTAGGATATATTTTTCTTTCTTTTCTCTATTCTGTGTTTGTGTTCTGGCCCTTGAGTCTAAAATAAAATTAAAGAAAAAAAAGGATTAAAGACCAACAGTGTCAGTTCTCTTGGGCACATCAGCCTAGTAATATAGCTAAGCATCAATGCGGCCATTGACAGCCAGCAGGAGGCCTTCCACAAAGAGCTCTCCCAAGAAGACCCTCAAACAGGATCCACATCTTCTTGGTGACTGAAATGCCAGGGTGGGCAGCCAAAACCTGTTATTTAAACACTGGTCACAAGTAACAAATGAAAGAGGACCAAGGCCCATAGACTACATAGAAGCCTCATGTTTCTCTATAATGAATGTTTTCTTCAAGGAAAGAGTTGGGAGATGTTGGACATGACAAGCACTGAATAACACAACAGACAATGACACAGATATCTCAATAGACAGAAAACACCAGTCGGTTGTCAGTGTATAACCAACCATCAATGTGTCAGAACAAAGCTGAATAAAAAAGAAGGTAAGGCACAAATTTAGAACAACTCCAACCAGACCTACATAAACAAGTAGAATGATGGTGAAAAATGGGAACTGATGAAAGAACAGACATTGACTCACACTATTATCATTTCCTAAGGAAGTTTAATGGATACAAATCAATTGACATAATAAGGGAGACCAAATGAACCTAAAAACTGCTATAGAAAATATTTCCTCTTCTTTGCCTGACAAGAAATATGGAAGCCAATGGTGATACCAGCTTAGAATACAAGATCATTTATACAACTTGACAAAAGATGATATACCAAGAAACAGAAAAGTTTAAATACATATTTATCTACCACCTGCACCATCCTCTCCCCTTAGATGCTGATAGAGAAAGCTGTAGACCGAGAGCCCAAGAGCCCAGTGCCCACAATACTGATCCTGGGTCACTGCCACTGGGGAGATGCAGCCACATCAACTGAAGTCTTACAACAGAAAGTTTTTGCCATTAAAGGCCTTGGCACAGTAAAGTGATTCAACACCTGAAACTGATACGATTTTGTCAGCAGAAATGGCAATCCCAAATAGACATTACCATCTGCTTTGCCACTTCACCCTCCACCCTGGGTCCTTTCTATCAGACTGGCAAATAAAATCTGCTGTGTTATTTCCCTCATTAGACTGTGAACCCCTTGAGAGAAGGGACAGTCTGACTTTTCTCTTTGCATTCACACACTTCGCACAGTGCTTTGTATAGAGTAAGAAATGCTTCATTCAATCATTCATTCATGATTAACCCAGATCATCCCAAGAGCATTTAAGGATACTTCTATTTCCAGCTTCTGGGGGAAAAGACTGTGGAGAAGGATGGGCTAAATTCAGAAGACTCAAACAGAAGCAGAAAAAGGATAATTAAAGCAACAACAGACTCCAACAGAAGGGCCCAGCAAAGAAAAGGCAGACCCAAGCAGACGGCCTCAGGAAGAAACAAATATGGAAGAGAAAAGAGAAGATAAAGAACCCAGGGAAGAAGCCTTGAGCTGTAAGAGTAGGAGGAGGAAGAGAAAAGTTAAAAGAGCTGAAGGAAAGAAAGGCTAGAGAAGGAAGAAGGGAAGACCTCCAGGAGAAGGAGGTAGTGGATAAGACAAGGTAAATGGTCAATGAGGGAAGGGACAGGAAGCCACATGTAGCTGGCAAGGGATTCTGGAAGGTGAGTGAGCAGTAACTATAAAGCTGCAGGTCCCTATGAGCAGGTACCATAGCAAATCTCCAGGGGAGCTTCTAGCAAGAGAGATGAGAGCTAAGGCTCTCACTAGAATGCACAGATGGCAGGGTACACTTTGCAATGATTTGCACAGAGTATACAATGCAAATCTCTCCTGTGCATAGAATAAGCGAATAGCTTCTACCTATGCTCAAAGTACAAGCTAATCTCTTCTTCATTCTATAGAATAAAAGGGACCACCTTCCCACTCTCTAGGTTATCATGGAGAATGAAATACTGCTTTAAAAAAATGGAAGGAGTTTGATGTGAAACGAGCAAGGACAATGGACCTGAAATGGTCAAGAGGGGATCACTGACTTCTGTGTGTCAGGAGGTTAGAGGCTGGAAAACTGTCACGCAGATGAGAATGGGAAGAGTAAGGCCCACAGAATCCTTGGCACTAAGAAAAAGAGGCTCCCCCAAAAAGAGGGAAGTTGTCCATGCATAAGAGGAAGCTGCTCAATCATCAAAACTATTTGGTACTGGCTAAGAAATAGAGTGGTGGATCAGAAGAATAGATTAAGTACATAAGACACAGTAGTAAATAATCTACTGATTGATAAACCCAAAGACTTCAGCTTTTGGGATAAGAACTCAGTATTTAAGAAAAACTGCTAAGAAAAGTAGAAAATATTATGGCAGAAACTAGGCACAGACCAACATCTCACACCATACACCAAGATAAGGTCAAAATGATTTACATGATTTACACATAAAGGATGATATCATAAGTAAATTAGGAGACCAAGGAATAGTTTATCTGTCAGATCTATGGCAAAGGGAAGAATTTATGACCAAAGAAGAGATAGAGAGCTTTATGAAATGTGAAATCGATAATTTTTATTACATTAAATTAAAAAGGTTTTGCACAAAACCAATGCAACCAAGATTAGAAGGAAAGCAGAAAGACACCTTTTTTTTTTTTGGAGGAGGGAAGACAAGGCAATTGGGGTTAAGTGACTTGCCCAAGGTCATACAGCTAATAAGTATGTCAAGTATCTGAGGCCATATTTGAACTCAGGTCCTCCTGACTCCAGTGGGGTCAGTGCTCTATTCAGTGCCCCACCTATCTACCCTAAGATACTTTTTTTTTACAGCAATCTTTACAGCAAGTGTCTCTGATAAAGGCCTCATTTCTCAAATATATAAATAACTGAGTCAACTTTATGAGAATACAAGTCATTCTCCAATTGATAAATGGTCAAAGGATATGAACAAGCAATTTTTCAGATTAAGAAATTAAAGTTATCTATAGTCATATGAAAAAATGCTCTAAATAACTATTGATGAGAGAAATGCAAATTAAAATAAAAAAAAACACCTCACACTATCAGATTAGCTAATATGACAGAAAAGGAAAAATGATAAATGTTTGAGAAGATGTGGGAAAATTAGGACACATGCAGCGGTGATGAAGTTGTGAACTAATCCAATCATTCTAGAGACCAATTTGGGACTATGTCTAAAGGGAAATCAAATTGTGCACACCACTGCTAGGTCTGTATTCGAAAGAGAGTGTTAAAAAGAGAGAAGGACCCACATGTACAAAACTATTTATAGCAGCTCTTTCTGTGATGACCAAGAATTGGAAACTGAGGGGATGCCCATCCATTGGGGAATGGCTGAACAAGTTGTGGTATATGAATGTAATGGAATACTACTGTGCTACAAGAAATGATGAGTAGGCAGACTTCAGAAAAACCTGGAAAGATATATATGAACTGATTCTGAGTTAGGTGAGCAGAACCAGGAAAACATTGTAAACAGTACTAGCAACATTGCATGATGACCAACTTTGACTTAGTTCTTCTTACTAATACAAGACAATTCCAAAACCCTCAAGATGAAAAATTCTGTCTACCTCTGGAGAAAGAACTATGAAGTATGAATACAGTCCAAAGCATACTATTTTCACTTTTGTTGCTTTTTGTAGGTTTTCCCTTTTGTTCTGTTTCTTCTTTTACAACATGACAAATGTGGAAATATGTTTTTAAAAAAAGAGGAAGCTGCTATATGGGGGCTCCCCAGGTGCTATCAGGATCAGAGGAAGAGGCCAGAAGTAGTAGCTGGAAGCTCCCTGCTGTGAAAGCTTCTGCTGGTGCTAATTTTTTTTTAAACTTAACAACAAGAGAGGTCTGCTGTCTTCTTGGGGCAGAACCTCCCAAGACTTGTCAAAATGAAAGACTACTGGCACATAGCACAGTTCTAACACATGGGCATGCACGATTCTGGCAGCAGGGACCTTGAAAGCAGGCTGAAAGTTTACAAAATCTTGGGCAAGAAACTGAGGATGGCAGGGGAACAGGATGTATTGTCATTACTGCTGTCCTCTGAAGAGAAGAGATTCAAAACGGCCTGTTTGGGAAGGGAACAGCTGGTTGAGAGGATGACATCTGAGAATGTGATTTGTATTTCTAGAGCAAGGCTTAAAATTCAGGAATGGCAGGAAAGCAGCCAGGGATGAGGTGAACCAAGCAAGAGCTGATAAGAAAGTATTGGCCTGGAGTCTGGTTAATCCTGTCAAAAGGGCGTTAGAATTATAGCTAATAATAGCCAATGCTCTTATATTGCCTGCTATGTGCCAGGCTAAACATGTTACAATTATAATCTCTTCTAGGAGGTAGATGCTATTTTAAAAATGAGGAAACTGAGGCACACAGAGGGCAAGTGACTTGCTCAGGGTCACAGAGATGGGAAGCGTCTGAAGCCACATATGAAGTCAGGACTTCTTGACTCCCAAGCCCAGCACTGGATCCCCTGCCGAAAATAGTCACGAAACCAAATATCATAGCTGTTATGTGGAGAGATATATATCAGTAGAAGGTAGATATGGTTTGTAAGTAGATGTTATTTCATTCATTATATTTGTAATCCCCACTACAAAATTCAAAATTCTGTGTCTAGCAGGGAGTTAGCCCTTGATAAATGTTTGTTGACTGACTGGATGAATAAGATACCTAGGGAGTTCACAGGAGACAAAATCCAAGCAAGGAGATGATTTTAAAAAAAGCATGGCCTTAGATGGCCATGCATAAATGCACAAAGTAAGAGAAAGAAGCCAAATGAAGTGGACATCCTAATGCAAGGAGGCCAATTTGACCTCAGAGGTGTCACAGAGACTTGGTAGGATGAGACCCGGATTAGAACATGGCTCTGGAATGGCTTATCCCATTCAAAAGAAATGGAAGGGCAGGGAGGAGTAGCAAAGGGAAATGTGGAAAAGCATTATATATTAAGAAAATGAACTCTTGTGATTCAAAATTTCAGGCAGTAGTGGGGAAAGCATGGTGGCAACCACTGAGGGTAATACCAAGAGAGGCAGAAATGGAGACCACATTGCCATCAGAGTACACAGCAGAGTACCTGAAGAGAAAGGGGAGTAGGCAGGAGTTTGGGGGCACATCCTGAACCTGGCATGGAGGAGCGATAGCTCATGGGGATAGGGACAGGTCCATAAACTAGACATCTGCTAGAACTCTAAACCAAAAGCAGAGCAGCTAATCATTCTTGACTTGCTAATTAAATCAATCCTAATTAAAGAGTTTCTTCCTTCAAAAGGTAAAAGGGACAACAAATGGGAATTCTCATTCCTGATTCTCACCAACAGGCGGAGCTGGCTCAAAATGATGGGAACCTTGGGGGAAAGCGACCATTTTGTAATTTGTGAGAGGGAAGCAGACAAAAGGCCAGAATAGTCTGATGGGCCCTGTAAATCTTGGGAGAGCAGATTTCAAAGCATTCGGGGAAAGAACAGACAGAATTGCAGGGAATATAATTCTACAGTCATCCTGGGAGTTCTGGGAAGCTCTCAGGCATGACATTCTGAAGGCACAAAGATCTGAGCACAGTAGCAACAGTGTCTGGAAGGAAACCCAGTTCCAGGGAAGGCTGATGCTAGGGGATCTCTTGAGCTCCAGAGTTCTGAGCAGCAGAGGATTATACTCATTGGGGGGGGGGGGGTGTCTTTGGAATTAATCAGGTGAGGCAATCAGGCAACATCAAATAAGTGTGGGAAGTTGTGGGCCACCAGCTTTTGCAAGGAAAGGCAAACAGGTCTAGGTTACAAATGGAGGAGGTCAAAGTTTGTGTGTCCATCACAGTGGCAAATTTTTTGAGTATGTACTCTCAATTTATCTTTCTTGCAAATTATAAACATGTATTAATGTATGAATATATTATATAAAATTCTAAAAGGAAAAATTAAAGAATGAGATAAAGAGGAAATAAGCAATATTGTAAGGTTTTATTTATAATAGAATAAAAATGTTTTTACTCACTTAAAATTATTGACCATAATTTTTAACAAGGGCAATATGACTGGATATCCTTCCTTTTTTGAATCTCAGTTTAGCAAGATTGTATTGTTACTGTATAAAAATAATTGAGAGGCCCCGTTTTCAAGGGAGCTTGGTTTGAATGGTTTTCACTGCTGATAAAGATGTGTGGCAAAGATATGGTTTTAAAGAGAAGAGATGCTGAACTAATCACGATGCTTATGATGCTTCTTTTTTCAATGCCATCATAATAGAAAAGGTTTTGTCGAAATCTGGATAGTAAATTTCCATCTTTTCTGACAGCAATCAACTAGTTATTGCCAAGAAACTGGAAGATGTTGCATTTCTTACATTCTTTACAAATGGGTTCAAAACCAACTAACACTGATTTGGAAGATTTTTAAGAAGATCAGGTTGGGAAATCCGGTTTTCAAGTGTGAATATCCAGATAGGACTAAGATCATTTTCTGGAACAAAAGCTTTGCTTTAAATGCCGTGCTAATTTTGAATACTTCATGCTATCATTAGCTAATAACTCAAGGTACACAGTGTGAAGGCCATTATTAATGCAAGGGGATGGAAATCCATATTTCAAATGACCCTGATAATTTCTGATTGTTTTTATCCAACTTCTTATTTGATCTGATGTTTTTATCTCACAAAATGGCTAAGAGCTTGTACTTATGGTGGACTCATTCCCTCAGCCATTGTTTGTGTTTGAATTATTAGTATCATTTTCTGTTTCCCCAGTTTCTTTGTACGAGTAAGCCATCTGCTTATATTGTGATGGCAACTTACTTCAATTCAAACTAGATAGTATAACTCATAAATCTGCTTAAAGGGGAACACTACACTACGAGGAAAGGAAACAGATAAGCGAGGGTGCCCTTGTCTAAGCTCCACTTTTCCTACAGAACACACCTCACAACATATGGATCAAGCAGCAAAGGTCAAACCATATACAAAATATTAATAAAACCATTTTAGGTGAAAAACTCTAACATGATGGCTAGTATTGTTCCTTCCATCTCAATGGATGATCTTATAGACTCCCTGGAGATGGACAAACTCCCATCTAGAGAACACTGGTCTAAAGAAAACAATGTGGCTGCACAGGGTACATTATATATGTAATATACATTATGGGGCAGATAATGGAATGTTAATACAGAAATGTGGCACATAAGAATATGCGCTTAAGCTCAAAATAATTAAAGAGGACTAAGGAATATGAAAAAGGTTGGTTTCTTTAAGCTAGACTGGGGAAAAGGAGAATCAAAGAAAGGGTCAGACTATTACTTTAGGCAAATGGGAGAATGGTAATGGCTGACAGAGAGGGCTGCTCAGCCCTTCTGTTGCTTTCATTTTCTCTTTAAGGAAAACATCTTTGGACCGGAAGGGCGGGACAGAAATGGCCAACAGGGTGCTACAGTGACAACCACCATAATTCAGGAGATGAGTTCACCTAGAGCAGCTGTCAAACATGTGGTTCCCTCCACCATCCCCCAGGATGACTCAAAGCAGATTCAAATGGAAATGGAAAATATGTAACAAAATGAATAAAAACATGATAAAACTTAGATAATATTACATTGTAAAACGAAGTTACTATGTGGCCCAACCTGCAGGGATCCTTCTGTAGAATTAGAGGCCCTCCTTCTCTTTGAGCCTAGGGAAGGAGAAGAAGCAAAAGGCAGGGGTGGTTCCTGAATCACTGTCACTAAACTTGGAAAGATCATGGAGAACTAACGAGGTGCCAGAGAACTGGAAAAGGGCAAAGGTTGTCCCAATATCCACAAAAAAAGGTAAAGAATTAAGTCTGCAAGCTACAGGTCCATGAGCCAGTGATGCATAAACTCATCAGGACATTCTGACCTCTCTCAATATGCCTGCAATCTGACTCTAACTAATGTTATTCCCAGCCAGACTTTGAAGGACTATTTACGAGGCTTGTTCCCAGGAAGGGATGGCTACCCTTCCTGGAGCTAAGCATTTCTAAACGGGAATGCTCTCAAAGATGTTTTCTTTCCCACCCATCATGCACTGAATTAGCAAAATGCCTTCTTGGTTAGAAGAAATGACTAAAAGTGGATAGTCCTGAATCATCTTTGGGGAGTTTCCTCCATGGTATGGACACATAGCCCAGGACTTCTGCATCGAGACTCTGGAGGCTGACCTGGTATGCCCCAGCTGGGTGATCTGGATGTACATAATTCCTGTAGATGTCGATCAATTGTGGTAATACTGGATAACTATTGAGAATTACTGATTGTGACAAAACTATTGGGACTTACTGATTGAGACCTATATTATTGTTTACTTACTGAGACCTACATTATTATTTTTTATATATATATATATATATAAAACTTTGTTTTATATATATGTCGTTTCTGAATCAATCTGTATCAAAACTACATTAAGCTGCAGCAAATAAGGTTGCTTTGCAACACAGAGCCTGACCTTGATTTGTGGCAAACTTCTGATCTCTAATTCTGATCATTCCAGATTTGGTCCATTTTTTTTAAACCAAGACCAAATGCCATCCCTGTTCCACAGCTGGGCAGCCCAGCAAGCCTGAAGTCCCTGAGAGAGGAGAGACAAGACAAGCCAGTCAAACCACCCCTGCCACCTCCCCACACCCTTAGATCCCAGCCAGCTTGCCTCATGGCCACCATGAGGTCATTGTGCCCAAGGACCTGAGAACAACAGCCCTCTGGCCTTTTTTCCACTCAGCAAAGGTCCATGAGGAGAAGGGATCTAATATACCCTTTCACCAACTGTCACTGATCCCAGCCTGGCAGGCCCCTGGCCTGCTTCCAGCCCAGCTGGTAGCCATTGGCAGGCAACCTTTGTACATGCTCTAGCCCCTGAGACTGAGGACCCTAAAAGAAGAGTCTGTAGCACCATTAAATAGTTCAACATCATTGAACCCTAAGGGATATGAAGCCCTTCTAAGGGGTTTGTAGCATGTGTGTTGTCTCTCCCAATGAGAACTTGAGCTGTCCAAGAGCTGGGCCAGTCAAACTTTTCTACTGTATACCCAACATTTAATATAGTGCTTTGTACACAGTAAGAGCTTAATACATGCTTTTTCATTCCTTTAGCCAAGCATTTCTTGCCATTCTAATGGAGAATAGGGAGAGATAAGAGATTGAAGCTGAATCCAGAAGGGCCAAGGGACCAAAGAGTAGCCATTCAGTTACACCTGGAAGGGAGCTGAGCTCAGCAGCCAGCTGGGGTCCTTTTCCTGAAAGACGTGTTTGGTTAAAGGCCTAGAGAGAATGCTTATGGAATGTGCAGATACCCTCTCTCAGGGTCCTCAGGGATGATTGGCTTACGTTATGAACAAGTCAGCATCCCAAAGGACCTCGATAGCCTAAAAGCCTGGGCTGAAGAGAAGAAGGTCACCTTCAAAGGAAACTATAGTATCTTTACAAGCACCAGATGAGGGAGGCCTTGCTAGGGAGAGCAGTCCATGCAAGAAGCCTTTCATGGACTACAAACTGAATGCAGGTTAGACAGCCAAAAAATCAAGCTTCAGCTATATTGGGAAGCATCATATCCAAGGCTAGAGGGTGGAAGAAAGGGGGCAGATGGGCATTTATGAGGTGCCCACTATGGGCCAGGTACTGGGCTACACGATTTTTACAAATGTTATCCCATTTGATCCTTACAGCCTTGGGAGGCAGGTACTATTATTATTCCTATTTTATAGCTGGGGAAACTGAGGCAAACGGGGTTAAGTGACTTGCCCAGGGCCACACAGTGTCTGAGGCTGGATTTGAACTCAGGTCTTCCTGACTCCAATCCCAGCTCTCTATCTACTGTGTACCACCAGCTGGTTTGGGGGTGGGGAGGGTGAGGAATAGAGGGTACAGTAAAAATTACACTGTCATCTGCTCTGGTCAGACCACATATAGTATACTGTACTCATGTCTGGGTGTCAGAGTTTAGAAAATACCATCAAGAAGTTGGAAAACAGGGGCGGCTAGGTGGCGCAGCGAGTAGAGTGCGGGTCCTGGAGTCAGAAGGACCTGAGTTCGGATCTGGCCTCAGACAACACACACAAACAAAAAAACTTAGCCGTGTGACCTTGGGCAAGTTACTTAACCCCAATTGCCCTCCAAAAAGCAAAAAAAAAAAAAAAAAGAAGTTGGAAAATGGGGCAGCTAGGCAGCGCAGTGAATTAGGGTACCGGCCCCCCGGAGTCAGAAGGACCTGAGTTCGGATCTGGCCTCAGACAACACACACAAACAAAAAAACTTAGCCGTGTGACCTTGGGCAAGTCACTTAGCCCCAACTGCCCCTATGAAAAGCAAAAAAAAAAGAAAAAGAAAAAAGAAATTGGAAATGTCTAAAAGAGGGCAACTAAGATGATGAAAAACATTCCACTGGAGATATTAAACTGAGAGAAGCTAAGACTTAGGAGGGAGGGAGGAGGATGGGGGGAGGGGAGGGGAGGGGGGGAGAGACAAAGAGAGAGACTGAAAGAGACACAAAGAAAAGAGAAGGGAAGGGAAAAGGAAGGAGAAGGGAAGAGAAGAGGGGAGGGAGAGACAGAGAGCTCTCTTCAGGTGTCTGCAGGGCTGCTAAAGGAAGGAGGTGAAGACCAGCTTTGCTTGGCCCTAGAACACAGAACTAGAAATGATCCAGGGCACAACACCGGCTCCTTATTCAGAGCAGGCAGTGAAGAAACAGTTTAGCCAAACTGAGTTCAGCAGGAGTGGGAGCTGTAAGCCCTGGGTCCCCATTGGGCTCCCTTCAGCTCTTCAAGCAAAGGCTGGCCACTCACTAGCTCGCGGATATTGCAGTGAGAAGTTTTTGTTCAGAGAAGAGTTGAACTCATTGGCCACCGGGGTCTTTCCACATGTAGATCCTGTGACTTGCCCAAAGGCAAACGGGTAAAGGTAGCAGAGCCACAATGCGATGCCAGCTACCCTGGCCTCTCCTACTGAACCTGGCCCTAGGATCAACTTACTAGCCAAGGGAAGCAGCCTGTCAACATGACTGGTGTGCTGGCCTCTGGGGTCAGAAAGGTCTGGGTTCTAATCCCCTCCTGGACTCTTTTTGCCTTAATGACCATGGGCAAGTCACTTAACCCCTTGGCCTTGACCTGGGCCTCACCTTCTCCACCTGTAATGCCCAGGAAGAACATACTACAGGCCTGTCTCCTCGGAGAGAGCCAAGGCACGCAGCACGTGCGGCAGAAGCCTCTCTTAATAATGACACCTTCCCTAACGCCGTCAGTGCGGGGGGTCGGACCTGAAGGCCCTGGGGCGCCTGGCCAGCCTAGCGTGTACGGTCAGGCTGACTCGTCCCTTCAGTGCCCCGGGGCCGGGGAGCCGGTAACAGAACGGCCTTCTGCAGGTGATCGCCGTCAGTAACAGAGCCGCGACCCAGCCCTGGGGATGGACTGCAGAGGCGGGACTCAGGAGGGCCCGGGCCCCAGCACGGGGACACGGGGGACACGCGTGGGGAGCAGGCCCCTCCCCCATGCCCGCTCCGCCCCATCTCTGAGCCTCAGTTTCTCCGTCTGTTAAGACAATAATATGACAAATATAGCCCCGACACATACACATGATATAATATAATAATAACATAATTATAACAGCACAGCCCGGCGGTCGGTGCCCACCGTCCCCGCGGCCCCAGCCTCTGCCAATAAGATAACGGAGCCCAAGGGCCACGGCACAGCCCCGCGCCGGGCTCGGGGGGCCCCGAGTTCGGATCCAGCCTCAGACACGCACGAGCCTTGTGGCCCTGGGCCAGTCACCGGCCCCAGCCTCAGTTTCCCCGCCTGTACAGCGGGGGTGACACCGCCCTCTCCCCGCGGCCACGGCCGTAATTAGGATCCCGGAGAGAAGCGCGCCCCGCCCGCGCCGGGAGGTCCACAAAGCGCTTTGCACACTTGAAAACGCCAGGGGGAGGAGGAGGAGGCTTCCCCCCCCCCTGGGTCCACAGCCCGGCGGCACACACTCACCTCTGCCGTCCCCTCCCGTCAAAACCGCACAGACTTCCGGCCGCCCCCTCCCGGTGCCCGCCACTCCTGGGACCGTTCATTGGGCCCGCCCCCTGGTACTCTATTGGTGCACCTAGGGAGGAGGCGGGGTCGTGCTCCATCCTCGGATTCCTATTGGTCAGAGTCTCCGCCGCTCAGCTAGCCTCTGGCTCCGCCTCCCTGTCCTCTATCCCGAGCCTCGTGCTGGCGGTTGACCCTGGGAGCTTGGAGGGGGCGGGGCGGGGAGAGAGGGCGGGTCTGGAAGGAGGGGCGAGCGATGAGGGGGCGGGGCCTGAGGGAGGGAGGGGGAGGAGAAAGGAAATAGACCCGTACTGTGGGAGAAATTCAGGAATAAACGCGAGTGAGGGGGATTCGGCTCCGCTATGGGCGGAATAAACCACGGATGAAGCCAAAAACTGGTCATGGGAGCAATGAGGGGCATACACCCGGCTGGGGGGAGAGGACCGCTGTCTATGAGTGACCACACTGGCTGTGGGAGGAGAGAGGGGGCGCCCTATGGGGGAAATAGTCAGTGAGGAAAATACACCCGAATGAGAGGAATCAGCTCGGTGGGGGGCACCAAGCCCTGAATGAAGGAAATCTGGCCGTGGGGAAAATGAGCCCAGATGAGCGAAATCAAACTGACTATGGGGAAATGCACCATCTAGAAAGGAAAGAAACCCACCTGGGAGGGGGGCAGCCACTAGTGAGGGGAGTAAGGAGTCTGGGAAGGAAACACGCCCAGTGGAGGGGGGGGGGGGGCTTGTACAACGGAAATCAAGGGGGTCGTTCCTCTGGGAGAGAAATCAATCCAGCAAGGAGGAGTGGGGCGGTGGGCGTCCTTGTCCTTGAGGAAATAAACTGAGTCACAAAGGGAATTAAGTTGTTTGGTCATAAAGTCTTTCCCTCTCCATAGATCTGACAGGTAGATTATCCCTCGTTCTCCCAGATTGCTTACAGTGTCAGCCTTTATACCTAGATCATACACCCATTTCGACTTTATTTTGGTATATGGTGTTAGATATTGGTCTATGCCCAATTTCTGCCATACTATGTTCCAGTTTTCCCAGCCGTTTTTGTCAAATAGTGTGTGATTATCCCCAAAACTGGGGACTTTGGGTTTATCAAACACTAGATTACTATAGTCATTGGCTGCTGAGTCTCATGTGCCCAAACTCTTCCATTGGTCCACTATTCTATTCCTCAGCCAGTACCAAGTAGTTTTGATGACTGCTGCTTTATAATACAGATTAAAATCTGGTATGGGTAGGCCACCTTCCCTAGCATATCTTTTCATTAATTGCCTTGATATTCTAGACCTTTTGTTCTTCCAAATGAATTTTATTACTATTTTTTCTAGCTCTACAGAATAATTTTTGGTAGATTGATTGGTATGGCACCAAATATGTAATTTAATGTAGGTAAAATTGTCATTTTTTATTATATTAGCTCTACCCAGCAATGAGCAATTGATGTTTTTCCAATTAGTTAGATCTGACTTTATTTGTGTGAAAAATGTTTTGTAATTGTGTTCATACAAGTCCTGGGTTTGTTTTATAATGTCTACAATAACTTTAAATGGGATTTCTCTTACTATCTCTTGCTGTTGGATTTCATTAGAGATATATAGGAATGCCGAGGACTTAAGCCGGTTTATTTTACATCCTGCAACTTTGCCAAATTTGTTTATTGTCTCAAGTAGTTTTTTACTAGATTCTCTAGGATTCTCTAAGTACATCATCATATCATCTGCAAAGAGTGATAACTTAGTCTCTTCTTTGCCTAATTTGATTTCTTTTTCTTTTATTGCTGCTGCTAACATTTCTAGAACCAAATTGAATAAGAGGGGTGATAGTGGACATCCTTGTTTCACCCCTGATTTTATTGGAAATGTTTCTAGCTTATCCCCATTACACATAATACTTGCTGATGGTTTTAGATAGATGCTACTTATTATTTTAAGGAGGACTCCATTTGTTCCTATTCTTTCTAGTGTTTTTAATAGGAATGGGTGTTGTAGTTTGTCAAAAGTTTGTAAAGTATTAGAGTCAATTGTTCTTTTAATGTTTGGTAGAATTCTCTAGTAAAGCCGTCTGGCCCTGGAGATTTTTTTCCTAGGAAGTTTATTGATGGCTTGTTCAATTTCTTTTTCTGAGATGGGGTTATTTAAGTAGTTTACTTCCTCTTCAGTTAGTCTAGGCAACTTATATTTTTCTAAGTATTCATCCATTTCACTAAGATTGTCAAATTTATGTGTATACAATTGGGCAAAATAATTCCTAATTATTGTTTTAATTTCCTCTTCATTGGAGGTAGATTCACCCTTTTCATTTTTGATACTCATAATTTGGTTTTCTTCTTTCTTTTTTTATCATATTGACTAAAGGTCTATCAATTTTATTGTTTGTTTTTTTTTTTTAATAATACCAGCTCTTAGTTTTATTTAATTCAATAGTTTTCTTAAATTCAATTTTATTAATCTCTCCTTTGGTTTTCATTATTTCTAATTTAGTATTTAATTGGGTATTTTCAATTTGTTATTTTTCTACCTTTTTTAGTTGCACTCCCAATTTGTTGACCTCAATTTTCTCTATTTTATTTATGTATACATTCAGGGATATAAAACTTCCCCTAAGAACTGCTTTTGCTGTATCCCACAAGTTTTGTCATGTTGTCTCATTATTGTCATTCTCTTGAATGAAATTACTTATTGTTTCTATAATTTCTTGTTTGACCCACTCATTCTTTAGGATTAAGTTATTTAGTTTCCAATTAATTTTTAGTCTATCCTTCCATGGCCCTTTATTACATATAATTTTTATTGCATCATGATCTGAGAATGATGCATTTAATATTTCTGCCTTTCTGCACTGAATTGTGAGGTTTTTATGCCCTACTACATGGTTAATTTTTATATATGTGTCACGTATCACTGAGAAGAAGGTATGTTCCTTTTTATCCCCATTCAATTTTCTCCAGAGGTCTACCATATCTATCCTTTCTAAGATTCTATTTATCTCCTGTAATGGAAATGCAAATTTAAAGATCTTCCCTGCCCCTAGGCCCTTTGATTGGCTTAAGAGACTTTGATTGGCTTTAAGAGACTCTGAAAACCTTCCTTGATTTGAAAATGTGCTCTGCCTCCTAATAGGCTGAATGTGGTCACATGGAGCCTGTGGTGGGAGGCTTGGTTTTCAGGAATGACCACACCTTGATGCTGTGTGATTGGGCTGTGGATCAAAAGGGTGGTTACATTCTCTGAGCCAGGAAAAGGCTATATAAACCCTGAGGAGAGGCTTTGCTTTGGGGCTCACTTTGAGAAGTGTTGTGTGATTTGACCAGATGAGACTCTGCGAAGCCGTTGTTGAGAGCCCCCCGGCTTTGAAAACCCAGATGTTGATGCTTCCCTCTCCGGTAACTGTGATTTGGTATTGATATAATAGTTGGACAGTTTGGAAGCCTGTCTGTTTGATCTGTAAGTTCTGTAACTCTGAAGTTGGGGGTGCTGACCTTTTTCCCCTGAACTAGGTAATGTGTGTTTGTTTGATTAAAGTAAGCTTGTTAACCCATTTTGAGTTGCTTTCCTTTTGAAAAGCAGATCTAAGAACCTGTGTTGGCAGTCACCCTGGGGATGTTGGGGTGCTTGCTGCTACATCTCCTTAACTTCTTTCTTGTTTATTTTGAGGTTAGATTTATCAAGCTCAGAGAGGGGAGAATTGAAGTCCCCCAATAGTATAGTTTTGCTATCTATTTCTTCCTCTAACATCCTTAACTTCTTTAGGAATTTGGATGCTGTACCACTTGATGCATAAATGTTTAGTAATGATATTGTTTCATTTTTGATGGTGCCTTTTAGCAGGATCTAGTTTCCTTCCTTATCTCTTTTAATTAGATCTATTTTTGCTTTAGCTTTGTCTGAGATAAGGGTTGCTACCCCTGCTTTTTTTTTTACTTTAGCTGAGGCATGATCTATTTTACTCCAGCCTTTTACCTTTACTCTGTGTGTATCCCTCTGTTTCAGATGTGTTTCTTTTAAACAGCATATTGTAGGATTATGGTTTTTAATCCATTCTGCTATCCGACTCCATTTTATGGCAGAGTTCATCCCATTCACGTTCACAGTTATGATTACTGTCTGTTTCCCTCCATCCTATTCCCTCCCCTGTTTATGCTTTTATTTTTCCCCCTTTTCCCTTCCCCTCCCTAAGAGTTTTCCTTTTGACTGTTGCCTCCCTCAGTATTCCCTCCCCCTCTCTTTTCCTACCCTTCCCCCTTACTACTTCTTCCTTCCCTTCTAACCACCCCCCACCTTTATAGCCCTTCTCCCTCCTACTGCCTCTAGGGTATGATAGATTTTTATACTTAGTGTAGTATGTTATTTCTTTCTCAAACCAAGATTGATGAGAATAGATCTCATGCAATGCTCCTCTCCCTCTCCTCTTTCCCTCTATTATGATAAGTTTAATGTCTCTTCTTGATAGAGTCCTATACTTAACTGATTATGTTATTCCCTCCTTGCACCTGAACCAATGAGGGAAAAGCTTATATGATGCTCATTTCCCTCCCTTCTTTCCCCCTACTATAATGTTTTTATGGCTCTTTGTGTGGCGTAATTTACCCTTTTCTGCTTCATTCTTTCCTCTTCTTCCATTGCAGTCCCTTTGCACCCGTTAATAAGGTTTTTTTTATCATCATTTTGTGTAATTTATACCCACAACCTCTATTTATCTATATCCCTTTTAGAAGTTGCCATAGGTATAGAATTCTTGGTATTAACAGGTATCAGTTTCCCATATAGGGATGTAAACAGTTTACTTTTATTGAATAACCAGTTATGTATCTCTGTGTGTGTGTGTGTGTGTGTGTGTGTGTGTGTGTGTGTCCCTATTTACCTTTCTATGTCTCTCTTGAGTCTTGTAATCGGAGGTTGAATTTTCCATTGAGCTCTGGCCTTTTCATCAGGAAGGTCTGGAAGTCCCTTATATCATTGAATGACCATCTCCTTGCCTGGAAGATTATGCTCAGTTTCGCTGGATAGGTGATTCTTGGTTGTGATCACTATGGTTCTGTGATATTTGAATTGTTTCTTTCTGGCCACTTATAGTGTTTTCTCCTTTACCTGATAGTTCTGGAATTTGGCTACAACATTTCTCGGAGTTTTCAATTTGGGATCTCTTTCAGGAGGTGTCTGATGGATTCTCTTGATTTTTATTTTACCCTCTGGTTCTAGGATCTCAGGGCAGTTTTCCTTGATGAGCTTGGAAGATGTTGTCCAGGCTCATTTTTTCATCATGATTTTCCGATCTGTTTTCCAGGTCAGTTATTTTTCCATTGAGAAATTTTACCTCTTTTTCTAATTTTTCATTCTTGATGTCTTGTTTGACTGATTCTTGGTGCCTCATTGAGTTATTAGCTTTAATTTGGTTGATTCTGATTTTTAGTGAATTATTTTCCTCATTTAGTTTTTGAAGCTCTTTTTCCATATATTCAGATTTCATTTTTAGTTCACACATTTTTCTTTTTAAGGAGCTGTTTTCTTCATTGTAATGTTTTTTTGATTTTGCAATTTTGATTTTTTTTTTAAAGCAGTTGGGGTTAAGTAACTTGCTCAAGGTTACACGGCTAGTCATTATTTATGCGTGGGTGCTCATTTTCTGAGGCCGGATCTGATCTCGGGTCATCCCAACTCCAAGGCCGGCGCTCTTACTCACTGCGCCACCTAGCCGCCCCTGCAATTTTGATTTTAAAAGAATCATTCATTTTATCTTCTTCCTCTCCAATTTGGTTTTCAAAGTTCTTTTTGAGCTCATCTAAGAATGCTTTCTATGCTTGAGACCAGTTCATAATCCCTGTTGAGGCTTCAGCTGTGGGTGTGGAGTCAATATTGTCTCCTTCTGAATTTGGTTCCTCCCTCTCCCAATAATAGGATTCTAGAATCTTTGTCTTTGCAGTTTGTTTTTTTACCCATTTTGGGGCAAGGCCCTAGTCACACCCTTCCTCTAGGGTTCCCAAGCCTTTACTATTTAAAATTTTTCTCTGGGGCAATAATTACTGTGTTTTTAGGGTCAGAGTGGGGATTGGAGCAGCTGGGGTTCAGTCTGCCATTCTGGTTCCTGGAAGTTCAGGTAGGAGTTTTTTAAATTTTCAGGCTATGGATAGGTAGTCCCAGGAGTAGCTGCTGCCACTGCCCCAGGCCCTGCATGTGTCTCTTACCCTGCTCCATTAGATCCCAGCCCTGCAGTGATAGGCCTGGGAATGGACCTTGTGGTTGATGGGTCAACTTGCTGCCATGTTGACCAGGCCTTGTTCAGGCCTCAGTGTGCTGCCACCACATCGTCATCTGGGCCTCTCTAAATAAAGAAATTCTGAGTTTAGGTAAATGAGCCTCCTCTGTAAGGGACACTTGGGCTATGAGAGACAGTCCTGTCTATGTGCAGCCTCCTCTGGGAGGAAACTTCATCCTTAAGGGGACATTCTGTCTGTAAGGGACAGCCTCCATCCTTGGACAGCTCTGTATTTGACCCCTTTTCTAAGGAACTCTCTCTAAAGGGATGCCCTGATCTTGAGGGAATCCCAAATAGAGACTTATTTTATGGGTGCCTCCTCCCTAAAACCTGTCCCTGAAGGTGCTCCATCCATGAGGCAAATCCATTCTCTGAAGTGTGACCTGTCTCATTTCTGAGGGTCTGGGATGGATAGTTCCTCTCTGAGGTAGACCCTGTCTCCCAACTCCAAGTCTCAGAGGAACACACCATCTCTGGAGTAAACCCTGAGACAGAGCCCTTATCCTGAAGGATTCTTGACCTTGAAGATCCTGACCCTTGTTCCTAAGGGGAAAGCTTATCACTTGGCTAATACTCCTTCTAGCCCCCACCTCAGGGGCTAGGGTGTGCTTTACTGAGGTGCCTTTAGGCAGCAGTGAAAAAGGAATGTGTGCTGAAGGGAAATTTTTAAGGGAAATAAGCACTGTCTAAAAGTGAAATGGGCTGCCCAGTGCTCTGACAAGTAAAAGTAAATATAGCTTGTGACATATGGTTTTGAATGGAGGGAAAGCTTCTTGGGGGAGGGGACATACACAAGATGGGGGGGCCCTGGTGGCTACATACAACATATACATATATGTTTTTGTGAAAACCAGTTTAGCATGTCAAGAAAAAAGTTTACTAACCCTGATCCTCACTTTGCACTGAGGAAGCCTGACTTAACAGGAGAGGTTCATAGCATAACATAATGAGCTCCCAAGGGCTCATGGGACCTGAAGGAGAATCCAATGACAGAAATCTGAAATCTTCAAGAGACCTTTTCATTCAACAAACATTTCCCAAATGCCTCCTGTGTAAGGCACCTTTAGATGCTTATTGAGAATGGAGATCAAAGATAACTAAGACATAGGTCCTGCCCTCAGAGAGTTTGCAATCTAGTCACAGCAGCTAGGTAAAGTGGTAGATAGAGAGTCCTGGAGTCAGGAAAACATGAGTTCAAATCCAGCCTCAGACACTTCATAGCTGTGTGATCCTGGGCAAGTCACTTAGCCCTGTGTACTTCAGTTCCCTCAACTATAAAATGAGCTTGAGGAGGAATAGCAAAATACTTTGCCAAGGGAACCTCAAAAGAGGTCTTGAGTTGGACACAACTGAACATGACTGAACAGCGATGAAAGAGGCTTTAAGCAGACTTAGGGAGGGTGCAAAATGCTATTTTGGAGGAAGAGCCTGAAATCCCTTTCATTTGACCACAGACAGAAAAGGTTTTTTGCAGAAGAAGCGTTGGGCCTGAAGGGATGGGGATGCATTTTGACAGGTAGATTGGAAGGGATCAGGATTCCAGGTTGGGGGAGAAGCAGGAACAAAGGTGAGGATGTGCTAAAGGGGACATTTTTTTGGAGTTTGAATCATGTGGGCATGTGGCAGAAGCATGTGGCTGCTTTCTCCCCATAGAGAACAAGGTCTACAGCTGGGAGCATCTTAGCCTCTGACAACTTCTCTCTCCGGGTGGAGAGTCTGCCTCTAGAACCCAGGCTCCCTTTGGAAGTCTGGACCCTCAGCCAGCTAAGAGGAGCCCACGGCATTGACTCGGTTTGAAGCTCTTTCTTCTGCTGTTAACCACAAGCCACCCCTCTGTCCCAAGCCCCTATTTCATTTCATTTTAGAAAATCCCCTTTATCTAACAGCAATTACTGACTGCTAGCCCTTTTGGTATCACTTTAATAATGATATCTAATAATGAATGTTAGTAACCTCATTGCAGTCCTGGGAGGTAGGGCTTATTATAATCCCCAAGCAATAATAATAGTAACATTTGTATAGCCTACTCTGTGCCAAGCACCATGCAGGGCTCTAATTATGATCTCATTTGATCATCACAACGACCTGGGGAGGGAATCGCTATTACCATCCCCATTTTACAGATGAGGAAACTGAGGCAGGCAGGTCAAGTGACTTGCCCAGGGTCACACAGCTATCTGAGGCAGGATTAGATTTTTTATTTCGATTTTCAAGTCCAGCACTAGTCTAGCCACTGGACCAGCCCACTGCCTTCAACATGCTTCCAAGGGCTGTTTAAATCTCAGGCTCCCTCCACCCTGTAAGAATCCATGCATCTGTCCTGTAAATGATATCGCGGGGCAGGCAAGGAACAAAAGCAGACAGGTTCCCCCCTGACCTCCATACCCCAGCTTACTTCTTGTTCGGTCATTTTTCAGTCATGGCTGGCTCCTTGTGAGTATCCTTGGCAGAGACGCTGGATGCTGGAAGGGTTTGCCATTTCCTTCTCCAGTTCATTTTACAGATGAGGAAACTGATGCAAACAGGCTTAAATGACTTGCCCAGGGTCACAGAGATAGTATCTGAGGTCACATCTGAACTTAGGCAGGTGAGTCTCCCTGACTCCAGGTCAGTGCCCTATTCACTGCCCCACGTAGCTGTTCCCTCCCTCCCCTCCCTGCTGCCTTTCAACACACTTTCAAGGGCATCTCAGGGGCCCTCCATCTTTTGTTTCAAATTCTGGCCTTTATTATAGTTGGCAACAAGCTTTCATGTGTATGTCATTGATAGCCACATCTATATGTGACTAGGACATTGAGCCAAAATATACATATGACAAAAGATAACTCCAGCATAGGCAAACAGAATGCAGTAAATAATTGGAGGAAATGGAACTAGGATGTGCTGAGGGCCAGCCTCGGTTGCTGGGTTGTTCCTTTGTGGCAGGAGCAGAAGTTTCAACTGGGAGTTTAAAACTAACATATGTTCAATTCCAAATCCAGTGTTTTAGTGAGCTTGCTGCATAACCTTGAACAATTCCCTTTTCCTCTCTGGCTTCTCTCTTCTTGAGTCTGATGTGTGATTATGGAGGAAGAAGCATGGGATGCTCGAACCCCCTCAGTTGATGGATGGTGAAAGTGAGATTCAGAGAAGCAAGAAGATTTACCTGGCAATTGGGAGCAGACCAGCATGGGAAAAGATGGCTTCTGTTTCTTGGTGCAATGCTGTCCAGATAGATGGACAGATGAATAGATAGGTAAAAGGATAGATGGGTGGATGGATAGATAGATGGACTGTTGAAGGGGTAGACAGATAGATAGACCAATAGGTGGATGGACAGATGAGTAGATAGATGGATAGGTGAATGGATAGACAGACAGAGAGACAGATGGATGGATAGATGGATGGATGAATGGATAGATGAGTGGATGGGTGATGGATAAATAAGCGGATATATAGAAAAGTAGGTGGATGGACAGATGACTGGATAGATACTTAGATGGACAGGTGGATGGTTAGATAGAGGGATAGGTGAGTGGAGAGAGGGATATGGATGAATGCATGGCTGGGTGAAGAAATAAATGGACAGAAGCAAGAAAGACAGTCTGAGTCCTTAAGAAGTTTATATTCTAATGGAATGTAAAAGAGAAAGTCTGGGGCTGATGAATTCAGGGTGTGGAGATGTCTAAGAAGTGGTATAGAGGCCTAGTTCTGGGCAAGATAAAAGTGAAGGTTCATATTCGTGCCTGGCGCAGAGTCCAAGGTTCTGAGGGGAGGGGGATAGAGAGGAAGGCAAAGGCTGGCTTCTGCTTGTGGTGAAAAGAGTTCCTGGTCTGGGTCAGAATGGGTTTGAGCCCTGGCTCTGCCTTATGCTAGTGGTCCAGACAATACTGCTGCTCCTCGCTCAGAGGGCAGCTGTGAAAGAACTTTGATAACTGCAAAGGACTATGGGAATAGGAGCTATTCTTAGGAAGGAATCCTTGAGTTGAAGAGCAGTCACTATGGCACCCACCAAGCTGGGTGGGATCCAGGATGGGATTAGTGGTAGGCAATCCAGATGTTGGGAGGCCAGTGCAGGCAAACATAGAAGCACCAGAAAGTTTGTCTGTGATTCACAGACACCCTCTATTGAGCTAGAGAGACGGTGATTCCACTGTGGAGGGAGCAGTCACATTATAGAAGCCCTAGCTCTTTGGTAGCATTACTTCTATTATTCTTATCTCTTAGCATGACCTCCCAAATCTAGTGGCTATGGAAGTGTCCTCTTTGGAACATCCTAAGACCTCCTCATCCCTGTTCTAAGATGGCCTTCATAGCCTCTGTGTCCTGTCCTTTAGGGCCCTCCTCTAGTCTTCCATGGGCTGCTGGGACAGGAAATATTTAAAACTTGTCTATGGGTTACCAGGAACAGCGAATGGGCCAACCTGAAGAACAGTGGCAGTTAGCAATGAAGCAAAGAAACTGGGTCCCCCATTGACCACGAGAGAGGCAGATTTACAAACAGCGGCAAGCTCTGTAACAAGTGCCTGTGGTCATAAGCCAGGACACAGATAATTATTGGTGGTGTGTGGTGCCATCTTGGAATTGAAAGGACAATAATTTTTAAAATATGCAAACTTATTGGGGAAATACTAGACTGGAAAAGAGGTGGGTTGGTTTCAGGGTTGAGGTAGAGAAAAGGACACTGAGGACAGAATGTTAAAGGAACCAGAGCATGACTTTGGAAATTTATGGATGAGGAGGTGTCCTGGCAGGGACTGGAGGGAATGAGGTTATGTAAAAACAATTTCACACAAGGCAATTCTAGTTTCTGTTAGCAGAGAGGATACATTGTAGGACATTCTTTGTTATTTATATACAAATATGTAGAGGAGACAATAGTGATGTAATGGAGGAAGCCTACATTTGGAGTAAGACCAGTCTGAATACAGATTTGCTCTTTATAAGGTGTAAAAACTTGGGCTGCTCATTTAACCGTGCCTCAGTTTCCCCATCTGCAGAACGGGGATAATACACCTGCCTGCACGTGGTTATTGTGAGAGCAATAAAGTATGTAAAGCTCTTTGTAGAGAGCCACATAAATGCCAGCTAATGTGAAAATGCCCATCGCAGCAGGGAAGCCTTCCATTCCATAAGTGCTTTTTGGAGGGGTAGCTTGACTAAAGTGTAACCAGCTGGTCAGTCAGTATATAAATCAAGCAAAAATGGCTGGAATCAGATTCTTTCCTCTTCTATTAGAGGGCAAGTAGGGGAGAGTTGGGTATAAAGACCAAGAGGATAGTGGGAAGCTGAAAGGTCACTGCTGATAGACTTGGCCTGCTCCCCAGGCAGGCTTTGTTTGCCTTCACCTGTGAAGGAGCAAGGAGAAACCAGTTCCTCAGAGGTATATAGTGCTATCCAGCTGCCCGGGATGGGTTAAGCAGGAACCTTGCTGTTGGGCCATAGGAGCCATACCAGTGTTGCCTTTACATGGTTTGTGAAGGGTAGTGGGGTGGGGTGTTTAAATGGCACTCTAACTTAGTTATAAAATAACGCCGTTCCTTATGGCCTCGTTAATCAAGATATCATTGGATCTGTATTGCCCATGTTATAATCTATCTCCACGTTCTTAATTAACACCCCGGGTAACAGGATTCTCTACTTCCTCAGATATTCTGGAGGCACTCTGTGTATGACTTCTCCCTTGCCCTAATATGCCCCACTTTCTATTATGCTTAGGTAGTAAATGTTTCTATAATGCCATTTCAACTCTATGGGGAGCCTACAGGTACCAGAATTGGCTAAGGATGAAAGGGAATTGAGAGATCCTGGGAAGTAAAGCTGCCTCCTCTCCCTAGGACAGGAAGTCAATTAGTAAGCATTTATAAAGGGCCTACCGTGTGCCATGTGGTGTGAGGCAGTAGTAGAGCAGTGGAGTCAGGGAGTCAGGAAGGCTTGGATCCAAATCCAGCCTCAGACACTTGCTAGTGTGACCTGGGCAAGCAATGTGCTTAACCTCTGTCTGTGTTAGTTTTCTCATCTGTAACATGGGGATAACAGCACTTCTCTCCTAGGGCTGTTGTGAGGATCAAAGGAGGCAAAGATTGCAAAGCATTTAGATTATTACCTGGCATACAGTAGGAGCTTAATGAGTGCTTGTTCCCTTCCCTTCTCCTCGTGCCCCCCCCCCCCCCAAGGGCTGGAGAGACAGAGACAGTCCCTGCCTTTGAGGAGCTCACAGTCTAATGGGGGGGCAAATAACTACATTTTATACAGGCAGGGAAGTCAGGAAGTCGTCCTCAGAGGGAGAACACCAGAATGACTGGAATGGCAGGATTTTAGCTGGTTCTTGGAGGAAGCCAGGAGATCTGCCTGCAGGTGGTTCCTTTTTCCTCTAGGTTGCTCCTGAGACTCTCCAGCTGTCAGGGGAGCCCATGGAGTGGGCAGCCATTTCAATCAGGATAATCCCCTGCTTGGAACATCTGGCCTGGGGGCTCTCAGCAAACCATCGCTGGCATCAGGGTCTCTGATCATCTGGCTGGCAGGCAGCCACTGCCTTTGGGAGCAGGTCCACCAAGCTGTGGAGGCCCAAAGTCTGAGACTGGGCCTGTCCACCGCCAGGCCTAGCACTCTGCAATGAGGGGCTTGGGATTATTCCCTCCATGTTGAAAGATCTCCTGGGCAGTGAAACCAGGAGTTACAGAAGACAGTTGGGGCAGGATTTCCATGGGGGAGCATTAACCATTTCTTCTTTCTTTTAGGAGGAAGAGTTGAGACCTTCCCAGCATTCTCTGACACACCTGGAGACCAAGACTTGGAGAGATCAGTTTAATTTAGGGGAGTGGGGAGCTCCAGCAACTTGTAGCTATGGAAGATGCCATCAGCTGGCAAGACGCAGGGGAAGGCAGCCCCTCCCAGATCTCCTCCCTCACTTTTCCTTTGTCCCTGACCCTCCAGGGAACCCAACATGGACCCCGTCCTTTGTTTCCATGACAGGTAAGAGTGGGGAGATGGGACTACTCCCGTCATGACTGATGGATCTGGGAAGTTAAATGGGGCATTTCAGGATTCACTTGGAGGAGGAGAGTTCCATATGAGAAGTTGCTAGGGTGGCTAGGTGGCACAGTGAATAGAGCACCACCCCCGGAGTCAGGAGGACCTGAGTTCAAATGTGACCTCAGACACAACACAAAATCTAGCCTTGTGACCTTGGGCAAGTCACTTAACCCCAATTGCCCTACATTCCTCCCCCCCCAAAAAAAGCAAAAAAAAAAAGATCAGAAACTTTCCTTTCATTTTCTCTATGATAGCAATATAATAAATAATATATTATGTAATATTATATAGCAAACTCTGTCACCCCAGTATGGTGAGTACAAGCTTCTTGAGAATGTTGGTGATTGTCAGAAGTTCCTGCTGTGTAGTGGAGTTAGACTGGAAGCTCCTTGAGGGCTTGTTTACATCTTTTTATATTCCCAGTACTTTGTACAATGCCTGGCACCTAGGGAGCCCTTAGCAAATGTTTATTAATTTATTGAAAAAGGCATATATTTACTGGGTTTTTAGCAATATTCTTGAACAATGCTTCATTCCCTAGTCTTCATTTTGGACTTCCTCAGCACTGCTCTTTGAAGACATGTGGCTGGGCAGAGGTAGGAGAAGACTTTTAGGTATTTGCAGGTTGTTTGGCTTCTTAAAGGGCCAAACTGGTGGCCTCTTGGAAGGTTATACCACAAGTTCACCAGAGAGGAAGTGAGCTGCCTGCTGAGCTAGGCTCAAAGAAAGTACCATGAAGAAAAGGACCCACATGTACAAAAATATTGATAGCATCTCTACTTGTGGTGGCAAAGAACTGGAAATAGAGGGGATGCCCTTTAATTGGAGAATGGCTGAACAAGCTGTGGTATATGAATGTAATGGAACACTACTGTGCTATAAGAAATTAGAAGGAGGAGGACTTCAGAAAAACCTGTAAAGACTTACATGAACTGATGCTGAAGGAAGCGAGCAGAACCAGGAGAACATGGTACAGAACAATAGCAACACTGTGCAATGATCAGCTATGATTGACTTAGCTCTTCTCAGCAGTACAATGATCCAAGGCAATTCCGAAAGACTTATGATGGAAAAAGTTGTCCATATCCAGAGAAAGGACTGATAGAATCTGAAAGCAGCTTGAAGTATACTATTTTCACTTCCTTTGTTGTTCTTGGTTTTTCTTTTTGTTTTGTTCCTTCTTTTACAATATGACTAATAAGGAACTATGTTTTACATGATTGCACATGTACAACCTATATCAGATTGCTAACTATTTTGGAAGGATGGAGAGGAGGGAGGGAGAGAGAAAAATTTGGAACACAAAATCTTTTTCTTTCTTTTTTTTTGGAGGGCAATTAGGGTTAAGTAACTTGCCCAAGGTTACACGGCTAGGTTTTGTTTGTTTGTTTGTTTGTTTGTGTGTGTTAAGTATCTGAGGTCAGATCCGAACTCAGCTCCTTCTGACTCCAGGGCCGGCCACCCCAGAACACAAAATCTTTTAAAAAATGAATGTCAAATATTGTCCTTACATGTAATTGGGAAAAAATACTATTTGCATTTTTTTTTAAAGAAAGCACCACACAACTCAAAACTGTCCTCCTCAAAACTGTTAGGGACATTATAGGGACATACCGCCTTTTGTAGGCTTAATGGCAGCATATGCCATGAATTGGGCCTCTTTACTGAAGCGTTATCCCTATTCTGCCCTGAATGAGATTCAACAAGTATATATTAAATGCTTAGATACTTGGGTAAATTAGAGGTAATCCAAGAGAGAAGGAACCAACAGTGTAGGAGACTGGGAAAAGTCTCTTGAAGAAGGTGGGATTTAAACTGAGTCTTGAAAGAAGCCATAGAAATAGAGGTGAGGAGGAAGACCATTCCAGGCATGGGGGATAACCAGTAAAAAAGCACAGAAATGGGGAAAATAGAATGGAGGCTATTGTCTCTGGAGAACAGAGTGCAGAGGGGAGAGGAGTGGGACTTTTGAAGGGTAGGGAGGGGTCAGATTGTGAATAGATTTAAAGGCTAGATGGGTGACTCTGTATTGGCTCCTGGAGGTAATACTGGAGTTTACTGAGTAGGGAATAACATGGTCAGATGCACTCTGTAGGAAGATCAATTGGACATCTGAGTGGAGGATGGTCTGGGGTGGGGAGAGACCTGAGACAAGGACATAGACTAGCAGGCTACTGGGTTAGACCAAGTGTGGGTTGATAAGGTCCTGCAAGAGGGAGATAGTCATGTTATAGGAAAAAAGGGGACATATGTGGTGAGTGTAGAAATGACAACCAACTGGATGTGGATGTGTAGAGAAAGGATGTTCAGATGACGCCCAGTTTGCAAACCTCCATGACTGGGAGGAGGCTGGTGCCCTTGACAGAAACAGAAAAGTTTGGAAGGCAGGAGGATTCGTCAGGAAAAGATGATGAAGTCAGTTTCAAATGTATTGAGTTTAAGATGTCTATTTGTTGTTGTTTAGTCATTTAAAAATTTAAAATTTAAAATAGAGCTTCCAGTCTAACTCCACTACACAGCGGGAACTTCTGACAATCACCAACATTCTCAGAAAGCTTGTACTCAGCATACTGGGGTGACAGAGTTTGCTATATCATATTACATAATATATTATGTATTATATTGTTATCATAGAGAAAATGAAAAGAAAAGTTTTCTGACCTTTTTTTTATTTTGTTTTTTTGGAGGGGGGAATGTAGGGCAATTGGGGTTAAGTGACTTGCCCAAGGTCACAAGGCTAGATTTTGTGTTAATTATCTGAGGCTAGATTTGAACTCAGGTCCTCCTGACTCTTCATGATGCCTTTTTTTTGGGGGGGTGTTTCTTGGCAAAGATTTGTCATTTTGTTTTCCAGCTCATTTTACAGATGAGGAAACTAAGGCAAACAGAATTAAGTGATTTGAACTCAGGTCTTCCTAACTCCTGGCCCATTGCTCTATCCACTGCACCACCCAGCTGCCCCATGAGGGGTCTATAAGACATCCAAATTGAGAAGTCCAACAGGCAATTGGAGCTCAGCAGACAGGCTAAGGTTGACTATTTATATCTGACAGTCACCTACCTAGAGATCGTTGAATCTATAGGAGACACTAGAGATACTTCTTGGCAAGTCACTGCCCAGGGCCACCTTTTGTTTGCCACAGCTTCCTCATCTTTAAGTGAGCATAATAATAGCTTGTTGTGAAGACCACAGGAGTAACTGTGTTAACTTTTTTTTTTTTTTGGAGGGGGGAGAAGAGGCAATTTGGGTTAAGTGACTTGCCCAGGGTCACACAGCTAGTAAGCATCTGAGGCTAAATTTGAACTCAGGTCCTTCTGGTTCCAGGGCTGGTGCTCCATCGTCTTCAGCGCCACCTAGTGACTTTCATGTTACTTCTGAATACATGTTAAAGTTAACACTCTGCAAACCTCCTAGTTCCAAGCCCCACCTGGCTGTTCTCCAGGACTTGTCTCCAGCAATTAATTTCCCTGCAAGATGACACCAGTTCTGAATGCAGCCCTCCAGCCCTGGGGGCTCTCCCTCCTTCCTTCCCTCCCTCTGATCTCCTCCCAGGTCCTCTCCTTCAGGAGGGAGCCAGACATCTATCTCCTTACTGCCCTTCTGGCTGCAGGTCTTCACCCTGTCCTCAGTTGGGTACCTTCCCCCCACTTTCTCAGGTCGTGAGTTCCTGGAGTACAGGGGACTATTGGCCTTCCTTGTATCCCCAGCACAGTGCCTGGAACATAGTAGAGCTTAATAAATGCATCTTGACTGACAGGAAGCTAGTGATGTCATGGCTAGCACAGAGTCAGGAAGACCTAAGTATAAACCTAGCCTCTGACTGGGTGACCCTGGGCAATTCACTTAACTTCTACTTGCCTCAGTTTCCTCAACTATAAAAAGGTATGCTAGTTTGTTGTGTGGATCAAATGAGGTAATATATGTAAAAAAAAAAGTGCTGAGCACATTGGGCCCCTATCAATGCTAGTCATTATTATGAGTAAGAGGTACAAACAACAGATTGACCCTCCCCCAAACCCCAGCCCTATACTATTGTTCAGGAAGCACAAAGAAGGCCAGAGGAAAGTTTTGTGTTTTTGGAAGGTCTGGGCAAAGACATGAACACAGAATGATGAGGAGGCCTTTGTATGTTACACTCTTCACTGGGGAAGGGAGTTCTCCCTGGATGAGATTCCAGATCTTTCCCAACATTGGGGTATAATGTCCTAGGTGTTTCAATGGAAGTGAAACTGCAAAGGAACAAAGATTATTACCCAATTCCCAGTGATGAGGGGAAGGGGTTCCTCAGAACAATCTTCAGTGACAAAGGAGAGTTAATTTTGGACTTAATTTCCAAAACACCTAAGATATTAAGAATTGCCACGTGGTCAGACCCTGGTTTCATGCAACCCCCTATTTCTGCCACCAACGGAGGCCCCAAGGCACAGGACATGACTGTCTTCCCTGATGTCAGTCCTAAATGTTAGACAATTAAACCAAGAATGTTCTGGGATTCGAGGTTCAGAGGGACAAGGATTCTCTCTCAGTCCTGAGAATGACTTGGAGTCTCATGATCAATCTCTGAGTCAGAAGGTGGACTTGAGTCATGCCCAGGAGTTTTGAGAAAAAATACCCAATGTCTACTAAAAATAGACTGAGAGGTAGAGTCTGGCTCTCCAGGAATGAAGCAGCAACAGCAGTGGGGGACATAGCTTAGGGGACTTGAAGAGCCAAGCCAGAGAGCAGGGGCAGTGCTGTGGCACCCAAGGGAGGCATCAAAGGCACTGGAGCTGCCAGCTGTGGCTGTCTCTTTAAGAACCCAAGGAAGCTCCAAATGGATGATTCTCCAGCCGCCCCACCTAGGGCCTGTCCTGTTCTCTTCTGCTTTCTTTTATGTCTGTGTTTCTTCATTTGCTCCTTCCTACGTTAAGAATCTCAGGGTCAGTCATGAAGATTTGTATTGTATATTTAGTCTGTGCCTAGAAAAAGGTGAAGCGAAGACAGGAGTTAGCTAGAAAAACACAAAACATAAATGAAGACAGAAAGTCAAAACCCTCGTCCAACTGCTAGGACCTAACCAAACGCTCTGAGCTGTTGTGATTGTCTTAATACCTTTCTGTCTGATACAAATTCCTCAAATAACAGAGAATCAGTCTACATGGATGTGAAGGGCATTCTATCAACCCTAGGTTAAAAGCCCGTTCATTGTCATACCAGGGTGGTGTTGATTAAATCTCTGAAGGGGAGGGGGACAGAGAGGAGAGGACGATGGCAGAGCTCCCCCCAACTCCTTGGACTCCCCTTCTGCACATATTGGGGAATTTGGGGAAGGATTCAGCAGAAGGGAGGAGGAAACATAAAGGACTCAGCGCCAGGGGGCCAATTCTGCTCTCCACAGCAATAGCCATGAGTATGATACAATTAATCTCAAGTGTCCTACTTTCCATTAGGAACTCGCTATGGTTCTTAAATCATTGAATTTCTCCAAATTTTTTAAATCTCTATTTATATTGCAAGCTCTGACTATTGCTTACAGTAATGAGGTCCATAAGTTTACAAGCCATTATATAAAGTCGCATTTTCATTGTTTAGTCATAAATGCACAACTTCCCAGCTTCTGGGAGGATTCAGAACATTGCCTCATGCTATGGCCTTCCATGAATGTGCTGGAGCCAGCTCAAACCCTCACCAGAGGGGATTGTTACATTTTCAGCATGAGCATTTATACCTTGAAAATCAGCAGCAAATCAGAGCTTGATTTATTGATTTGTTAATTGTCTAGACTTACTGTTGCTGCTGCTGTTTGCCTTTCGTTCTGGAAGAAGACCATGACATCAGGAAGGTGATTCTATGACATGCGAGTGCATTGGACTTACGTGAGGGAGAGCTGTGCAAGCGCTATGTATAAGATGGTAATAACACAGATTAAACTTTAAAACATCTTCCGTTGGGAGAGCCGGTTGTTAAACGTTTCCCAGCATGTCTCTGCCTGCTTCTGTCCAGATCTAGGTCACCTGCCTCCTGGTCTGTATCTTTGCCCCAGGGCTTTCCCAGGGTCAGCCTCCATCTAGGCTATCTATTCAGGGCCTCTTTGCTCCAGAAATTTCCTCAGTTCTCCAGAGGCCTTTCTCAGACCCACCTTGAACTGCCTGTTCCTTCATACTGTGAGATGACCTCCTGGCCCCTGTAAGATACAACATTATCCCCTGCTACCGAGTTGGACCTTAAGGAAAGCCCTTAATACTAATCACCTCCTTCTCTTAACTGACCTCTCTCTACCACTGAGGCTCCACCTACTTGGACTTACTCCTCAGTGGTTAACATATTCCCACCCTCTTATTCCCTCCGCATTCTAGTCATTCTGGTCAACCTAAGAACAGACCCCCATTCCCCAATTCAACTGCCTGTTCCCTCATTCCCATTCCCCTCTACCCACCAAATATCCCACCCCAGATCTACCCATCCCTGCCATTGTGCTCTCTTAGGGAATAAATTGGATTTCATTTTAAACCTTGTCCTTTTGAACTTCTTCCATCTCCTGGTGTTGACTGAGACCTAACCTCCCTCCAGATGCCTCCTTGGCCACTCCTGCCAGTACTGGTTATGCTTTCACTTGTAACCTTCAACTCAGTGGTTGGGGGAGGGGAGTTGCTTCTTCCCTCTGCCACTCCCAGACTCTGCAGCTACTGTCCTCACTCAACAGATTCTCCTCTTTGGAGGTTCACACTATTGACATTTATCACCCCATCCAGATCCTGGTGACCCGTTATCAGTCAGCCCCGCTGGGATACTCTCCATTCTTCCTCAACGAGTTGGGTGCCTGGGGCTAATACATTGTTCTCAGCTCCCACCCTGGTATTAGGGGACACACACACACACACACACACACACACACACACACACACACACACACACACATATTCTCCCTCAAACACCCTACCTTCTCATGGCTGTGGAATGTTGCTGACCCTGTCAGAATGGCTCACTGTGCTGGCAAGACTTTTTTTCTTTGTGATAGGAAGGGACCTATTTGCAGGGGAAGTGAAAATCATCAGACTATAAAAACAAAACTTATCAATAAATCTTTTTTTTTTAATAAAAGCACAAACAAAATAATGGGTCCCTCCATCGCTTCCCCAATTTTTTTTAGGTTATTGACTTTTTCAGCCTTTTAGTGTTTTTTCCCAGTCAATGACTTCATTTTGTCATGTTTTCTCTTTCTGAAATTGGATGCCTTTCTGATGGATTTCTTTGTTACTAGTCTTAAAGCACCCAGCACTTTCTGCATTGCATGTGGTTATCTTTGTGTCCATCCATCCATCCACCCACCCATCCATCAACAAGCATTTCTTACCATGTAGTATGTGCCAGGCATACATTGGGAATGCCAAGAAAGGCAGAAGACAAAAATAATGTCTGCCTTCAAGGTGATTACAAACTAAAAGAGAGGCAACATGTAAGTAAACACATACATACGTGATACAGAGTAGAAAGTGACCTGAGGGGATAAAGCTCATGTGGCTGGGGACCCAGGAAGGCAGGAATGTCAAGAGGTGGAGAAGAGAGAGAGCATTCCAGGAATGGAGGACAGCCAAAGCACAGAGAAGGTAACAAAGCTGTCCTCTCAGACAGTGGCTGACTCTGACCCTCAGGGTTCTAGAGGTAGCCCTGAGGACTTAGTTTTCTAGTCCTATCACTAATGAGCCCCCATCATTGTGCTTATTATTGATAGGTAACCAGGTTTAATTAGCTTTTAGCAAAGGTATTTACTAAATAACCTATATCAAATTGCTTGCCTTCTTGATGAGGGGGTTGGAGTGGGAGGGAGAGAATCCGGAACTCAATTTTTTAAATGAATTTTGAAAATTGTTTCTACATGTATTTGGGGAAAAATAAAATACTAAATTAAATTTAAAAAAATTCTCTTGATCCAAAGGTGTTTACTAAGATGGTATAGTTACAGCAGAAATTACAAAAACATTTTTCCCAAACTGAGGGTACACACCCCTTGTACACAGAAGAACCTAGGGAGATTAAGCTGAAACTTATAATATAAAGGCAGTGTGAAGCAGACATAAAGAGAACCCATTTGGCAAAGGGGCATCCTATAGCTACTGGCTACTAGACATATATTCCTCCGTTTGTGAAATTTCCCTTATGTGTAACTCTGCCATCCAAGAGTTGGTCCATTTGTCAATTCTATATTAGATATTCTCTGGTGCAAGGTGTCTGGCTTTCAAGCCATTTTGTCCTTCAGGGAGGTGGGGCTATCCTTTTTTATCCATCCATATCCATGTTTCTTTGCCCATTCTTAGTATGTCTCTGCTCTCATTTGGATGTCCTTTAACCCATTGGTCCCTTCTTTCTGGGGACATGGCCAATGGAAGTGGGGAAGTGGGAAAGAGAGGGAGAAACTATCTTCCATTTCTCCCCCAAGAGGAATTTACTCTAAGTGAATGCCAAACTCCAGAGTTTAGAATCCATTTCCAATTGATTGGAACCCCACTTGACTAGACTTATTGTTTTTATATGTAGCCCAAGAGATGCCACTTGATTTTTCCAATCAGTTATAAAATATTTCTTATCTGGCATCATGTGCCTTTTATCCTATGGCCCAAAGTCCTAAGTTCCATTTAAACTGATTGATGATTTGTCCACATGTTGTGATGAGGTTATAGGAAAATCCCCTCATATCTAGTTTATGCTGCTGACTGATTGAGGTGAAGGTGTCAAACCTTGTACTTTAAGCTTTGTACATGTTTTATTTCATTTACTAGGCAGTATGCTGCTGTGTTCAAGACTTTTTTTCATCCCTGCAATTTCCCTATCGCCCTGTACCATAGTAGGCGCTCAATAAATATTTGTTGAGTGAATGAATTAGGTATGAATGAATCTGACGCCTGGTATTTAGTGGTATTCAGTTGGATCTGAGCTCACATTCTGACAACAACAGATAAGGATGTGAACAAATAAATGTACCAATTATTATATAGCAGCTCACCCACAATTACCTCCTGCACTATTTTCCACTCACTTATCAGGATTAAGTCCACTGTTTATTTTTCTTGAGAATTCTAGAGCTTCCTATTCCAAAAAGTATTTCCTTGCTCTCCTTAAAAAAAAATTCCACTACTCCTTGTGCCAATGGAACAATCTGCCCCGTTATTCCTTGTTTCAACAGATGCAGGATCTTACTAGTGAGAATACTCTTTCTACCACTATAGATAGCACCCCTCCATGACTCCTCTGATCCATTAGACTGTAGGCTCTTTGAGGGCAGGGACTCTCTTTTGCCTTCCTTTGTATCACCAGTACAGTACAGTTTCTGGTAGCAAATGCTTGTTGACTTGACCATGTAATTCCTGCTCACATCTTTGTGTAAATCTTTCACAAAGATATTCTGCTTCTGTTCTCTGGTTGTAGCCATTTCTCCACAGGGTCCACTCTAAGCCTAGCCCCATGGCTTCTATTTGTCTCCAGATCTTGATAATGATCCTAGTTTGGGGAACGTGGTATCCTGCACCTTGCAAATGCAGGAGATAATGACCTTTATTGGCAATTGCACTGTGGTGGCCTAGGTGGAGTGGAAAGATCTGTGGATGTTCTGGGTGTTGCAGAGAAGTGGTCAAATGTATTGAAAAGTGCATAATTCTCTTCTGGTTCTGCTGCGGGACTAATGAACAAATACAATCCTCCTTGTTTCTTTACTCGTGGCCCTGCTGCTCCAGCTGGTCTACCTTGATGGGGGCCACACATGCTATATATGTGGAGGAGACACCAGAAACTTGGTTTGGGCTAACAATGAAGGTCTTTTCCATCAGTCAAACAGCTCTAGCATGGATCCCTGTATATAAGACTCCCCATTGATCTTCCAGGATTTCTATTACCCCCAGATGGCTGAAGCTCAGAAATAGGAGTAAGGGGCCCTCCTTATGCCTAGGTTGGGTAGCTGTAGGGCCTTTTATGCTAGGTGGGGGATTTCTGTCCTGCACTTGTCTCTCAGACAGCTCAAGGCTCACAGGCCATTATATGGCTCAATACTCTGCCTCTGCCCCTTTCCTTTTTTTTTTGGAGGGCAATTGGAGTTAAGTAACTTGCCCAAGGTCACACGGCTAGGTTTTTGTTTGTGTGTGTTAAGTGTCTGAGACTGGATCCGAACTCAGGTCCTTCTGACTCCAGGGCTGGCGCTCTACTCACTGCGCCATCTAGCCGCCTAGCCGCCCCCTTTGCCCCTTTTCCAAGGGCCTCCAAGGTCCTTCTGATTTAAACCAAGAGTTGGGTATGAATGGGGAAGGAGGTAGGGAGAAAATGACTACCTGAGGTGAGAACCTACTCTCCTGCTTTCTTCTCAGAAGATGAAGCCACAGGTGACCCCTGGCAGCCCTGAAATTCTTCGTTTTCTTTCTTTCTAACCTCTTGAATGACAGTCAAGAGGATGACCCCATTTGCCTTCCTTGGCTTTGCTGCTGCTCCTAATGGAAATTCAGTCTTCCAGACATCTCTGTTGGATAACAGAACTTCAGAGATGCTACCCAAATGTTCCAACACCTTTCTCTGGATAACGGCATGACAAGGCTTCCCCCATTTCCATGGAGATGATAGAGGTGACCCATTGTTTGGTAGCAGGACTGAATTTTGACCCTATCCTTTCTGAAAGTACACAGTTTCCCTGTGTGATCTCTGTGTCTTACCTCTGATTCTCATTAAAAAGATCCTAACCCTCCTCAGGCTCCATGGTTATGCTGACCATATGCTGTCATTCCTTGGCCTCCAGGGAGGTGACCTCCTTGCTGGAAGTTAGGTGATGTTATGATGGAGTCAGAAAGATCTGAATTCGAATCTGGCCTTACACACATTCGAGCTGATTGGTCATGGGCAAGTCACTGAACTTCTGCCTTCCTTGATTTCTTCAAACATAAAATGGAGATAATAACAGCACCTACCTCCCAAACTTCTTGTGAAGATCAAATGAAAAAATATTTGTTGAGTGCTTGGCACACAGTAGGTGCTTAATAAATGCTCCCTCATTCCTCTGACTTAATGCCCTCTTTTCTTCCTAACCCAGCATCCAGGTTTTGCCCTGTGCCTTCCCTTCCTGCCTCTCTGCACAGATTTTCCATGGTTGGTGGTTTTAGAAAATAAAGTGTGTCTTGTTTAAGCAATGACAAAACCCTTCACAGATGATCTGCCCAATGTGCCAGAGGCTTTCCTCTGGTCTTCTCAATGTTTTATGAATGCCAGGGCTGCACGCAGGCTGTCCTGACTGCCTGTCTGGCCCATGTCCTCTTCTGTCACACCTGTCCTTGACAATGCTCTAAACCCTTCTCACATGCAAATCATTGTTTGTGATCTATCGCTCCCTACTTACCCCAGCTCTGGGTCTTACACTGCTTTTTACATACCCTCCGATCCTGATCCAATGCACCATGCTTGGCACACAGTATAGGCACTTAGACATGCTTTTTCATTCAATAATTCATTCATTCATTCATCACACCTCTGATAACTACTCACACCTGACTTCACCTTTCTGGAACTCAGTTTTCCCTGTTGTAAAATGACAGTGCTGGAGTAAATGACCTCTGACATCCTTTCTGGCCTCAGATCTATGAATCTATGATTATGTGATTCACCTGGGATTCCCCTTACATGTGAGTTCTCAGGAGGCTAGCCCAGGTTTGAGGTCCTCTGTGGGTCGGCACTCATTCAAAACCACAGCTCACAAACTCTGCTCAGGATGCTTATTTTTTCTAAGTCAACTGCAAAGGACATTTTAGTTCAAAGCAAAAGACATTTTAGTTATAATATAGGAAGTTTAGTGTCAAAATACTATCTGCTCATCCCTATAAGGGCATATGTCACCAATGGGGGGAGTGTATCCATGCATAAAATCCTGGGGACACACTTGTAAGGGACACTTACAATGAGAGCACATGTAGCCAGGGAACATTGTTCAGTCATTCAGCTGTGTCTGAGTCTTCTCAACCCCATGGACCATAGCATATCCAGCTCTTCTCTCCTCCACCATCTGCCCAAGTCTGTCCAAGCTCACATTCATGGCTTCCATGACACTCTCTGCCATACTCTTCTTCTTTTGTCTTCAATCTTTCCCAGCATCAGGGTCTTTTCCAATGAGTCCCATCTTTTTGTTATGTAGTCAAAGTATTTAAGCTTCAGCTTCAGTATTTGACCTTCCAGTGAATAGCCTGAATTAATTTCTTTAAATATTGACTGATTTGGCCTTCTTGTGACCCAATGGACTCTTAAAAGTCTTCTCTAGAGCCATAATTCAAAAGCATCAATTCTGCCACTCAGCTTTCCTTATAATCCAACTCTCACAGCCTCTCATCGCTAGTGGAAAAGCCATAGCTTTGTCTACATGGACCTTTGTCAACAAGGTGATGTCTCTGCTTTTTTAGTACATAGGGAACACGGGCAGCTAAGGCATCTATGTGGCCACAACACTGATGCACTAGATCACTAGTGATGCTGTTTTCTGCTGAGTGTCTCTTGATGTTTAGCTGTGGTGTTAACTGAACCATTACTCTCTGCTACCATCTGCTGGTCATAGGCCCCTTCAGGCTATCTACCGTTCTGTGCTACCATCTGCTGAGAGGAAGTGGTTATTAAGCCTTTCCCTTGTCAGGAAGAGCTAAAACTCTCTTTCTTCCTATAGTCTAAGCCCATGACTGCTAAATGAGTAGCCAGCAAGATCCAATAGAAATCCCCAGGAGAGGAGTGGCTGTCCCTTTGGCCACTTTTCTCCTCTTCAGTCCCTTTCAGTTGCGTCCAGCTCTTCATGACCCCATCTGGAGTCTTCTTGGTAAAGAGGCTGCCATGGCATTTCCTTCTTCAGCTCATGCTACAGATGAGCCCAGTGTGCTAGCTTGGTATCATCATCATCATCATAGCTAGCATTTATAGGGCTTTAGAGTTTGCAAAGCGCTTTATTAATGTTGTTCTGTTGTTTTTCTGTCCCGTTTGACCCACTGTGACTCCATTTGGGGTTTTCTGGGCAAAGATACTGGAGTGGTTTGCCCTTTCTTTCTCCAGCTCATTTTACTGATGAGGAAACTGAGGTAAACACGGTGAAGTGACTTGCTCAGAGTCACACAGCTAGTAAGGTGTCTGAGGTCAGATTTGAACTGAGAAAGATTAATCTACCCTACTTCAGGTCGGGTACTCTGTTCACTTCACCACCTATCTGTTTTTCTCCTGCTGCCTGTAAATCCTCTGTGACCACAGCAAGCTCTCTGGATTAGGGTTAGAAAAATCTTTTACCTCTTGTCAAAATCCTGATTATCAATCTGTATGCCCTAAAACCATCCTGGAGATTCTGCTCACCAAGACTTCAAAGAAACTACACAAGGCTGGGATATCGAAGCTCTGCCCCACTCCCCTTAATACTCCTGGGTTTATTTGGGGATAAGAACAAAAGGACCAGGGGAAGTTAGCTGGGCTACTGGCCTGGCCTTAGAGCCTTTGTTCTCCATTCTTAACTTCATTAACACTCCAAACAGCGATAAACGTTGTGAGCTTTGTTTAGTAACCTTGGCAGCTCCAACCCTCCCTCGCCTTCCTACATTTCTTTTTTTTTAAAATTAATCCCCTCCTTTCATCTATTATCATATTACCTCCAGAGCTGATTTGGAATTTTTCCCAGTAGTCCTGAGTATTGCCTGCTAACTCACTCTCCTTTTTAAGGGGTCGGCAGGTGCAGTGAGAACAAGGAGGTTAGGTGATACCTAGTATATCCCGGTGCGATGCTTTTATGATTTAACCATCATCACAAAAACTGATTCCGTGTTTCTCCCTTTGCCAGAAAGGAAGCAATGGCAACAATATGACTCTCAGTCCTACCGTCATTTCCCATTAGCTTTCTTTCTTTTTCTTTTTTTGGAGGGCGATTGGGATTAAGTAACTTGCCCAAGGTCACACGGCTAGGTTTTGTTTGTGTGTGCATTAAGTGTCTGAGGCCGGATCCGAACTCAGGTCCTTCTGACTCCAGGGCTGGCTCTCCACTCACTGCACCACCTAGCCGCTCCCATTAGCTTGCTTTCTGTGGAGTCTGTCATCTGGAATGCCAGGTGCCATTGTCTATCCCCTTTCCACTCTGTCTCAGAGGTCCACCAAGATATCACGCTCACTTGGCAAGCTTTCTGATTCAATAGTAAGCAAGTTGTAGCATTGTATTACAGGAAGGGAACAAATCAGCCACATTGAATAAAACATAGATATGTAATAGATTCAGGGAGGACAACGGAGGCAGCTAGTTGGTGTAGTGGATAGAGCATTGGACTTGGAACAAGGAAGAGCTGAGTTCGAATCCTGATTTAGATATTTACTAGCTGAACAGGTCAGTTAAATTCCTTGACCCTCAGTTTTCTCATCTGTAAAATGAAGGGGTTGGACTCAGAGGTCCCTAAGATAGATACCTTTTGACCATAAATTTGTAATTCTATGGTCCTATAACTCAAGCTTACTTTGTAAGATCTGTTGACAAACTTTAGAGTATTCCTATTTCCCCTGAAATACAATGCCTTTTCAATGAATTCAATTATTATCACTCCATTATGAAAACTGGACAAAAGGTATTCATCAAAGGTGCTCTCCGTTATCAGCACCAATTCGCCACTAGATTCTGGGGTCTGCAATTTATTCATCTCCATAAATTGGCAATCCAATGGCCACAGCCAAGCCATGACGCTAACAGAGTCCAAGCAGAATATGGAAGAATGAGACGAGGAGGACAGATGGGAGGCTCACGGCAGGGAATTTTGCTGTTGCTGATGAAAATGACTTTACTTGCGGCAGCCTGGTTCTGCAAACATGTTCTGGGAGGTTAGAATGCATTCGACAAAAGAGGAGCATCTTGGGGGTAGCAGAACGGCAGGTGGATGGAAGAGCTCTATTTGCAGCTGCTGTTTGTGGTTGTCGTGAATCTTCCTGCCAGCCTGAGTGTGGCATGATTTTGACAAATGTACGACGGCATTATGTCTCTTAGCACTGGCAGCCTGAGTAGGAGAGGAGGTTGCAAATTCTCCAGTCTGATCTGCACCGTTAAGCATAGCTGGACACTGATTAGCTTTGGCTTTGCAAGACAGAAACAGCAGACCAGAATGATGTTATTCTGGGGTTGGAGAATGAAAGGGACGAGCAGTTATTCAGAAAGGCATAACCCCCTGGGGCCAGCATGATTATTTAAAGGTTATTAAATACTGTACATTTAGGCAATCATGAATAGTCAAAGCTAGACCTAACATTGAGCTTTGTGATATTGAGCACAACCTGCTGGGTCTGGGGATTCTCCGAGCCAAGAATTGTTACCTACATCTGACTTTCTTTCCAGCCCCAGTTTTTGGTTGTGAGAACAAGCTGGTGCCCTTTGTTGGTCTTATCCCTGCATTCTCCTCCTTCTAGGTCATGGTGGGAGCATGCATATACATAGAAGAACTGCCCATTCCTCAGAGTTGAAGTTTGCCCTGTGGACACCCCGGTTAGGAAGGTCAGAAATGACAAAACCTGTAGCACTTATCAGAAAAATTCCTGATATCCCAAGTGATTGGAAGCAAAACCAATTCTCATTTGACATTTGCACCCTCCAACCAAATCCTAAATTTGAAGTTAAAAGAGACCTTCAAGGACTTCAGCTCCAACTCTCATTTTACAGATCAGGAAACTGAGGCAGTGACAGCTAATGTCACAGATATAGTAAGTGGCCATACTAGTTCTTTTCCCATTGCACCTATGCTTCCTAGTGCCCAAAGGATAGAAAGGAACAATCTTCAAAAGAATTGTAAACCCTTGACAATCATATGAAAAAAAGCTCCAAATTTACAATAATAAGAGGAATGAGAATTAAAATGATGCTGATGTTTCACTTCATATTCAGCAAATTTGAAAAGACAATAAAATAGAGAAATAGTGTTAGAGGGGCTATGGAAATACAGGCATACTAACGCACTTTCTGAACAAATTGAATTTTATTTTATTTTCAGTTCCAAATTCCCTTCTTCCCATTTCTGCTTCCCCATACCACTGACAAAACCAGAAAAAGAAAACAAAGCAAAGCAAATTACCACATTAGCCATATTATATATTCATATTATGTAGATGTGTATATGTATGTATATATATAGAGAGAAATAGAAACATTTAGATCTATCCATCTCTGTCTCTCTCTCTCTCACACCTTAATCTGCAACCTGAGTTCATCACCTTTCTACCTGGAGGTGGGTGGCATGTTTCATCCTGAGTCCTCTGGGACTACCATTGGTTCCACTGTGTTGATCAGAGTTCCTAAGCCTTTCAAAGTTATTTGTCTTTAGAGTAACCTTGCTGTATAAATTGCTCTTCTGGTTCTGCTTACTTCCCTTTGTAATAGTTCATACAATTCTTCCCAGGTTTTTCTAAAAATCATCCCTTCATCATTTCTTTTAGCACTACAGCATTCCATCACAGATTTTTCAGCACTTAGCACAGTGCCTGGCATAGAGTGGGTGCTTAATAAATGGTTATTGACTGACTGACATACACATACCATAACTTGTTCTGCCAATCCTCAACTGATAGGCACTCCTTCAGTTTCCAATTCTTTGCTATCATGAAAATAGCTACTGTAACAGCAAGCACCCTAGCATACTCAGGATGGCTGCTAGCACATGTTCTTTGTTCTGCTTTTTTTAAAGGAAAGCAACTCAAAAAGGGTTAACAATCTTACTTTAATCAAACATATATCATTTACTTAGTTCAGGGGGAAAAGTCAGCACCCTGAACTTCAGAGAAAATACATACAGAAATTACAAGCAGACAAAAAATACAGAGCAAATAACACAATTCAACAGACCAACAGGCAGGGCTTCTAGCTATCTGACCATCACATACACACAGTGTTAGTAACCAGAGAGAGAAGCACCAACATCTGGGTTTTCAAATCCAGGGTCTTAATGGCTACTCAGAGTCTCCTCTGGCCAAATCACACAACTCTTCCCATACCCCAAAGCAAAACCTCACCTCAGAGTACATATACTCTTCTTCAGGGTCAGAGGACTTCACAACATTCGTGACCCACTGCCTGATTACAAAGTAACAAAAGGTGTGGGCTTTCCTGAAAAACATGCCTCCCCCAACCAAGTTCCTCCTGTTGGGTTCCATTTGAGGCACATTAAGGGGTAGGGAAGATCTTCAAATTCCCTTACCATTATAGCTGCTAGAAATATTTCTGTACATATGGGTCCTTTTTCTCTTTATTGTCTTTAGGGTATAAGTTAATAATGGTATCACTGGGTCAAAGAGTAGGCACAGTTTAATAGTTTCTTGGGTATTGCTCCAAATTGCTTTCCAGAATGACCAGGCCAGTTGACAGCTCCACCAAACAGTGTATTAATGTACCTGTTTTCCCACAGCCTCTCTGGCACTTTGTCATTTTCCTTTTTAGTCAACTTTGCCAATCTGATGGGTGGAAGGTGGTACCTCAGAGTTATTTCAATTTGTATTTCTCTAATTACTAGTTATTTTAGGACATTTTTAATATGGCTATTGATAGCTTGGATTTATTCCTCTTAAAACTGTCTAATTCATATCATTTGGGCATTTATCAATCTGAGATTAATGTACTCTTGTTGGAATTGTGACTTGATTTAAACATACTGAAAAACAGTTTGGAACTATGCAAGAAAAGTTACTGAACTGTTTATACTCTTGGACTCAGAAACTGCACTAATGGCATGTATCCCACAGAGGTCACAAAAGGAAATTTCTCATACATATCAAAACATTCATAATTTTTGAGGTAGTAGGGAAATGGAAACAAAGTGCCCATGTTTTAGTAAATGGCTGAAGAAATCCTGTTTTTTTAATGTCACGGGATATTATTGTACCCTAAGAAATGAAGAATATGAAGGATTATGAGAAACATGGGAAGACTTGTATGAACTGATATTGAGTGAAGAAGAATGAGAACAGTATACCTAATGACCACAAGAACGCAAATGAAAACACTGAAGATCAAGGCAATGCTCAATATCCATCCAGAGCCCAGATAATGAAGCAGGTCTTCTTCCTTTTGGTAGAGAAGTGATAAGAATCACTATCTAATGATGCCAATGGTAGAATGGTAGAGCATGTTGCATAGATTGTCATATGTGGTTATTGTATCAGTTGCTTTTTCTTTGTTACAAGGAAAGGTTCTACAGGGTTGGAGATTGGGGAACAATAAACAAAAGGCCTCAATAAAATAACAGGAAAGAAAAATCAGCTGGCATAAGGCAGGCTTCAGTTTCATAAAGGAGGGAAAGGATTAAACACTAAACATGTCTTCGTGGGTTGTAAATGTGTAAGCCCTGCCCTCCTCTAACGGGAAGCCATGCAGTCTTCTCCAGGACAGAAGGAATGGGTGCTAGATAGAGATACAAAGTGCCAGAGGAGATTCTGAATCAAGGCGAGGACCTGGATCAAGTTGGCATCTAGGGAATTAAGACACAACAGCACACAAAGCCATGACAAGAGGAGCATACTTAATCCATTTGTTTTTGACTGGTACTGTGAGTCACATGCACTGTGCAGGTCCTAGGAAAGGGAGAGCTGGCTCTAGTCAAACTCCAAGACTTCTAAATTCCTCTTGTAAGTGGCGACTGACCCACTTTGGAACTATAAGCAAGGAAGACTATACGTCTTACAATCTTTTCCCTTGTGGAAGTGGCCCCTCCCAGGGTAGGACTTAAAGTTCAAAGGGCTGTCTAGAGCCCAGGAGAAGTCAAAGGTCCCTTGAAGAGTAAAGAGGAGCTGCCTTGTTTATGGGCTCAGGTATAAATCCTCTAGGTTGTCTGTTTGGTTAAGTAGAAAATGTCCTATATTCAATATCACATTAACCTGAGTGCTTGCATTTGAATTGAGAGCCCCTTTTCCTTTTCACAGAGATCTAGACACATGAGTCAAGTTCTGATGTTCCCAGAGGAAACCCTGGCTTGGAGTATGCTGGAGTTTTAATGCAGGCCTGCTACTTTTTGACTGTCACTATATTTTCATGGGAATGTAGCATACGTAAGTGAGAGATTGCAAAGTGCTTTACAAATAAAAGTTAGTAAATGAGAAATATAAACCCGATGGCAAAAAGGTACTTAAGTTCCATCCCCTACACCCTTTTCTATTACTCATCACCAATCTTCTCCTCCTTTAGTTAACCCATAATACAAAACAGTATACGTCCCAAAGCGGCTGTTTGACGAAATACCTTGGCACAGCTGTCTTTGTTGGTCTATTCAATCCGTTTTCTGTCTGGAGTGTGAGATTCTAGGAGACAGTGTCAAGATCATTTGATATGATTAGCTCTCTGTCAGGTTGAGCATACAGCAGATGTTTACAAATTAAGATTCAGAAATTCTTAGCTAAGGGAAGGATGATTTCAGCTCTTTGTGGGGATCAATGGAGGTTGGGGTTGCTGCTACGATTTCTTTTTATTTGGTCCAAGGTATCTTGGACCATTGTGGAGAGTCCAGTGATTAAGCCTGGCCTCTAGAGGCATCTACCCTGGGAACTCAATTCATCAGTCCCCAAGTATTTGAGAGGCAGCTTGGGACAAGGGACCCAGTCTTGGATTTGGAGTCAGGAGATGTGGGCTGCGGTTCCAGCTCTGCACCTTACCCCTGTGTGACCTTGGAAAGGTTTGTAACCTTTCTAGACCTTGGTTCCTTGCCTCTAAAATGAAAAGGTTCTTCTCTAAGGTACCTTCTGACTAAATCTATGATCCCACAAAGTCATTAAAGGCCTACAGTACCTTAGGCACTGTTACCCGCTGGACATGAAAAGTCAAGAGAAGAAGAAGAAGAAGGAGGAGGAGGAGAAGGAGGAGAAGAAGGAGGAGAAGAAGGAGGAGAAGAAGGAGAAGAAAGAAGAAGAAGAAGAAGGAGAAGGAGAAGGAGGAGAAGAAGAAGAAGAAGAAGAAGAAGAAGAAGAAGAAGAAGAAGAAGAAGAAGAAGAAGAAGAAGAAGAAGAAGAAGAAGAAGAAGAAGAAGAAGAAGAAGAAGAAGAAATAATCCCTGCCGGCAGGGAGCTTACATTCTATTCGGGGTGCAAAATTTAAAGCCTTCCTGGAGCAACAAGGGCAGACCATGGGATCAGAGATTAAGAGATTGAAGGGCCCTAGAAATCACTGATTCCAACTCCTCATTGTACAGACGAGCCCCAGCAAGGTTAAGTTAACCAATGTCACTTGGCAAGGCAGTTGAGTTGGTCAAGTCTCAGGCTAACACCACAATGAATAAAGGACTCACACTTGAGCCCTTCCAGGGTCCGGACCCTCCCCTTGCCCCGCCATCGGACCTCTGACTTCCCCAAGGACTGCTACAGTGCTCCAGGGTTCTGCCTACAGAACCTTGCTGCCTCTTAGAGGGCTTGGGGAGATGGGCTGGGACCTTCCCGACACCCGCCCCGCGCCGGCTTTTGAACGCTACACAAATATTTGTCGAATGGATGCAAGGAAATCACAAATTGCCTGTTCTTGTAGAGGACCGACACCTCCAGCTTTCCTAGACGCTGCCATGACAACAGGATCAAATCTACTGGAGAGAAAGAGGGGAGCGAAGCCCAAAGGGGGGACTTCTTTGTGTAGCGGGACCCCTGGATTCCCTCCCTCGTTGGCGGCAGGGGTCGCCGGGGGTCGGTCTGGGGGTCTGGGGCCCGCCTCTTGGGAGCACCCTCCGTGCCTCTCGGCTTCCTGGGTTCGGTGAGTGCGAGAGCCCTAGGCCCCCTGTGTCCAAGTAGGGCCTGCGTGCGTGCGTGCGTGCCAGGGAGCGGAGACACCTGCTCGCAGCGGGCTGTTGGCCCGCACCCCGGCTCTGCGCCCGGGGGTGGCACCACGCCAAGGACAGTCACACAGAGCTCCCCTTCATCGGCCCTCGGCCCTCGGCGCCTCGTTTGTAACTGGCCGTTCGGCCCGCAGCTCGCTCCCGGAGCCCCCCGAGTACCTTACGGGAGGCCGGTGCGCCGCCGATGGACGTTCCCACTGCCCAATGGCGAGCAGGAGTCGCCGGAGGATGCGCCAATCGTGCCCGGTTGCTGGGCGTCTCCCTCCCCGCCCGGCCAATGGGAAAATTCGTGCTCCGCCGGGCTGGGGGCTCTGACAAGGGCCTGGGGAGGCCGGGCGGAGGAGGTGGAGGAGGAGCGGGAGAGGCAGCAGCAGCAGCAGCGGCGGCGGCGGCGGCAGCAGCAGCAGCAGTAGCAGTAGGACTGCGTCGTTTCGTCGTCTGCGCCTGGCGTTCCTGCGGTCCCGGGAGCGCGGGGCCGGGGAGTCCCGGGCTCGACACCTGGGGACCCGGGGACGCCACAGCCCGCGGCCAGGACCCGATCTCCCAGTCCCCAATGGAAAGTTTGATGAATGGGGCGAGCTAAGGCCGCCCGCGCCACTGCCCCCCACCCCTGGCCCCGGGAGCCAGCGCCGGCTCGGAGACCCCCCGAAATCCGGGGAGACAGCCCTTGGAATCCCGGCCGCAGCCGCGGGGCCCTGGAGGCAGCGTCCAACTTTTAGACGGGAAGGACTGCTGGGCTGCCTGGCCCGGGACTCCGTTCCAGACCCTGCGTGCACTTGGTGCTTTTCGGTTTTTTCCATTATCCGGGAGAGGTCAAAGGTGGAGGGCGGACTGGAGCAGAGCGCGGGTGGCAGGCATCGCGGCTCGGGCGCAGAAGAACGGCACTGCTGGCGGCCAGGGGCGTGCGGAGGAGGCGGTAAACGCACGCACACCCGGACTCGCACACTCAGACACACGCGCACTCACACGCACCCCAGAGCAAGGGCCATCCTTCAGTGAGAACAGCTTCATAATAAAGCCCGGAGAGACGGAGCTTGCCGGGGCAGAGCCGCCCAGCAGGTAAACGGGGCGCTCGGGGGCGGACTGGGAAGCTGGAAGCCCTCCCCACCCTGCCTGGCCTCTCCGGAGGATGCCAGCCGGCCGGCTAGCTGGGGCTTGCCTCGGGTGGGTGCCCTTTGTGGAAGGAGGGCGGGAGGCAGGGAGACTGCGCTTGGAGAGGGGGCTGGAAGCCAGTGGCACAGCGGCACCCAGAGGGTGCAGGAACCCCGGGAGCCCAGAAGGGCCGGCTTAGGGGCCGGCGTAGGGGCCGAGGCGGGAGAGATGCTGGTTGAAGAGTTGGGGGGGGCAGGGGATTCTCTTCCTTCGTGATCCTGCAAGGCTGGGCGGGGAAGGCGCCTGGGGAATCGGGGAGCATCAGGCTATCGGGGAGATCGGGGACGGAGGTGGGGGGGATGGGGTGGGGATGCTGGCTGTCCTGGTCGAGGGGAAGAGGGCGTCTCGTCAGCTGCAGCGCCAGGGCTGCCCGCGAACCGGGCTTTCCTTTGTCTTGCCAGGGTGACGGCGGGGGGTTTCCAGATGCCCGGTCCCTGAGGGACTGGGCGCGAATCTTGGGCAGGGGGTGGGGAGGGTGGGCAGTTGCAAGCTTGGGGCTCCCTAAGTATTTTCCTCCTCTACCTCTCAGGGTGGGAAAATCTCCCGATCTCAAATGCCCGACATTGTGTGATAATCCCGGCAGTTGACCGGCTGGAGGTGGAGGAGAGGCAAGGAATGAGAGAGCTCTCTGCCCGGGGTATTCGTGGCAAGCCTTGGCTCCCCGCCTGCCTAGGTAGGAGCAAAATTGGCTGCTTCCCCACCAAGCGAGAGGTCCCCTCGGCCAAAGGCAGCAGGCTCGTTCCGCAGCGGCCGCAGCAGCAACCGTGGGCAGCCCAAGTTTCCCGGGCTCTGCGCCCCCTCTCCCTCTAGGAGGTGCAGAGCCGACTAGGGAGCTCCCGCCCGGCAGCTCGGGGCATCGGCCCTCCCCCCACCGCGCCCCAGTCCTCCCCCCTCCGTGTCCCCCTCCCCTATTGTTTGCTTGAAGTATCTCAGACTGGCGCCTGTGCCCAAGTCCATTTCTTTTGGACAGTTTTACAGACAGTATGTCAATTAGCAGCTTCTCAGACCTTGAGGTAATTGCATTTTCGCATCTCCCCACACCCCTCACCCCCCTTTCCTAGGTCTTTGCAGAACTTTGTTAGCCGTAATCCGGCGATGGGAGCCTTCCTTTCGGTCCCGGGAACCCCCAGCGCCTGTCGGTGGCTTTCTGGATGTCTCTGTCTCTCTCCTTCTCTCTCTCCCCTTCCACCCTCCCCGCCCCCCCGCGGCTCGAATGCTGCAGTCTGCTTCAGTGTATTGCCAGGCTGCAAACTTTGATGGAGGCAGGGAAGGTCCTGGGAATGGAGGGAGAGCGTGTGAGGGCTCGTCATTTCGCGGCCCCTGGAAGTTAGTGAAACTGCGGGGGAAATGGGGGGAGGGGAGCGAGGGACTGGGCAGCGGCTTCTCTGAGAGGGCGGGCGGCGATTTCTTTTTTCCTTCTACAACCTGTCTTCCTCCCCTCCCGATGATAACCGGCTTCCCGAAAGCCCCGATTTTATGGAAATTAGCTGGAGAAGGGAGTTTGCAGGGAAAGCCAGAGGGATGCCTAGCGGCGACCCACGAGGTAGCCAGGCTTCGCAAATGCTAAGCAGCTTTGCTTGGATCCACTCTGGACCAAGGAAAGGTGATACATTAGGCAAAAAAGGAAAAAAAAAACCCAAAGGAAGAGAAAATAATAGGATTTGCATCGAGGAGATCTGTGCTTCAACCCTGCCCCTGCTGCCTAGTGGGGGGGGGGGTGACCTTGGCCAAGTCCCCTCTCCTCTCACCGCCTCAGGTCCCTCACCTGTAAAGTGGGAGCTGGGCTTGGTTCGATGTGAACCCGGCTCTGGGGGCAGCTGGCCTGCTTTGATCCAGGGAAATGGCTTTCTGTTGTCTTGGCACCAAGGAATGTTTGTGTGGGTGAGGCTCAGGGAAGGAATCCGGTGGCACTGTCTCTTCCTGCCTTGCAGAAGCCCTGTGGTCTGGTCTCCATTGCATAGTGGTCATTTTCAGGTTAAATGCTTGTTTCCCAGGTTCCCGGTGGAATTCCCTGATCTGCCGGCAGCTGAAAACAAGCTGCTTTCTTCTTCCTTTGTCTGGAGTTTCCTTGGCTTTGCTCGATATCCCTGAAGTATCAATACTTCTGAGAGTGGTGATTCCCTTGGAGAGGGCACTCCCTCCTGAAGCATTGATTGAGCAGTGGAATCACCAGCCCATATAGACCTCTCACTGTGGTCAGACCTCTGTGCCTCCAAGGAGGGAGGAAGACCAGGTACAGCTGACCTCAGTAGTTCAAATGAGATGTTGATCTCCTAAAGATTGCCTTTAAGGCAATAGGTTATTATAGTTTGGACTCCTGATCTGGAGATGGAAGGGACCTCAGGGACTATGGAATCCACCCCTCTCCCCATTGACACAGGAGGAAACTGAAGCTCAAAAAAGTTAAGTGACTTGTCCAAGTTCACCCACATAGTCTATTTCAGAGACTGGATATGTCCCCAGGTCCATTGACTCCAGAGCCAGGGCTCTTGGCCACTTATCATCATTCTAAAGCTCACAGTCAAGTAGGAGACAGTGAACACCGCTTCAACAACAACGATAGCTGGCATTTATATCGCACCTACTATGTGCTAGGCACTATACTAAGCACTGGGGAGTAGATGCTATTATTCTCCCCATCTTACAGTTGAGGAAACTGAAGCCAGACAGAGGTTAAGTGACTTGCCCAAGGTCACACAGCTAGTAAGTGTCTAAGGCAGAGAATTTGAACTCAGGTTTTCCCAACCTCTGGCCCAGTACCCGACCATTGTACCACCAGGCTGCCTATCAATTCAGTTCTATGGCATTCAGAGTCCACTAAATCAAGGCCCTCACATGCTCGTGGTGTTAGGGCAAAACAAAGCTATACAAAGTATTTCCAAACAGAATAATACAAAGTGACCATTCATGGTGAGTGGATCAGGGAGCAGCCAAGAGAGTGCGCACTCTTAAGGGAGCTGAGCTCCAAAGAAGGGCAGACCAAGAAGGGGAGAGGGGCTGGGTTTTGGCTTAGCTAAGTGCCTGGGTGGAGAGAGAGGAGCTTCACCAGGAGGGCCTTGAATGCCGGACAAATACGTAGGCTGTCAGTATGAGCTAATAAGAGGCTTTGGACAGTGTGACAGAAATAGATCTTTGTTGAAGGACAATTATTCTGCTGGCGTGTGTGTGCATGCACTTGAGTGTGTATGTGTGTGCACATGTGCATGTGTATGTATACGTGTGTATGTGGGTACATATGTGTATATGTGTGTACATGTGTACATGCGTGTGCGTGAAAGATGGATTGGCTGGAGAAGGGGGAAGTCTTGTTAGAAAGGACAGGTCACAGTCGGGGTGATTGGTTAGAAGATGGTGGGAGAGGACCGGAAGGGGTGGAAGGAGAAGGGGAAGAGGTGGCAGAGGCTGAGACAGCTGGGAAGGGTGCTAACCCCTGGTGGCCAGTGGGAAAGACCAGATTGCTCAAGGGGCTGTTGGGAAGGGTCAGATGAGATGCCCTAGAAATGCTGGCTATTACTGATCAATTAATTCTAATTATTAGAATTAATTATTAGTTAAATACAGACTACATAAATAATAAAAGTATGCCAAACAGCATTAATTAAGCCATTGTTTTGACAGGCTAGAATGCTGGGCTTAGCGTGAGGCTGTCTGTGATATGGTAG